>CAWUFW010004083.1:600000-1000000 GCA_963921515.1 Calotriton arnoldi | reverse complement strand
GGTGATGCACACCAGCGCCAGGGTTGCAAAAGCCAACCAGTGCCAGCTTTTCACTCAACCCACCAATCTCACCTCCTTACACTGCTCAGTGCTGTTTCCTCACACTGGAGAGGCAGTGCCTGCTTCTGACACTGCTAACTCACACTGCCCGCAGGTGTGAGATCTTCAAACTGTTCACCAGTGCCTAACCATGGCAGCTCCTCACACTGCCCACCAGTGACAGCTGCTCACACTGCTTGTACTGGCAGCTCCTCACACTGACCACCAGTGCCAGCTGCTCACACTGCTTGTAGTGGAAGCTCCTTACACTGCCCACCAATGACAGCTGCTCACACCAGTGCCAGCTGCTCACACTGCCTGTAGTGGCAGCTCCTCACACTGCCCACCAGTGCCAGCTGCTCACACTGCCTGTAGTGGCAGCTCCTCACACTGCCCACCAGTGCCAGCTGCTCACACTGCCTGTAGTGGCAGCTCCTCACACCACCCACCAGTGACAGCTGCTCACACCAGTGCCAGCTGCTCACACTGCCTGTAGTGGCAGCTCCTCATACTGCCCACCAGTGCCAGCTGCTCACACCAGTGCCAGCTCCTCACACTGCCCACCAGTGACAGCTACTCACACTGCCTGTAGTGCAGCTCCTCACACTGCCCACCAGTGCCAGCTGCTCACACTACCTGCAGTGGCAGCGCCTCGCACCGCCCACCAGTGCCAGCTGCTCACACTGCCTGTAGTGGCAGCTCCTCACACCGCCCATCAGTGCCAGCTGTTCACACTGCCTGTAGTGGCAGCTCCTCACACCACCCACCAGTGCCAGCTGCTCACACTGCCTGTAGTGGCAGCTCCTCACACTGCCCACCAGTGCCAGCTGCTCACACTGCCTGTAGTGGCAGCTGCTCACACTGCCCACCAGTGCCAGCTGCTCACACTGCTTGTAGTGGCAGCTCCTTACACTGCCCACCAGTGCCAGCTGCTCACACCTGTGCCAGCTGCTCACACTGCCTGTAGTGGCAGCTCCTCATACTGCCCACCAGTGCCAGCTGCTCACACTGCCTGTAGTGGCAGCTCCTTACACTGCCCACCAGTGCCAGCTGCTCACACCTGTGCCAGCTGCTCACACTGCCTGTAGTGGCAGCTCCTCATTCTGCCCACCAGTGCCAGCTGCTCACACTGCCTGTAGTGGCAGCTCCTCATACTGCCCACCAGTGCCAGCTGCTCACACTGCCTGTAGTGGTAGCTCCTTACACTGCCCACCAGTGACTGCTGCTCACACTGCCTGTAGTGGCAGCTCCTTACACTGCCCATCAGTGCCAGCTGCTCACACCTGTGCCAGCTGCTCACACTGCCTGTAGTGGCAGCTCCTCATACTGCCCACCAGTGCCAGCTGCTCACACCAGTGCCAGCTCCTCACACTGCCCACCAGTGACAGCTGCTCACACTGCCTTTAGTGGCAGCTCCTCACACTGCCCACTAGTGCCAGCTGCTCACACTGCCTGTAGTGGCAGCTCCTCACACTGCCCACCAGTGCCAGCTGCTCACACCAGTGCCAGCTGTACACACTGCCTGTACTGGCAGCTCCTCACACTGACCACCAGTGCCAGCTCTTTACTCTGCCCACTAACGCCATTCCTTCAAACTGCCCAAGAGTGGCAGATGCTTACCCCACCCATCAGTGCCAGACCTTCACTCTGTCCACCAGAATCATCTACTCACACTGCCCAACAGCGCCACATGCCAAGGCATAGATCAATGGTGGCTTCTCACACTGCCCAGCAGGGCCAGACTATTACAGTGACATCAATGCCGCCCCTTCACATTGTCCAACAGTGGCTACTGCCCACACTGCTCAGAAGAGCCAGGTTTTCACTTTTCCTACCAATGCATCACCTCACACTGCCCCAACAGTGCCAGTCACTCACACTACCCACCAGCGCCACGGGTTCAAGATATAAACAGTGCCAGCTGTGCACTCGGTTCACCAGGCAGTGATGGATATGATTTAATGACACAATATTGTGGTTTTACTATCACCATGCCAAAATATTGTATCTATGAAATTGACTACCATTAAGAAATCACCAAAACAAGCGTATATATGCCATGGAGGGTGTACAGTTGGACCTGTGTTGTCTTTGTTTTGATCATATGTGGCAAGTGTGTTTCAATGTCGTGCGTGACGACCACCGAGTTGCGGTTATCGTGTTATGGCACGCAGCACGTAGCGGTGTGGTGGATGATGGGGTGTGAGAGTCTGATGCACAGTATTATGGTTCTCAGTGTGCTGGTAGCTTTCAACAGCTCTGCGGGTCCCTCTATGGTATTTCTTATGACTATAGTCTGCTTAGCGGGCACTGCTGCACTGGGATGTGCAATCTAAGATCAGAGGGGGGCGAGCCAGCATACTAACCGGAGAGCCAAGGCAGAGCCGATCCAAGGGTCGGCTCTGGCTCCGAGAGCCCATACGCAAGCACAAGCTTGAAAATATTTGTTATATATATTATGCAGCAAATGCAATATTAGAAAATGATAAGGGATCTTCAAAATTCAAAAAAGTGAATTTAGCAGAGGAAAGTGTCTCACCTCAGTACATCAAATGATATCTCTGCATTGAGAAGTATTTATTAAAATGGTAGTTTTTAAACATGAAATGAAAATCATTCCTGCTTCCACCCCGATGACAATGCTGTTAGTGTATTAAGACTCAAGTCTGTTGTCATGTGTATCCTATACGTGCCTAGATACGTAGTATAGATGGGGCAACATTAGAGGTTATTAAATCAGTCACAAGAAAAAGTTTTTGTAGAGCGCTCATCCTGAACACACTTATTTGAAAATGTTCAAATAAGTGATAATAAACAAAAAGGAGGCTCAGTGAAGAAAAGCATTTGCCTAGGATCACACAATGTGGTCAAGCAGAAAAGCTGGGCTTGATCCCACATTTTCCTGTTTCATATTGTGCAATTCATACACTAGATGGGTGTCTCTTGCTATTAAAGGTTAATGCTTGTTGTCAATTCTTGGAGGACGAGATTAGAGCGGGTGACAGGCACAGTCCACATTTTATTTGTGCCTGTTTTACATAGCGCAAACCTGGCACATGGATATTAGAGCGCTTCAGAACAGGCACAGATTATGTTACAAGTTTTTTTTCGCAGCACAGGGCGATCACATGGTGCTGAGCCGAGACTGCGAATCGAACCTACTTCCCTTTGCTATATGGTCGAGACGAGAGCTGCTGACACAGGGCCACATCCCCTCTCCTAAAAGTTCGGCTCGTTCTCGACTCCAGGTACCAGGTGGACCTTGAGCCGAGCCAGGCCTCTGGCTCGAGCCTTCAGCTGCTCACCCACCTCTATCTAAGATGCCAACCTGGCAGGTTTAACATACACACACGGTCGTCAATATGGGGCAGAGCCCCCGCCCCTCCCACACACCAGGTGCCTACAGCCCCTCCACCATACAGCCATCTTCAGAGAGTGATGCCAGCCAATCACAGGCTCCCACGTGCGAGGCCTGCAGGGAACTGGAACGTGACGCTTCAAGGGCGCGGGGAGGCTCGAAGATGAAAGGAGAGCACGAGAGAAAAGGAGACAAAGGCAGGCCATGGGCGCAGAGCAACAGCGAGAGAGAGAAGAGAAAGGGAAAGAAAAAAATAGAAAAAGCGGTGGTGAAAAGCGACCATGTGAGACTGCAGGACAAGGACTGGGCTGGAAACGGGTATAAACAAGATTTGAATGGGAAATTAATATAACGAGAAATAAGGTAAGAATCATAGAACTGTGACAAGTATGAAAAGACATTAAAAAAACAGAAATAGTCAAAGAACGGATGGAGAGAACAAGCGGTAGAACGGAAAGATGAAGATGACCTGTGCACCCCGGGTCAGTGCCAGATGTGCCCAATCAATCAATCAATCAATCACAGAATTTGTAGAGCGCACTACTTACCCACGAGGGTCTCAGGGTGCTGGGGAGAAAAAAGGGGGGGGGGGAGGTGCTGCTACTGGTCGAACAGCCAGGTCTTGAGTAGCCTCCTGAAGGTCAGCAGGTCTTGGGTCTGTCGTAGGCTTAGTGGAAGGGTGTTCCAGGTCTTGGCGGCGAGGTGTGAGAAGGATCTGCCGCCGGTGGTTGTTCTTCGAATGCGAGGGACGGTGGCGTGGGAGAGGTCGGCGGAGCGGAGCTGGCGGTTGGGGACGTAGAAGAAGAGTCGTCTGTTGAGGTAGGCTTGGCCAGTCTTGTGGAGTGCCTTGTGTGCGTGGATGAGGAGTTTGAAGGAGATTCTCCTGTCGACGGTGAGCCAGTGCAGGTTCCTCAGGTGGGGGGTGATGTGGCTGTGGCGTGGTACGTCGAGGATCAGGCGTGCGGAGGCGTTTTATATGCGTTGCAGTCGCTTGATGAGCTTGGCCATGGCTCCCGCGTAGAGGGCGTTCCCATAGTCAAGTCTGCTACTGACGAGGGCCTGGGTGACTGTTCTTCTTGTATCTGTCGGGATCCACCTGTAGATCTTGCGAAGCATGCGGAGGGTGTTGAAGCAGGAGGAGGAGACTGCGTTGACTTGCTTGGCCATGGAGAGCGTTGAGTCGAGGGTGACTCCCAGGTTGCGTGCATGGTCGGTGGGTGTCGGGGCTGCTCCCAGTGTCGTAGGCCACCAGGAGTCGTCCCAGGCAGAGGGGTTGGAGCCGAGGATGAGGACCTCTGTCTTGTCCGTGTTCAGCTTTAGTCGGCTGATCTTCATCCAATCGGCGACGGCCTTCATTCCTTCATGGAGGTTGGATTTGGCGGCGAGGGGGTCCTTGGTGAGGGAGAGGATCAGTTGAGTGTCGTCGGCGTAGGAGATTATGTTGAGGTCGTGCTGTCTGGCGATGCGTGCGAGCGGGGCCATGTAGATGTTCAACAGTGTTGGGCTAAGGGAAGATCCCTGGGGTACGTCGCAGATGATCTCGGAGGCGGACTAGCCCAGGGGCGGACTAGCCAATAGGACATTCAGGCAGCGCCCAACGGGCTGACCCGGCAGGTCAGTGTGTGGGCTGCTATTCAGGCTGCCAGTGGGCAGTGCTTAATTTGTAGAAAAATAAGTGCCAGGGCCTTCGTCAGAAGGACAGCAGCTTGCACCACACAATGCCACTGTCAGCACTGCCAATGACAGTACTTACACAACTACTGACCATCACACTTACACCATCGTGACAATTCAGACTGTTCGCGTCTTCCAAAGCTATAAGAATGGCTTGGGTGGTAGGTGTAACTTGTTTTTAATGTATATTGAACTAACAAACAACTGGTGGCTCAGTGGACTAATGCGTCCTCTACAGGGGCCTGTGTTCGACCTCATGGTCACAGGTTCAAATCCCGGCGGTGCGCTTAACTAATACAAGTTATGTTCTGCTCTTCTTTTAATTGCACAAACAGCGCCACCTTGTCACAGACTGGCATAAGTGCCCGTTTTGACAATTAAAGGCCGGTGCCAAGCACCGGAAACCACCGGCTAAAATTAAGCACTGTTTTATGGGATGGTGCGCCATGTTTTTTTACTGGTGAACTACCGGGTTTTACCACAAACCTTGCCTGCAGCCATGGCACACGCATGCGGTCTCCCACAACTTGCAGAAACGTATGCAGTCTGTCTTTATCGGTTGAAACCTGCCCCGATAGGAAATGTGGTTCACTTTTTTTTAGCTTTAACTATTAACTATTGACTGGGGGACTCGGCAGTCAAGAGCAGGGGGAGGAGTAGTGGACACACTCAAAGTGTGCATGACGGCTTGGCCAGCAGTCTTGGGCCGGCCAAACAGTCATGCGCACTAAGCATGTTTCTCCACCAGGCTGTATTGCATAGCCTAAATGGAGAGCATGCGCAGGCTCCCAGTCCCTGTCTGAGCGCTGAACCACGGTGCTCAGACCAATCACGACACTGCTGACATTAACATGGTGACTGTCTTAGGGGAGCCTGGGTGCTTCCTGCCTCCGGGACTGGTCAGGAAGAGAAGCGAGGATGGCGGCTGTGAAGAGGTAAGTGCAATTTTTATTTTCACCCCCTACCCCACCCAGACCTTGCCCCGCCACCTGCTTAGGGACCAGAGCACTGAAGCCACAAGTGAGATGCCGAAAGGCCCTTGATCCTCAGTGACCAATCTAAACTAATTAAGAGAGCAAGTTCTTGCAATCTCGAAACCTCACAGGCAGAATCTGTTGAAATGATAATTTACTCTACCCTTCTCATGTATTGCTTGTTTCCGGTCCAGGGAAGACATGGCTTGGCAGTTCGGGCTGGACTGTTCCCATGAGGCACAGGGTCAAGACTGATTTGCATATAGCTGTGTCTGAACTGGGGTGGCGAAGTGAGCTAAAGAACGATGATGGATTCAGCCCAGATCTGTGACTGGTGGTGAGCGTCTGAAAAGTTTCGGCGCTCCGTCCATCATCTCCTTGTGTTTGCTTTGTTTGCCCTAAGTTGGCAGGGTATGCCCAGACGTGGGTCCCTTGCTCACTTTGCCACTGGTTTCAAGCTAGCCTGGCTGATGAGGGCTGTTAGCCCGAAACCGGTCCCAGGATGCTTGTTTCCGGTCCAGGGAAGACATGGCTTGGCAGTTCGGCCTGGACTGTTCCCATGAGGCACAGGGTCAAAACTGATTTGCATATAGCTGTGTCTGAAGTGGGGTGGCGAAGTGAGCTAAAGAACGATGATGGATTCAACCCAGATGTATGACTGGGGGTGAGTGTCTGAAAAGTTTCAGCGCTCCGTCCCCCTAAGTTTTTATTTTTTTAAACTTTTATTTATGACTTTTAGCAATTACAGACAGCGACTTTGCCATAGGGCAAGAGCATAAATGTAATACATAATGTGCATTTGCGTGCCAATTCCACAATTCTTATTATCCCCCAGGGAATACAAGAGTGTACATCTGGGCATACGTTGGCCCTTGGAACCAAACGCTCTCCAATCAGTCCTTTACTCAGCTCGAGCAGTTGCAGTCGCCATCTAACAGTAGGGATACAACTGAGCATCTAAGAAGGAAAAAAAGCAGGTGGGGGGAAGAAGGGGGAGCGGGGGAAACCTCTCTGGCGGAGCCAAAAATAATTGTTGGAGAGCAGATGCACGGGGGGACCCTCCCCACCGGGCATGCACCGCTTTCATTCTCGCCTACCCATCCTCGGCAGGGGCATGTGCCTGACCATCTCGATGTGCTTGTAAAAAGCGTCGCAGTGGTTCCCATATATCCAGGGGGCGCGCTTGCCTGGGCATCAAATCCCAAAACTCAGAAAGTTGGGTGTGACAAAATTGTTCGCCCTAAGTTGGCAGGGTATGCCCAGACGTGGGTACCTTGCTCACTTTGCCACTGGATTCAAGCTAGCCTGGCTGATGAGAGCTGTTAGCCCGAAACTGGTCCCAGGATGCTTGTTTCCGGTCCAGGAAAGACATGGCTTGGCAGTTCGGGCTGGACTGTTCCCATGAGGCACAGGGTCAAGACTGATTTGCATATAGCTGTGTCTAAACTGGGGTGGTGAAGTGAGCTAAAGAACGATGATGGATTCAACCCAGAACCGTGACTGGGGGTGAGTGTCTGAAAAGTTTCAGAGCTCCGTCCATCATCTCCTTGTGTTTGCTTTGTTCGCCCTAAGTTGGCAGGGTATGCCCAGACGTGGGTCCCTTGCTCACTTTGCCACTGGATTCAAGCTAGCCTGGCTGATGAGGGCTGTTAGCCTGAAACCGGTCCCAGGATGCTTGTTTCTGGTCCAGGGAAGACATGGCTTGGCAGTTCGGGCTGGACCGTTCCCATGAGGCACAGGGTCAAGACTTATTTGCATATAGCTGTGTCTGAACTGGGGTGGCGAAGTGAGCTAAAGAACGATGATTGATTCAACCCAGATCCGTGACTGGGGATGAGTGTCTGAAAAGTTTCAGAGCTCCGTCTATCATCTCCTTGTGTTTGCTTTGGTGCTTTAATGTCAGCCCAAATAGGACACTAGGCATTGGAGAAGTCGGTTTGTAAACCGTGCCTAGAAGTGTGAACGCACACCTTAACATGTATAGTAATGCACACACTAGCCTTCATTTTTTGAGGCAAATTGAACAAAATCTTCGAGGAAGCTGTTGATGCGAACCCTAATCCAAATGCCAACCGTGAAATTTCTCTTTAAATTGAAGTAACTTCAAACCCATAATCTGATCTGCATGTTGCACTAAAACTCTATCCTCCGCCATAAATATTATATTAATGCAACCCTCTAACATTAACATTACTGGTAACCATGAACACTTAAAAGACCAGAAAGATTGAACATCTAACACCGAGTGGGTAGCAGAATTTAAATCCCTCCGGCAGAGGTGTGCGAAAATGACATCTTACAACTTGTGGCGTTTGCTAGCTTCACACAACTTCGCTAACAGGTAAAAATGTATTATCTCCGCAAATCTTTTGTTTCAAGAGAGTGTTTCCTTCCTTCAGATAACAGGCTTTGTGAATTTTTCCACCAGCAAATTATCCATTTTTTTCCCCTACTTTAAAGCAAAGCTGTCAAGTACCTGAACCAAAACTGGATTTTCCGCAGGAGCAGATGATAGTTCCACAATCCCCAGCTCCGCTACTGCGAACTAGTTCACAAGTAGCAAAGGGGGGGAAAGGGGATTGGGAAGAAAAGAGAGACCGCCACAGCTACTCTTCTCCAGGACGGGAACCCTTGCTTGTCTGAGCGTTGCTTCCTGAAACAGAAAAGGTCATGTAACCACAATAATATTCACCTACACTAGTCTCTTGCTCCCCGCCTAGAATACCTGTCCCTTCCGTGAGGCTTGCTGCTCTCTTGTAAGTTGCTACCTTCTGACTTGAATATAAATTGTCACTACTGGTTGGTTGACTTCACGGTGTAGGACTCTGCAAATAGAAACACACTGTAACTAACCCAATGTATGAGCTAACTTCACTATTTCTCTTTAACTCGCCTCTACTATCTATATTCACCTCTGTTTAGTTAAATAGTTGAATTGTAACTTTCTCTCAGTATTTCTTTTCTCTTGCCGGAATTTTCCGTACTTCTCTGGAAACTGAAGTTCTCCTTGAATCTCCGTGGACCGTTGGTAAGTATACATATATATATATATATATATATATATATATATATATATATATATATCCAACACACAGTTTCGCGAACAGATCCAAGCCTCTTTACGTGACAGCGGGCCGTGGCGGGATTCGCGAACCCCTAATAAATCCAAAGGAATGTTGTAAACAATTGAACACAACACCACAGCCCTTAGGGCTGTGGTGTTGTTGTGTTCAATTGTTTACAACATTCCTTTGGTATATATATATATATATATATATATATATATATATATATATATGTATATATATAACCATATCTACTGTTGACTGCTCTTTCTGGAATACTGTTGTCATAACCTTAAATCATAAATGATAGTCTCGGATTGTCTGGGTTCTATTGATGCAAGGACTCTATGTAATTCAGTCTCTATGACCAGGTACTCCTCTGGAATGAATGAGCGACATACCCCACAGGAAATATTACTCTGAGTTCAAACGTGGTTTGCAACGGCTGAATTCTGTAATTAGGAATTGCACTGTCCTCAATGTCTCTCAAAAAGGATTGTCTCTGAAATGCTCTCTCTAGAAACGTAGGCTAGAAAAACTAACTCCCTTCAGTGAAACGGGTTCTATATCACTCGTTGCAGTTGACTTCAACGATTAGCTCACCTTATTCACAGTGTTACCTACTGTGATAAACCTGTGCGCTGGCACAAACGAAAACCTCCCGAATTTCTTTCTGTGGAAGCAAACGGCCGGGAATTAGAAAACGCAGCCGTTTCCACAAATACTTCAGTTGAAGTGCGCAGAGCATCGCGCTAACGAGTGCGAGCACAGCTGAGGAGAGAAACCGGCCAAAAGACTAGACCGACAACCTAAGCGGTCATGGCGAGCGGCCATCTTGGATTTCCGCCGCAAAATGGGAAACAGACTGGAGAGCCAAAAGGATGCCAATCCCCAAGACATTACCCTACGACGCTTGGCAAGGCAGTACTTATACCTTTTTCTACCTAAGAGGCGTAACTTGAGAGAGCAGAGAGATTTGTTCTGAACAGTCCTGACAGTACCCCCCACCAAAACTCCTCCCTCACTCTCTTTGGGCTTATTAGGGTAACTCTTATGAAGTTCTCGAACCAATCTAGGAGCATGCACATTAATCTTAGGTTCCCAGGATCTCTCCTCTGGCCCAAACCCTTTCCAATCCACAAGGTAAAACAACCTCCCCTTCTTGAATCGTGAATCTAAAATCCGTTTTACCTCAAATTCCTCCTCTGACTGAAGTTGAACAGATCTTGGGGGTTCTTTAACTCTTAGTTCTGGTGGATTCTTTTTAAGAAGAGAAACATGGAAAACGGAATGAATTCTTAACCTAGGAGGGAGTCGAATCTTAACACTCACTGGATTAACCATTCTATCCACCTGAAAAGGACCAATGAATCTGGGTTGAAACTTTCGATTCCCCTACAGGTGCATATTTCGAGTCGAAATCCATACCTTGTCCCCAGGCTCATATATGGGATTTGAACGTCTTTTCTTGTCTGCCTGCTTCTTGTAGGAACTCTTAGCCTTGATCAAATTGCTAGTCGCTACCTGGTACGCCTTCTTTAATTCTTGAACCACTACCTCAACTGCTGGAACATCACTCTCCTGCTTCCCCACAAAGGTATTAGGATGCCTACCAGAATTGAGATAAAAAGGGGAAAACCCCGTGGAAGAATGTTTGGCATTATTGTACGCAAATTCTGCCGCCCAAATTAAATTAGGCCATTCCCCTTCATTTTCCATCAAAAAAGGCGCAGATATTGCTCCAATTCCTGATTGACTCGTTCCGTCTGTCCATCAGTCTCAGGATGGAAGCTGGTAGACAGACGAGAATCCACATCTAATCTTTTGAGAAAAGCCCTCCAAAAGTGTGAGATAAACTGGGGACCCCGGTCTGAAATTACTATTTTGGGAATTCCATGGGCCTTGACTACATGTTGAGTGAACAGAGCGGATAACTGAGCTGAGGTAGGAATTGACTTTAAAGGGACGAAATGACTCATTTTGGTGAAATGATCTACCACAACCCAAATCGTAGTGAACCCTTGACTAGAGGGAAGTTCCACTATAAAATCCATGGAAACAGTGTGCCACGGATATGGGGCTGGGGGCAAAGGCAACAACAACCCTTGTGGAGCCATTCTAACAGCCTTTCCCTTTATGCACTGTTCACAAGAGGCCACATATTGTCCCACCTGAGTTTCCACTGCCGGCCACCAAAATTCTCTTTGAATCATCTCCAAGGTTTTCTTGACACCCTTGTGACCAGCCAATAGCTCATCATGAAAATGTCGAATGACCTCCAGTTGAAGTTCTTTATTTGGCACATAAAGTTTTCCTTTGTAATAAGGCCTTCCATTCTTTACTTCTCTTCCGGTACCTTCTTTGGCCCAATCCTGGAGTTCCAAATCCGCCCAAGATTTACTCAATCTTTCTTCAAATTCTGGGAAATTGACTACACCAACAATCTTCTCTTTAGAAATGATTAAACCCTTCTCCATCACCGTTTCAGATTCACCAGTATTGAGACGAGACAGGGCATCAGCCTTACCATTAGCAGATCCAGGCTTGTATGTTAACACAAAGTTGAAGTCTGCAAAAAATATAGACCATCTCAGCTGCCTAGGAGTAAGGGTACGAGTCGATTTCAAAAACTGGAGATTTCTATGGTCTGTGAACACAGTGACCTCATGTCGGGCACCAAGCAAATAATGCCTCCACTCTTGAAAGGCATCTTTGACTGCCAATAACTCTTTATCAGCAATTGAGTAGTTCATTTCTGCAGGTGTCAGTTTTCGAGATCTGAATGCCACTGGATGAAGTTGGCCAGTATTCTTGTGCCTCTGAGAAAGGATTCCCCCGATGGCCAAATTGGAGGCATCGGCCTCAACGAAAAAAGGCTCCTTGGGGTTTGGATGCAACAGAACAGGGGCCGAGAAAAAGATCTTCTTTAATTCCTGGAAAGCTCACTCAGTTTCAGAGGTCCACTCGAACTTGACCCCCTTCTTCAACAAGCGAGTTAGCGTGGATACTTTCTCAGAGAAACCTGGAATGAATCGCCTGTAGAAATTGGCAAAGCCAATGAAACTCTGCACCTCTTTCACATTACGTGGAGAGGGCCAATCTCTAGTGACCCATACTTTAGCATCATCCATGGACACTCCTTCAGGGGATAACACAAACCCCAAAAATTCCACTTGCGTAGAATGAAAGACACATTTCTCCAATTTAACAAAAAGTTGATTTTCAAGCAACTACTTCAGGATCAACCGTACATGTTGAATATGTTCTTTCATGTTGGCGGAAAAAATAAGAATATCGTCGATATACACGACTGCAAAACGATCCAGGAACTCTCTCAAAATGTCATTCACGAAATGCTGGAAAGCAGCAGGCGCATTACACAGGCCAAAAGGCTTGACCTGATACTCGAAAAGACCCAATCGAGTTCGAAATGCAGTCTTCCACTCTTCGCCTTCTGCCATGTGCACTAAATGATAAGCCCCCCTTAGATCTAATTTCGTGTACACCTTGGCTCCTTTGACTTGATCCAGCAATTTGGAAATTAAAGGCAATGGATATCTGTTTTTCTTAGTGACGAGATTCAATGCTCGATAATCGATGCAAGTTCTTAACCTTCCATCTTTCTTAGGAATAAAAAAAGTGGAGAGGAGACTGGTGACTGTGAAGGGCGAATAAAACCATTAGCCAGGTACGGATCTATGTACTCTTTTAGATGCTGATTTTCTTTTTCTGAAAGCGCATAAATTCTACTGCACGGCAACAAAGCACCAGCCTCCAATTCGATCTTGCAGTCATACTCTCGATGCGGAGGCAACTTGTTAGCCTCCTGTTCGTCATAAACTGATGCCAAGTCTTGATATTCTTTTGGAAAGTCGTGGGTTTCCAAGAAACAGATTGATTTTGACTGACTGGCCAACAACAGAGGAGGAGAAGCTGGAGGAAAATTGACACTCCAATCACGGCAATGCTCTTTGCAAAAGTCTGAATTCATGTCGATGGATCTCTTAGCCCAATCAATCCTGGGATTGTGCTCTGTAAGCCAAGGTAAACCCAAGATGAGCTGGAATTGTGGTGCGTCTATGAGACTGAACCGCAACATACTTAGATGACTACTGGGCCCTCTCAACCAGATGTCCTCAGTTTCATGAACTATAGGACCAGAGGATAAATTCGTTCCATCAACGGCTCGAACAGATTCCGGTCTTTCCTTTCTGATAAATCGAATACCTAAGGATTGGGCGAATTTAATATCACAAAAATTGCCGGTTGCACCGGAATCTATCATCACAGAAATATCATCCACTTCGGCATCTCCAAACTTGATCTGACCAGAAATTATCAAATGGGGTGCAGAGGATTGTAAGGTGTTGGCAATAGATTGCGAATCTGGAGTTGACTTGCCATTAGCTTCCACCAGAGCAACTCCCTCTACTGGTGGAGCCTGTCTTTTACCCAAGCATTATTTTTGGGTTTCTTGGGACAGTCTTTTACAAAATGACCGGAATTACCACAATACATACAAAGTTTGCCAGTTCGTCTCTACTCTCTTTCTTCCTTAGATAACGGCCCCCGAACAGAGCTGATTTGCATAGGTTCTTCCTCCGAGGAGACGTCTTTGACCTTGGTGTTCTCCGACCGAGCTCGATCAAATCGCGGAGGGAGATCTTTAAAATCCTTTCGCCGTTCACTCTTTCTTTCACTCTGTCGCTGATCAATCTGTAAGACCAGGTCTATTAATTCTGAGACATCAGTGGGTCACTTAGGTATCTGTGCTAGACCGTCCTTCAACTCATCTTTAAGACCTCTATAGAAAATAGCCGCTCTCTTGGCTTCTGGCCAATTCGTTTCTACAATCAACTTATTGAAATTGTGCCAAGTATGCGACCAAGTCACAATTACCCTGTTTTAAATCTAAAAGTTCGTTATCTGTAGTTTGAGAGATAGATCTCCGATCGAAAATGCGCAAAAACTCTCTTTTGAAATCCTCAAATTCATATAAAATGTGATTGTTGTTGTTCACTAACGGCATGGACCAGGCTGCAGCGTCACCACTCAGGTAGGACAACATGAAGGCCACCTTGGATGGATCCTCCTTAAAGATAATGGGCCGACAGAGAAAGTGTAGAGAACATTGGGTGAGGAATATCTGGGCTTTATGAGGATCCCCACTAAACCTTTCTGGAGCTGCCAATGGGATTGTAGGTGATATAGCATGAATTACCTGAGTGGTCAACTCCGCCGCTGAAGGGGCTGGAGTAAACGACTGTGACTTATTTTCCTTAGTTCCAGCTATGGCACTAGCGGAAAGTTCTTCAAACCTTTGACGCAAAAATTGGGCCTCTTGACTAGACTTTCTAACTTCTTCCCTAAGAGATTTATTCTCAGACATGGTATCACTCAATTGTTTTTGTATCCCATCTAACACTGACGCCAAAGCCTTTACATCAATTCCTCTAGCCATACTGCTCGGGCGGAAATTTTGGAGGGCACTTCAATCTGTCAAGTACCTGAACCAAAACTGGATTTTCCGCAGGAGCAGATGATAGTTCCACAATCCCCAGCTCCGCTACTGCGAACTAGTTCACAAGTAGCAAAGGGGGGGAAAGGGGATTGGGAAGAAAAGAGAGACCGCCACAGCTACTCTTCTCCAGGACGGGAACCCTTGCTTGTCTGAGCGTTGCTTCCTGAAACAGAAAAGGTCATGTAACCACAATAAAATTCACCTACACTAGTCTCTTGCTCCCCGCCTAGAATACCTGTCCCTTCCGTGTGGCTTGCTGCTCTCTTGTAAGTTGCTACCTTCTGACTTGAATATAAATTGTCACTACTGGTTGGTTGACTTCACGGTGTAGGACTCTGCAAATAGAAACACACTGTAACTAACCCAATGTATGAGCTAACTTCACTATTTCTCTTTAACTCGCCGCTACTATCTATATTCACCTCTGTTTGGTTAAATAGTTGAATTGTAACTTTCTCTCAGTATTTCTTTTCTCTTGCCGGAATTTTCCGTACTTCTCTGGAAACTGAAGTTCTCCTTGAATCTCCGTGGACCGTTGGTAAGTATACATATATATATATAACCATATCTACTGTTGACTGCTCTTTCTGGAATACTGTTGTCATAACCTTAAATCATAAATGATAGTCTCTGATTGTCTGGGTTCTATTGATGCAAGGACTCTATGTAATTCAGTCTCTATGACCAGGTACTCCTCTGGAATAAATGAGCGAGATACCCCACAGGAAATATTACTCTGAGTTCAAACGTGGTTTGCAACGGCTGAATTCTGTAATTAGGAATTGCACTGTCCTCAATGTCTCTCAAAAAAGGATTGTCTCTGAAATGCTCTCTCTAGAAACGTAGGCTAGAAAAACTAACTCCCTTCAGTGAAACGGGTTCTATATCACTCGTTGCAGTTGACTTCAACGATTAGCTCACCTTATTCACAGTGTTACCTACTGTGATAAACCTGTGCGCTGGCACAAACGAAAACCTCCCGAATTTCTTTCTGTGGAAGCAAACGGCCGGGAATTAGAAAACGCAGCCGTTTCCACAAATACTTCAGTTGAAGTGCGCAGAGCATCGCGCTAACGAGCGCGAGCACAGCTGAGGGAAAGCGGCCAAAAGACTAGACCGACAACCTAAGCGGTCATGGCGAGCGGCCTTCTTGGATTTCCGCCGCAAAATGGGAAACAGACTGGAGAGCCAAAAGGATGCCAATCCCCAAGACATTACCCTACGACGCTTGGCAAGGCAGTACTTATACCTTTTTCTACCTAAGAGGCGTAACTTGAGAGAGCAGAGAGATTTGTTCTGAACAGTCCTGACAAAAGCTTTGCCAATTTCACGAAGTTCCAATAGTATTAATACCAGTTTCTGAAGATGACTAAAACTCCACAAACCCCTCCTGCCAATGAAATGGATAACTCTGAACTACTGGTTTGTGTAAGGGGAAGAGTAAGGAAAAGCTTCAAACTTCCCAAGTAAAACAAATGCAGCTTTCTTAAAGGCTGAGATCAGCCAGCAAAGGGTCTTAAGTTAGTCTTCGTTCTAGGGGACTTCTATGGCCCACAAGCAATCCACTCACCAGCCTTAGAGACAAGCATAGGCAAAACCAGTGGGCCTCACCTATGTGACCTATTGGTTTTGCTAACTTTGTTTAGCCATGCTGTACTGTGCAGCATGGCTAAAAAAAAAAAAAAAAAGGAGGCAGAAAGGCACAATATCTGCATCATTTTTCTGACCTGCACATGCATTCAATACACATGTGGGTGCCTACAATAGGACACACCTTTTATTTTTTGGTGGTTTACTGATCCATAAATATGAAAAAGGTAGCACACAGGCGCTTTTAGAAGAAAAAGAAAAAATGGATGAGCGGGTTTCAGGAGGAGATTGGGGAGGCTTGGGTACTAAACCAACACAGTAGGAAGGTGGAGAAGCAACATAAGGAAGAAAGAGCAAGAGTGCGGGTAGGGAAGAAAGGCACATGGGTGAGAGAGAGAGCAACCTGGGGCGGGGAGGAAGCGGATGAGGCAGAGAGTTGGAAAACACATTCACTCTCATGGAGTGCTTAAACAAAAACGAAACATTAATTCCCTAAAGGAGAGCAGAGGTAGCACAGAAGCCAGCCAGCTGGTGAACAGTAGAGAGGCTGTGGTACAAGAGAGGGACAAATACAAGAAGGAGGAAATGGGACAAGGAGAGCCATCCAATAGAAAGCAAGCAAATAATAATGAGAGTAAAGCCAACCAATGGTAAGCAATGGGCGGGCTTTTAGACCTTGTGCGAAGATGGCAGCGCTAAATGTTGGTACTAAGTAGGGGGAATATCCTACCACAACAGCACATTTAGCGAGCGCGAGAGACCGCCTGCACTCGCTATTCGTGTTCTGGTGCATTTAGTGCAAAATGCATCTCCATGTACCTTTTAGGATAGCAAGGGAGCATTTTTGCACTAAGAAATAGTGCTAGATGCAGAATTCTTCTTCTTGCGTATTTAAGCATAATCTCTGAGAATTTTTAGGTAAGTCCGCGTGATTACGTTACACTAAATTATGCAAGTTATGCCCACCCCAATAATAACACTTAAGACTACAGTATCACTAACCCTGAACATGTATAATAACACTTACTTTAAAAATATTTCTAAACTTTAACCTCTATGACATCACCAACTTCTAGCATATCACTGAACCGTAATATGTGTAACATTAGAGTCCACAATACCACCAATCCTGAACATGTACAGTAACACCATAGTCTACAATATCGCTAACCCTGAACCTGTATAGTAACAACAAGGTCTACAATATCGCTAACCCTGAACATGTATAGTAAAAACAAGGTCTACAATATCGCTAACCCTGAACATGTATAATAACAACAAGGTCTACAATATCGCTAACCCTGAACATGTATAGTAACAACAAGGTCTACAATATCGCTAACCCTGAACATGTATAGTAACACCAAGGTCTTCAATATTGCTAACCCTGAACATGTATAGTAACAACAAGGTCTACAATATTGCTAACCCTGAACATGTATAGTAACACCAAAGTGTACAATATCGCTAACCCTGAACATGTATAGTAACACCAAGGTCTTCAATATTGCTAACCACGAACATGTATAGTAACACCAAGGTCTTCAATATTGCTAACCCTGAACATGTCCACTAACTCTAAAGTCTACAATATCACCAACCCTGAACATGTATAGTAACACCAAGGCCTACAATGTCCCTGTGAGTATATAATAACACTCAAATCAATAATATCACCAACCCTGAATATGTATAGTAATACTTAAGTCTAGAAAATCGCTGACCCAGAACAAGTATGACACCACTACATTCTACAATATCACAAACTCTGAAGATGTGGAATAACACTAAACTCTAAACATTGCTAACTCTGAACACGTGCAACACTTATTTCAGAACATTATTGGCCTTGAACCTGTATAAGACCTTTTTATACTATAGGACTAAAACTAACACTAATTTCTATAATACCTCGAACTATGAATATGTAAAACAGCAGGACACTATAAAATCTAAAACATCAGTATATGCATAGAAATGTAAATATTTCTGAAAAATATTTGCATTTACATGTAGCAGCACACGCATCACTGAGATCACTAACAGTAAACATGACTTATAGCGCTATCTTCCAACATGGCCGATACCACTACCCCTGAACTCGTACAGTAAAGCAAACCTATAACGTACGATAGACCCACTCTTGCTGTATTCCAGAACAGGCTTACCTTTTGTAATGACCCTAGTCCTAATTGTGAGGTTAAAATCCCAGAGCTGCAGATTTTAGTCTTGAGTTTTATTACAGTTCTGTTGTTGAACAGACCTCTTGCTCACAATATACATTGAGTGGCTTTGGGTCCGCCCCTTGTAACCAGTGGTGTTCTTTGACTAGCCACGTTCAGCCATTGGCTCGAGTCTTTGCCACTCGCGTCTTAGTTTAGTCTAGTGAAGTATTCATCTCTCATCTAATGCTATTGGCTGTTTGGGTGTATCCTTTTGCCTCCATTTCAATGCTTCTATTGAAACGCCAGAGGGACTACTTTACAGCTCTAGCCCTCTCTGTCCGCTCCAGCTGGCTCCCTCCCTTTCTTCTCGCTGTAATGTCTAACGCTGCATGCCTTTACAGACCTCTTGGCTTTGCCAAAGCTTGTTCTTACACTTTATGAACATGGATCATCTACATTATACACTGGAGGGCCCTAGATGTGACAAGCGGACGTTTGTTCTAAGAGAGGCCTCTCAACACCAGGTGTTGATCCCGCGAGGTGGCCAGTTGAGACTAGATCTTGGAATCCAGGATATGGGATTCAGGGATAGGGGAATGTCATTGGGACCTCAGTAGACCGGCCCTTTGCCTAGTCCTACCCCAAAGCCTGGTGTGGATTTCAATCCTAGGCCTGAACGCATGATGGTTCATTCGGTAATCTCACCCGGTCCCTTTATGTATTTTAAACTATGACCTTTGCCCTACCCAGAATGGAAAGAACGAGCAGAATTAAATTATGTCCCTTGCCATTTTCCAAGGTGAAAAAAAATGTCAGAAGATTGGGAGTCGTTTTAGTTGTCACGAAAAGCAGGACTACATTTCCCACAGTGCACTAGCTCGCGCGGTATTCAATGGGTTGATGAGGAGTGAGTTTGGAGCCCAGCCCCAGAAGCGTGCCTCCGCTTGACCCCTGTAGACCACAGAAGAATTCCCACGGGGAACCACAGTCCAGGCGGGGGCGCACTGGGACCCCCATTCTTCGGGTTTCCCAATCTCTAGACTCTGCAGTGCAGAGGGGCACATTCTGCAGTGACCGGAAGTGCTAGGCTCCTGGCCCGTTCTCTCGGGGCCCCGGGGTCGGAGGACCACAGCTGCTCTGGAGAAGTTCTCAGGGTTGGAACAGGAAGACGTGCCGGGAGATGCGTGAGACGGGACGGAGGCGACTGACTGTCAGGCCGTTGAGAGGGAGCTGGGCCCCCCACCCACATGTACACACAGTACTAGAATACAAAAATCAGTATTTATAATAAGTTCCAGAACAAACAAATCACATTATTCGGTTAAATAGCGCTCACTGCCAGCAAATCCTTCTTTTGGCGCTTTGTTCAAGAGATGATGTTAGCACTCAGCACGAGTGGACGAGCTCGCTCATTATTAACCCTCTGCCGACAGTCCCGACACGCCTCCCTCAATTTTAGAAATATTTTGTTATTGGTTTTCGGAACAGAGACAAGAACCGCAGTGAGACCGGGGGCGGGGGAATCCCCCTCCTTCAGCCAGCCGAGCACAATCCCACACCTAGCTAGAAACAGCTCTATCGGACCTTGCCCTTGTGAGGCACTTTGCGCAGGGCGCGCAAGCGGTGCGCAACACAGGGCGGAGCCAGCAGATCATGTTTCCGCTCGTTTTGACTCGCTGTCTTCGGCTAGTAAATTTTAATCTTTCGATTCGACTACCCCATAAGTATAAAGAAAACCCTGCTTGTTGTGCTGCCGCCACAGTGGTGTAAGAAACTTGACGGGGCCCCCCTGCAAGGTACCTGGCGGGCCCCCCTTCGGACTCAATCAGGAGCTCTCCGACTGGGGTACTATGCTGAGGGGTCCCCTGGAGCTTGACCCCCCTACACCGCGGGGGCCTGTGTTACGCCCCTGTGCCTCCACATGTCCGGCATGCGTCTGGGCACGTTGGATAAATCGTACGTATTACATGCATTGCTCTGACTGGGGGTTAAAACTGTCACGCCTTCACCATATGTGGGCTACGGTGCGCAAACATTATCACATCCATCATAGTACAAACTAGAAAAGGGGCTACAATTCTAAAGAGTAATTGTGCACGCAGTAGCTGCTGGTCTCGCGGCAGAGTGGTGGGGAGATGCGGACCAGCGACAGAAAAAAGAAAATAACTTACCTGCTCCCCGCCGCTCTCCTCCTTCCTGCTGTGTATGTCCTGAGGCTCCCAGACTCCCCACGGCCAATCCCAGCACTTCCCCCATGCTGGCCAGCATGAGAGAAGCGCTGGGATTGGCCAGAGTGAGTGGGCTTCAGTGGCAGCCCCTCCGCTACGGAGGAGGAGCGTCGCCCCCCCGCCCCCAGCAGCTTCAAAAGTTGGAAATAGAAATGATAATAAAACAAGTTTATTATCGTTTTATTTTTCAACTTCTAAGGGCTGTGCCCTGGGGGCGGGGCAATCGCAGTCAGGAGAGGGAGTGGTGGGCAGGACTGCTATCAGTGTGCATGTTGGTTTGGCCGGGCCGTCTCAGGCCGGCCAAACCCACATGCGCACTGAGTTGTCTCCAACCCAGCTGCATTGCCAGGTTAGAGACAGCAGGCAGTGACTCCCAGTTTCCCAGGGAGAGCAATTTAAATTGTTGGTGCTCAGGCCAATTCTCAAGCTGCTCTCATGAATGAGAGCAGCTTCAGGATTTGCCGCACGGGAGGCTGGGAGCCTCTGCCTGCAGTGGGGCCACGGGAGGAGCAGATCGGTGATGCGGCAGGTAAGTTTCTTCTTTCGCCCCCCGGCCCCTTTCGCCCCCACCAGTGCTCCTGCCCCACCACTCTGCCCTAAAGCCGGCCACTACTGTCGGGCTTGTTTCCCGCTCCTAAGGGGACTGGGAACCTACGCCTGCTGTTCTCTCAACCCGGCAATGCAGCTCGGGTTGGGGAATTGTCAATGCACATGACGGTTTGGCCGTCCTAAGACGGCCGGCCAAACCGTCATGCGCACTGTGCCAGTCATGGCACGGCCCCGCCCCCAAAGACTCCGTTCTGTCCTGGGGGGGTGGGGGGTGATGCTCCTCCGCCATAGTAGAGGAGACGCCGCTGTGTGCGTGCGAAAACACAGGACAGTAGCACAGTTGGGTTGCAATTTAAATTAAAAAAAGGCATGCCCCCCACATCCACACCATGGTGTTTGTCCCAAATAACAGGGCAGGCCCTTCCTCGGATAGCTCCTTGGGATGAGGCAGCAGAGGGCCATTTTGTGTTCACAGGTCAGTCACTGGGTGATTACGTCACAGCAGCGACAAAACCTCGCCTGAACTAGCCTGATTCATTCACAACTTAGCTCTATCCAGCTGCTGCCAGGTTGTTGGTGTGGTGGACACGGTTATCCTTGCGTGGCAGCAGGGGGTGAAAGGGAAATGGGAGGGGAAGGAAGGGGGCTAGCGGGGTATAAAACGATACCTGCAGCGAGTAAAAAAAACAAAAAACTGCAAGAGGTTTAAAGCTCGTCCATGCCAAAAACCAGCCCGGCCAAATATGTGCAACGCGTGCATGTGCAGGAAGTCCTCATGCCAACAAGGCCACCAATGGCCTTGCATGTTTGAGACGCAGGCAATGTGACAGATCAGTGAAAGACCTAAACACATGCAAAGAGTACAGCACACACCTGTGGGATCATGTAACATTATGAAAATGAGACTAGAGTCCCCAAGCATTGGAGTGACTATCACTGGGAGAGGAATGACCAAGAGCACACAAGATGCTCCAGGCACCTTGAGACACCCGCACACGATGTAAAGTTGAAGAATGATAAATGCTCTCACTTTTATGACTCCAACATCAGTGAATGTGCACACGAAACATGCATAACGTGCTGTCTGCCCACGTGAGCACCACCATTGTTACTGACACTGTGATATCTGCAGCAGTGTCCGGTAAACATTTGATAACATCAGATACTACTAGCGACAAACTGTTTAAATGAGGCGCTACTACTACAAGACATTCTACCATCAGGGGCGTTCGAATCTAATTTGTTAATACGTGTAAACGACTTTATAGGTTTAGCAGCACAGTGGCACTTAACTGATATTAAACCCCAATGTCAACATCTCAGTTTGCTGAATATACCTTCCCGGGGTTTAGGTGTTAATAACACCATGGCACTTGTATTTAACTTTTAAGAAATCATTAGCAATCATGCATGACGATTTTATGTTATTTACGTAGAATTGAATACATGGCAATATTGTTATGGTTTTTATTAACTTAAAACAATAAAGTTTGATTTGAATTGAATACTTGGTAGTGAACGTGTATTTCTCCAAACACACGTGTGACAGCGTGGTATGATGGAAAATAACACACGCGGTGAGAAACTTTCCACGTAGAGTACTCCGTTCCATATTTCCACATTGGCTCACGAGGTGTGAAGTACTGATCCCCACTACTGTGCATTGCTAAGTCATAGACGTATTGGATAACACACGCTTCACAGGAATTGATGTTTTGCCAGAAGATAATTAATTGCACTGAGTGAATTTAATTTTTCAAGCATTGAAGATTTTTATGTGCAGAATTTAGTGATCTGCCACTTCATTAAATGGATTGAGCTAGCGGGCCTACTTGTGACAGCACGTCTTGGGACTGATCAGCCGTTTTCTGCTACCAGGATCATCATAACACACACACACACAGTGACACAGCAAGAGGAAAGGAAAGAGAGCACGCTAACTTATTGGAACTAGCAACCAAGGGCCCCTGCAAAACATCCAGGTATCCCTCTAAACGACCCCTTCACAACTGCAGAAGGCAACTGGAGGTACCATCAACCAAGGGACCCTCCAACAAAACTGCAGAAGTCAACTGGATGCACCAGCAATTAAGGGCCCCTGCAAACCATCCAGGTCCTCCTCCAACAACCGCAGAAGGCAACTGGAGGTACCATTAACCAAGGGTCCCTTCAACAACTTCCATATAACTGCAGAAGTCAACTGGATGCACCAGCAACCAAGAAACCAAGGGCCCCTGCAAACCATCCAGGTACTCCTCCAACAACTTCCATAACACTGCAGAAGGAAACTGGATGTGCCAGCAACCAAGGGCCCCTGCAAACCACCCAGACATCCCTCAGATCAACTCCTTTACAACTGTAGAAGGCATCTGGAGGTACCATCAACCAAGGGTCCCTCCAAACAACTGCTTTATAACTGCAGATGGCAACTGGATGCACCAGCAACTAAGGACCCATGCAAACCATCCGGGTGCCCCCTCCAAACCACTCCTTCACAGCTGCAGAAGGCAACTTGATGCACCAGCAAACAAGGGCATATGCAAACCACCCAGGTACTCCTCCAACCACACCTTTCCACCTGCAGAAGGCAACTGGATGTGCCAGCAACCAAGGGCCCCTGCAAACCGTCCAGGTACTGCTGCAACCAGCTCCTTTACAGCTGCAGAAGACAACTAGATGCATCAGCAAACAAGGGCCCCTGCAAACCATCCAGGTACTGCTCCAACCAGCTCCTTTACATCTGCAGAAGGGCAACTGGCTGCAGCAGCAACCAAGGGCCCCTGAAAACCATTCAGGTACTGCTGCAACTAACTCCTGTACAACTGCAGATGTCATCTGGATGCACCAGGAATCAAGGGGTGCTTCAAACCATCCAAGTATCCGCCCAAAACAAATCCTTTGCACCTTTACAACTGCAGAAGGGAAACTGAATACACAAGCAACCAAAGACCGCTGAAAACCATCAGGCACCCCTCCAAACAACTCCTAAACCACTGCAGAAGGGAACGTGGATGCATGGTCTTGTGCAAGAAACATATAACATGGTGTGGACACAGCCCCTGCCACAAAACACTCACCATAGGAAAAACCTCCTCAACCCCAATGGAGGAGAGCAACCAAGCACACTTGATTGAGGATCCAGAGGTAGGCCATTCAATGGAAGATACATATAACCAAACTCCAACATGATGACAAACTCAACCTCAAGAAAAGGCATGCTGGTGCGTACCCGGTTGTACCTCAAGCTGCAAATCAATTACACCAAAAATCAACAGTGACATAGAGGACAACAACCACCCTCCAACTACACAGCCATGGCAAGGTATCAGAATATCTTTCTTACACTGGTAGTGTTACTCGCTTCGCTAAGGTTGTAGGAGTGCGGCACTGGATTCAATTTCTACCACTGCTGGATCCACTCTGGTCATACCTTCTGCTGCTTTGTGCTGCATCCCTCAACCACTCACCCATAGACTGGTCCTCCATCCTTCCTTCCCTCCATTACATATGGGACGTGATCTATGCTGTGCTCCGGGACTCATCCGATGGACATTCACCAATCCCTCTTATGGCCTCCTGAGATCCTGCACTCTATTCTCAGGATTGCCAGCTTCATCTCATCCAGGTGTGACATCAGTCTTTGTGTCCTGCGGCTACTATCCCTCTAGGTTTCGGATAATCCTCAACCACACAGAGCCACCAGAGACTGCCAGATAACTCGTCTCTGGCCTTACTGACTGGAGTTTGAACTCAATGTGCCACAGGGCAACTTATACAACAACTGGCCCAGGGGTGGACCCTCCATGGTGGGACCTTGAGGGGACTAGAGAAGGGCAGTGGTTCAGGGTACACAGGAATGTGCTCCTCTGCTCCCCTCAAACTTCTTCCAGACACATGCACGCGCACAGTGCCAGAATACACGGCGAATGGCACTGCTCATGTCCTCATGAGGGGAGAGAATGACCCTTCTCAAATCTGGCAATCACTGGATGGTCACCCTACATTAAAGTCTGCTGCTGGGCACCTTTCATGCTCTGGCTCTGCCCAGCTTGCGTTCACACTGTGTAGGGCTGTGGTTGCAACATTCCACCAGTCTCTTGGAGTATTTCCTCTTGGCGCATCACCCATTTTACCAACCACTCTACATACAAACACACATCTCGACCAGCAACAAACTGACAAGTTGAGCATTATGATGTCAGGCATAGGCAGCTGCTGCCATACAAATGTCAAGTAACAATCATATCCAACAGACCTTGTACCCAAAGCCCAACCTTATCATCCCGAGCAGCGCACCTGCTCTTGTGGTGATGGTTCCAAGTGTATCATTGCCATGGTGATGCCTTACAACAAAGCGAGCAACGTAGTAGACCTTATGGGGTACAAGGCGCAACTCAAAACAGGACTCTGAGACCTGAATGTACGTGGAAATTTCCACCACTCAAACACTCAGAAAACAGCATGTGGACAAGCACAATAATGTCTATATACTCCTTGTGGACAGTTCGTGTCTATACATCTTATCGCAGTGTACGTACGCACTCTACTGTGTCTAAGGCGGCCCAGCTTTGATTAAAAAGATTGTGGAGCATGGCAGACGTGTGACAGAAGGCTAGAATGTACACTAGGCTGAGATCTTGTGTTTATCTCCTTGCAAATACCTCTGCAGAAAAGGGCAATCCACAGCCAAGAGCTATGGTGCCCGGTGTCCATGGTACAAGGTGTGATTGGGGGTGCACTTCCACTGGTAACAGCTAGGAGGGTTCCAAGGATTCCCAGTGTGTGGGCAACCTGATGGTCCACCCCATGGAGCTCCCTTTATAGAAGGATCTATATCTTCGGTCTATAACTCGGGTTCAGGGCCTTTAACAACCAGTATATCCCTCGGCAGTGGGCTGTTAGGCTATATTCAGTTTCACTGGAAGGGGCAATATAACAATTCCTAAGCGGCTGTGGTATTTTGCATAGGCATTGCATAATATCGGCTATATGGAAGACTCACCCAGTTGGGACAGGCCTCGAGAATGGCGGTGTCATTCAAACAGCCTGGGGATCATTTAGAGGTAAAGCACATGTTGGCATCACATATCAACCAGTTGTTGGGACTGGTGTAGACTTTTAGGTTGCAGTAGGGCACCTGCAGGGCTTCCTGATGACTATATGCATGTCAGCAAATCACCTATGGTGTTGGATGAGCTACCCGTAGAAGTCCATCTGTAGTACCTGTATCTGCTCTGGTGTTTGAGGAACGGAGACATAGTGTGCCATTGGGAGTATAATTCCAACAGTGACTTAATATGAGCCCGACAGGCCACTGTTTGCAAGGTTCTGAGTGTGTTCCCATGTACTCTTAGCGCCGGGATGCCTCCGGGTCGCCATGCGCTCTATAAATCCCATAGCATAGCATAGCATAACTCTACAGGGGCCCAGTGCCACAGTATCTTAGCAGGTAGTGCCCCTTGATCACAAGGGATTTAATCTAGGGTATGTGCTGGTCCCTGGTGAGACGGTGTCCTTTTCAGCCTGGGTCTCGAAGTGCTCACCTGGTCAGTGTGTTCCCAGAGGGTAGTCTGTAAGCTCTTCTGAGGTCTCACATAATTGTGAGTAGCATGGAGCTGTTTCTTCATGAGGGTGACGTCTTCTCGTAGCCTGGCTCCTTCACCTTAGATCATGAATTAGATGATATTCGACATGGGGTTCATGCTTCTGAGGTGCAGGTAGTTGTTGCAGGTTATCTGCTGTGCACTGCTCGTATGTGTGTCCAGTTGTAAGAGCTGGCTCTTTTTAATTTGTACTGTCATAGGTTTACTATGCTGCAGCAGGTTTGATTGTTTAACGGAAAAAAATCAACTTTTGTTTGTGCTGCCATGCTCCTCATTTACAGTATGGGGGTTGTTTTTGGGTTGCGAGTTTGTGCGTTTTAGATTTTGCACTATCCACATGCATTTGCGAGTGTGTGATTCAGTTGTGACTGTATTGTTGGCCTGTTGTATTGTCATTTGCTGGACGGGAGGTGGCCATAAAATGCAACGATAAGCACTGGCCACTGTGTCCATTTGTTTTGGTGAAAGTGATTTAATCAGCAACTCAGGGGCTGTCTGCTCAAAGTGCGCTTCCCTTTCAGCTGGAGAAGACGACAGATGTAGTGGGTGTGCTGGCATACCACCCCGCCTTCGTTATATGTGTTGATTTATTTATCCTTTCACATGTGCATTTGAGGTTTCAGGTGCTCGTTGCAGACAGACCAGAAGCGACCACAGCACAGTGAAGGATTAGTATGCATGCACTTTCAGATAGTTTGGGAATTATAGAAACTCTGCTTTCAGGTCACTCCAAGGACTCT
The DNA here is from genome assembly GCA_963921515.1 of Calotriton arnoldi. Classification (NCBI taxonomy): domain Eukaryota; kingdom Metazoa; phylum Chordata; class Amphibia; order Caudata; family Salamandridae; genus Calotriton; species Calotriton arnoldi. The sequence continues at coordinate 972,494 of CAWUFW010004083.1, read as the reverse complement.
TCCAAAACGTAGCACTCAGCACTGAGAAAGATGTACCACCTTTTTTTAATTTTTATTTAGAAAGTGAAATAATGAGTAAGGTTGATAAAGCCTCATGGTAGCATAATTCATCAGCACTTTTAGACTTCAGCAAGTCGGGACTTTCAGTTACTTTAACATTAGCACTAGTCAAAAATATATATTGTTTACAAGTTGTAGCTAAAACCCATCCCAAACCCCCTTATAACAATTGGATTTATCCTCAATGTTGTTGCAGTTCCAAGAACAGTGTGCGAAATTCAAAGTTAAAACATAAATCAAATTTGTATTACTGTGAAAATCTCGTGACTTAACAAACCTGGAAAGTCTGTTCCCTTCACGAAATTTGACTTGTAGCTGAAATTTCCAGAATATAAATACATAAAAACTGCTGGAGGTTTTTCCCAGAAAACAAGTTATGACGAACATTTTCCAGCAAAAGTGCATTTTTGTAGAATTCTTTGTACTGTAGATATTTTTTTGTGAACTTTTTTAATCAGTTTTTTTTAAACTTCACAAACTTTGTGACACTGACATTTAAAAAAAAAAAGATAACTACACAATTGTTGACATGACACATGAACACGACATAATCAAATCTTGAATGTTTCCAGTAAGAAACTTTGATCAGTGATTTCACATATCCAAAAAGGCTCCAGGTGTATGTATGTGATATTTGTATAATGGAATCGGGCCAAGAGGCGGGGAAGCGCCGTACAGTCAAGGGAGGATCAGAGAGGAAGCGGGGTTCGAAGGGTGGAAGTGGACTGTTGCTTCATCGTGATGTAGTATTCTTGTGTCTTCAGACTCACATTCAGGAGTCTTGGGACCCTATGTAGAGTGTGGCGGATGGAATACTCCGTCACAAACATGGTGGATGTCCTGTCTGCGGTATTACAAGTGCATTATAGCCTATGGGGAACTGAATATCCGTCCTGTTTTGATGGAGTATCCCGTCCACCAAACTCTGGTGAAGGATAATTTCTTAAGTAACGCTGGAGGAGTGTTGGCCATTGAAAGAGGGACAGAGGTATTTTTCAGGGCGGTAGAATTTCAGAGGGCACTCAAGTTGGTTGATGTGGTTGGCTAATCTCATGGATGTGGGTCGAGCGCTATAAGTTGGACGCCTGGCCAAGGAAGACCCACGACCATGAGGACTTTTTCTTGAAGGGTAGGACCTGAAGCAGCAGGAGATGGCCAGCTCATTTGATTTATATTTTGGGGTATTCAGTTGAAGTGCCTTGCGAGCGAAGCTTGCTGTTTTATAGATGCATTCAGCCGCAATAGGGAAGAAATTTAAGGAGGGCAGATGAATGATATTAATTATGCTGCACCATAATTACTTTTGCTGCAGCTTCATTAATTTAATAGTTCCATAAGAAGGGCATTGCAGCAGTCTAAGCGAGACAGAACAAGTGACTGCACTTCTGCTTCCAGACCCTTCTGTTATAGAAAGTGGTTACAGTTCGCAGCAGTTTAAAGCCCCCACTGCCAGGTGTATCAATGCACTTTACCTAGCATGAAGCATAGGGACCTGGGTGGCTTTCAAAACAGAGAGAGGGAGAGAGTGTGTGTGAGTTTTTGTCTGTGTGTATGTAACAATTCCTGGTGAAACCCGACAGATACCTCACCATACCCGACTGAAAGCCCCTGCACCCAACTTTGTATCAGAAAATACATTTATATGAAGCTACGTCCCTGCCAGTTAGCAAAGTAAGACTATTTTCTAGCTGGGCTAGGAGGATGTGGGCTAGCTTATAACCAGAGTGCTTGCCTTTGAGCGGATCATTGGAGAACATGGGTTTTTAAGAGATTTTATTAGCAGGGGAACAAATGAGTCTGTAACATGTTCATTTTGTGGTGTAAAAAATTGTATATTCATCATATTTGCCTGATATCTCTTTTTGTCAATTGAGTGGAGAACCCTTTTTGTCTCTTTTAGCTTCGGCTACATTTTCATTACCATGAATAGACTTTCTTTCTTCATTTGATTTGCTTTCTTTCAGTTTTGGGGGCAGGTGGACACTTTATCAAGAGAATTTGCCACAACGATGTTGTAATGACAAATGAGATGGACGGTGTGGGGGGCGGGAGGGTTCCCCTTTCCCATGCAGTGCCTGTCACAAGGTGCAGGGATGTTTAGGGGGCACCATAAGTGCCCCCCAGAACCTATAGCTGAGGACCAGGAGGGAAGGGGGCACACTAGGGCCCCCCAAAGTCACTTTCCGCCTGCCATTACATGGCGGCGGACCGCCAGATTCCTCTTCCCGCCGCATCCTAATGCGGCAGGCGGTCCTGCAGGGGCTGATGGTGGTTGGACCAGCACCGATGGCCTGACGGTGGCAGTCCCACCGCCATCGTAATCAGGCCCTTAGACTCTTCAAGTCCCTGGTTCAAGTAATATTTTTATTTGCCTAGACATACAGAAGAGTAAAACAGATCATTGAAGGTCAAGTTGCAAATGGTCACTCTGAATATTCCAAAAGAGATTTAAGTTGCACCGAGAGATTTCTTTTCTTGCCTTTATTCTTGTACTTTTCAGAGAGGTCTTCTTAACAAAGTGAGCTCTCCCACCCCTTGCCCACTCTGCCTAGTCCTATGACCTCACAACCAGGGGCAATGAGTAAATATATATGACTTTCAAAGTGCACCAGATATTTGTTAGCAGCAGAAGGTCTACCGATTATTTTATGATGTAACCTCCTCTCTGCGTGGTACGCGCATTCACAGATCGACAATTCTGGGGGCCATATTTGAATGTACCATTGGAAACATCCTTTGTGCAGGCTTCCTTGGAAGTTCTGATGTGGATCAGGTAATGCTTACTGGTTTGTCTCCAGGTATGGTAACCACCTTAGTACGAACCCTCTGTAGATCTGGATCCGGTAAGGATCTGTAGGTATATGCTTGAAAGACTAGTCCTATCGCAGTGCGGGTGAAAGTTGTGGATTGCCCGGTCCGTTCGATTGCTAACCAAAAGCCCAGTACCTTACCCTCGAGGAAATTCCGCACTGGGTTTGGAAAGGTTAACTAACTGAAAGGATTCATAGGCTAATTTGATTTGGGATGGGACTGCACACCATATGGAACATTCTGCACAGGGAAATCCAGAGGGCAGCCATAGCAGCCCCTCCCGCAACACTAAGTTGTACGGGGAGGGGCAAGAGGACAGGGCGGTGGTTGGGGAGTCAGTGGGCACATGCGCATGTGGCGGCTGCAAGGACGGCTCAGATTATTGTGGTGGAATTTAAGGGAAGCCGTGGCACAGGATTAACTGCTGGAGCAGGGTGGTGGTCCTATTTGATAAAGGGGATGGGTTTCTACTGCTGCAAAGAGCCACTGAAACTGACCCTCTTTTTAAAAAAATACAATAAAATAAAACACTTGCAATTTAAAAAAAGAATTTGCTAGTCGACGAACTTTGCAACTTCGAACATTGCTAACTAGCCAGCCACCAGGTATGCCACAGGCAAGGGGGGCACAGATAAGCCTTAGAAAAACATAGAATCTGACCTCGCTGCCAGGGGTGGGGGCAGCAAAATGTCACTTCAGATCTGGCGCCCTTGCACTCTTCCAAAACAATCCACATTTTTATTTGGACAGTGGAAATAGTGTCTTTAATGCAATTGTCTGTTCATTCAGCTGTCATTTCTAAACTTTTTTCACTGTCCACTAGCAGCCACCGTGGATGCCTGAGGACCAGGGAGCCGCGCAAGCACTTTAAAGCACCTTTTGCTACTCCAGTCACTGCACTGTGCATTCTGCGCGGGGCAATTCCATCTAACCCAGGTAGGCAACAAGAACTTCTCTGACTATGGAAAAGGATGGACTATTCTTGATCAGGGAGTTCGGATTGGAACAAATTGCTAAAGGGTGTTCTTTCTACAGCTTGATCTGGTTGCCTGTGGAGTTCCCCAGGAGATCTCCCCTTTCCCCAGACCCTTTCTAACTGCGTCTGGATCCCTCTGGTGGGAGGTTTCAGTCCTACACAGACAATCCTCTGTGTGGTTGAAAGTCACTAGAGATCCAAGGTCGTCAAATTCTCTGGTGGCGACCCAGAAAATCTTCCATCAACTGATGGTGCAGCATGGCTGGCATGGGGCGGCTTTTACCAACTTTGTGCACCCTTTTTTTTTAATAACTTTTCCAACTTCATAGAGTTGATGACTTTTTTTTTTTTTTAAATAGTGAGTTATAAGTAGGGCTAGAAGTAGATTTTGAGGGAACCACCGAACTTGTCATAAAACCTTTATTTTTCCATCAAAAATTCTTCCTCTGGGGAGTTTTTGCAGGAAAAATCTATCATAAAAACGTTATTTTGTAGTTTTTAGAAAACTTCACCAAGTTGTCAAATTTTGCGAAATGATTAGTTACATTTAGCTTTAATCCTGTGTGCATCGTCGCCATTTACAAGCACGCAATTTTTACAACTATCCTCACTGCTCCAATATCACCGCTCTTGCAAAGCAAATCATATCTGAATGAAATGCCACTGCTGCTCAATAAATAACCAATTAAAATAAAATAGCTCGCCCACATCCAGCCACCTGCACAGTACTGCTTCAAAGACCTATACACCTGTTTTTTTTGTTGGTTGGAACGAGCAATAAATTCAACAAGACAGTGTTGTGATGTGTGGTATCTGCCAAAAAATGGGAATGCACCTTCTGCAAACCCTGTGGCTCCCCGGCCTAGTTAAAGACCAGGTAACCACTGAGTTTCTGATGGCGAGCTGTTTGAAGGCGGTAGAACGGTTGAATCTGCTGGCATAAACCTTTGATTCAATGGTCAATCCATCACTGAGCCGCCAGTGACTGCTGCCTCATCCCATTTAAGGCACTTCGACGTCACTGATTTTCCCTGCCTGGCTCCGCGATGCAAAGCGTTGCCTGATTCAGGCAGAGCAAACAATCAAATAGCACCCCCTGCATCTTGGGCGAAAGCTTTCATGTCCATCAGAGGAATTGCTTGATTTGTTTACTTTGAGAGTTTGTTTCTAAAAAACAAAAATAAATGCTGAGTGGACCAAAAAAAAAAACAAAACACTGCCTCTCGTAAATCAGCGATTAAAGTGCATCTTCTGTCATCACAAAGATTCCCTCCACGCGTGTGGGATCTCTAAATATGGCAGGCGGTCCTCCACCAGGGCCTTCACTGGGCAGCTAGAGTAGCATGCCACTCCCCAAACTATAAGTGACCCCCAAAGCGACTTCCTCACCAAATACCAGGTGATGCAAACAACCACAATACACAGTGGTTTGTGCAATCATACCTGCGGCCAAGTCTAGTGCCTATGGACTAGCTCCTAGACACCGGAATGGGGTAAAGCATGGACTATATAAGTAGTGGCATGTAGCAGTATTCCGCTGGTAGAAATGACTGAAGTACATGTTATTTGCACTCGAAGAATATACACCTCTGCTTGAAAATTCTTGGGCAAAACATTGATTTGCAAGTTTTATCTCAGGAACATAAGCACCCAAAAAACTAAAAGTGATTGTTTTCTAGATTTAAGATGTATATATTTTTTACAGCAAAACAATTTCGGTGAATATGTTCTACCCTGTTTTATATGAAAGAAAAAGATTCCGAGATATCTCAAACACAGCAAGGTTGAGAGTCACTGCCGTCTGGTAGGAGCCTGGATCCGAGATAAACTGGTTTATCTGGGATTTGAATCCTCACACATTGCAGCCCAACCAGTCTACAGGATGTGGTTACTCCTAAGTGCCAGGGAGACCTCAGCACAGGGCAATCCATCTCAACCACACATACAAAATGGAGGAAAAGAATAGAGGATTATTGTTGTGCAAGAAGCAGAACATTGGGATGTTCTGACGTAGCCAAATAATGCAGCGATGAACGACACTAGTGCTCTCTGGACAAGATACCGCCTAAAATCTCGTTGGTTAGTGTTCTATACATGTCTCCCATATCATCTAATCAGTTGATCACTTTCCACCTCAAAGTGACACTGCAGAGTCAGGCCAGCCCTCTAAATTCTTCCCCGAATGCCGTACGATAACGGCATGGCCAGTTGCCAGGCGGAAGAAGTGGGTGATTTAACGATAGAGCGCCTGATGTAGATCTTGGCGGATGGTTTACTCTGTCAAAACGGTGACGGATATCCCATCCGTCGAAATATAAATCCCATAGGGTATAATGGAATGTATATTTCGGCAGACAGGGTCTCCATCACAGTTGTGACGGAGTAACCCGTCCGCCAAGATCTAAATCAGGCAGAGAATTCTGTTCCAACGCTACTATTAACTGAGCGCCACTCATGAAAGCTGCCAGAATAGGTGTAAAGTAAAAAAATAGTAGTGTCTGCAGGAGTGTCATAACATGGCCTTTGTCCTTGAGGTGGCATCAGAGGAATTGAAATTGAATGGAATTTGTTACTGATATCACAGGAAGCGGCATCACTGTCGACTTGCGACGGACAGAACTCCCTCTGAGTTCTGTCCGTCGTATGTCCGAGTTCACTACCCCTCCACCCTGCCCCTCCCCTCCCCCGCACCACCACCCCGCACCACTCCCTTAGCGAGCCGCCACTGACTAAATGACATCACTGCCGTAAGGTACTGTGCTGCAAATGGCCTTGTCACATGTTTTATCCTATTTGTCTTTTAGGCCCCCCCCCTTATATCATCATGCATTTGCACATTTGCTTAGGGCATATAAGGTGTAATTCCTTTGCAGTAGCGGATGCATTTATTCTCATTATTCTCATTATTTTGCAACAAAATGCACAACATGCTTTACATTTAGTGTGCATTTAGGTAGTATGTTTCTCGTTCACACAGTAATGTATTCATTTGAATAGAGTATGCACACTATGTTTAGTCTTTAACATGGATGTGCGAGGGAAATCTCACGCTATTGCTCTCACCTTACATCACGATCAAGAGGTTGGTTTTTCTTAAAATACACATCTTGGAGAGTCTATAATAGCTGCTCACAGCCCTCTCCATGAAAGAGACCAGGATTACAATGACATTCTAGACAGAAAAGCAGAGGAGCTCAGAGCATCCAGGCTGTCTGTCTCAGGACATGTCTGCCCACAGAGACATAACTCAGCTCTGCCTTGTAGACAGGCCTGTGAACCGGATGAACATACATGAAGTACGGGTGCGACCGTGTGCTGACTCTATTGAAAATAGGAATCCTTTTTTAAGCAACCCATCTGAGGTTGGAATATTAGCCATGTAAGGATTCTTAAAAATGCCTCATATATAATATGTTGTCTGTTTGTCATCATACTTACGCTCTACTTATGCAGCGACTACTCTTTTACTCATCTCTGTAATTATTTTTTTCAATTTATTCTGGACTATAATAAAGCCTTTAAAAATTACAGTGTGGATTTCTTGTTATTTATTGACTTACAACTTGAGGACATTAGCTTGTCAACTTAAAGATCAGCCGTGCATCAGTGGCACTCATCTAGTAGTGCATGCAGAAAGTAGGTTCCCAGGAGTTTGTATAGGGGCTGGAGGTAAATACTGAAGAGAACTGCTGACAAGTGTGAGCCTCGCTGAGCTTCAGGGGAAACAACACGGCAGACGGAACAGTTAAACATCTGGCTAAACCAGCTAGGACAGATCTCTTAAAACCTGGTACCTCCCGTTGGCCTTTTCAGGTACGTGGCCTGGCATATAATGGAAAGGTGATAGACAAGTCCAACATTACCATCATGGTGCCCGATGTCATGGAGGGCAGCTTACATCCTTCCGTGGGTGAAACCCATACTATAGGCATGCCTCAAAACTGCAAAATTAACACTTGTAAAAATGATTATGTTACTAACCCAGTAAGCATCTGTTCTTGGCATGTAGACCTGTAGATTCACATGATCTGCATACTCCTGCCATCTAGTGTTGGGTCCGGATGTTTGCAAGTTGTTTTTCTTCGAAGAAGTCTTTCCTAGTCACGAGGTAAGGTGACTCCTCCTTTCGGTGATAGTGCGAATGGGCATCGACTCCATTGATAGATTGTTTTCCCGCAAGAGGGTGAGAATGGAGTAAGTAAGTGTAGTATAGAGATGTCCATGCGTATGAATGTATATTCAAGAACTGCAACAACTGTAGGTGCCCAGGGAGGCGGGTGGGCGCATGTGAATCTACAGCTCTACATGCCAAGAACAGATGCTTACTGGTTAAGTAACATAGGGCCATACGTATGAACACATTTTCCCATAGACACAGAATGGGTAAAACCCTTTTATACATTTGGCCAATAATCCGTTCGAGGCATGTGTGCTGTAGATACACACTCTCTGCATAGACTACAAAGCAGTATACTCCCAAAGCGGTGGCTAACCTGTAGATGTTGCAGTTGTTTTAAACAGTGTTTTAAGTGCTGCTTGGCCTACATTCGTTTTTGGCGTGCTAACATATCTACACAATAGTGTTTGGTAAATGTGTGTAGTGTAGACCATGTAGCTGCCTTACATATGCCAGCTAGAGGAATGTTACATAAAAAGGCCATTGTAGCACCTATTTTGCGAGTGGAGTGCGCTCTAGGGGGTATGGATAAAGTTCTTTTAGCTTTTGCGTAGCATGTTTGAATGCATTTAACAATCCATCTTGAAATGCCAGATTTAGAGATGGGATTGCCTTTGTAAGGTGGAGCAAATGCAACAAACAATTGTTTTGTTTTGCGAAAATCTTTGCTCCTTTCTTTGTAATACAATAAGTCTCTTTTAACATCAAGCGTGTGAAGAGCTCGTTCTGCTACTGAATCAGGTTGAGGAAAAAAACACAGGTAACTCAACTGATTGGTTAATATGAAAAGCAGAAACTACTTTGAATAGGAATTTGGGATTGGTGTGAAGAACTACCCTGTCTTTATGGAGTTGAAAGAAGGGTTCCTCTAGGGTTAATGCCTGTAGCTCACCAACTCTCCTCAATGAAGTGATTGCAATGAGGAAATCAACCTTCCATGAAAGCAACTGTAAAGGACAATTATGCAAATATTCAAAAGGTGGGCCCTTAAGCCTTGTAAGGACAATGTTAAGATTTCAAACTGGTGCAGGGGGAATTCTTGGTGGTATTACCCTTTTCAAACCTTCCATGAAGGCTTTGATTACTGGAACTTTGAATAGGGATAAATGCTGTCTGTTCTGCAAATATGTAGCTAGCGCTGCAAGGTGCAAATAAATAGATTTATAAGCTAGTCCAGTTTGCTGTAAGTGCAACAGGTAACATATAATGTCTTGTACAGAAGCATCTAGAGGATTGATCTTATTGTTATTACAATAGATAACAAATCTTTTCCACTTTGCTGCATAACATGCTCTGGTAGTAGGCTTTCTTGCTTCTTTCAGAATAGTCATACAATCTGGTGGTAGATTTCAATAACCAAACTCTATGACTTCAGGAGCCAGATCGCTAGGTTTAGTTCTTTGGGATTTGGATGCCTTATTTCTCCATGGCTCTGAGTGAGGAGCCTGGAGGTGAGATGCAGCTTTTGATGTGGAACTACTGACAGATCCAACAGGGTGGTGTACCATGGTTGACGGGCCCACATGGGAGCTACTAGAATCAGTGTGAGGGATGTTTGCCTGATCCTCCGAACCGGAAATGGAATGAGCGGGAGAGGGAGAAAAGCGTAGGCAAATATCCCTGACCAGTTCGTCCATAGGGCATTGCCTTTGGAGAGTGGGTGTGGGAACCTGGAGGCAAAGTTTGGGCATTTTGCATTCTCGACTCTGGCAAACAGGTCTATTTGTGGGAATCCCCATTGTTGGAAGTATGGAAGGAGAACTTGGGGATGAAGTTCCCACTCGTGAATTTGCTGCCTCTTTCTGCTGAGGAGGTCAGCAATTTGATTGTTTACCCCTGGAAGGTGTTCGGCCAGAAGATACATTTTGAGATGGATTGCCCAATTCCAAATGGCTGGAGAGAGACGTGACAGTTGGAGAGAGTGTCCCCCCCCTGTTTTTGTACATAGTACATTGCTGTCATGTTGTCCGTCCAGACTAGGACAGTTTTGCCTATTAGGTGAGTCTGAAAAGCTTTGAGCGTTAGAAAGACTGCTAGAAGCTCTAGATAGTTGATGTGGAGGCTTTTGTGCTTGTTGCTCCCCAGGCCTTGTATTGTGTAAACTTGGAGATGGGCACTCCATCCTGTCAGAGATGCGTCTGCTGGGAGCACGATCTGTGGAATAGGATCGATGAAAGGCCACCCTTTTGATACATTTTGTGGGTTCCACCACTGCAGAGAGCGATGGGTGTGGCCGTCTACCAACACTAGATCGGTTAATTGACCCTGCAACTGATTCCACTGACGTGCTAAGCACTCTTGTAGGGGACGCATGTGGAGTCTTGCATGGGGTACAATTGCGATGCAAGACGCCATCATTCCCAGCAGTTGCATGAACACTCTGGCTGGTAATAATTGGTTGGATTGAAATTGTAGTATCATAGACTGAATGTTGTGAATTCTGGCTACATTGGGAGAGGCTAGAGCTTTGATAGTGTCTAGAGAGGACCCTAGGTAAAATTGCATCTGTGACGGATGCAGGTGAGATTTCTGTGTATTGACCGTAAAGCCCAGTTGATGAAGAAGGTGTATTGCGGTCTGAGTGTATTGTAGACAGTTTTGGTAAGTGTTGGCTTTGATGAGCCAGTTGTCTAGGTACGGGAAGACATGAACATGTTGTCTTCTGAGATGAGCTGCGACTACCGCCAGGCATTTGGTGACTGCAAACGGAAGTACTTTGGACTGGTAATGCCTGCCTGCTATCACAAATCTGAGGTATTTGCGATGTGCTGGATGAATTGGAACATGAAAATATGCGTCTTTTAAGTCTAGAGTAGACATAAAATCTCCATTCTGTAAAAGTGGAAGTACCTGTTGAAGTGTTTCCAAAGTGCTCTGACAGTATATATTGGTTTAACTCTCTGAGATCCAGAATAGGTCTTTTGGGGATCAGAAAATAGAGAGAGTAAACCCCTGAACCTTGGTACTGTACTTGAACTGGTTCTATGGCTCCTTTTAATAAGAGAGATTGCACTTCCTGTTCTAGCAATTGCAAGTGGTCTGGAGACAATTTGTGAGAGTGAGGTGGAATGATTGGAGGATTGGTGGTAAGCTCCAGGCAATAACCATGTTGGATAATTCCGATCACCCATTTGTCGGTTGTTATTGATTGCCAAATGGGGAGAAACTGTTGAAGTCTTCCCCGGACAGGTGTGGTATGGTCGGAGGGAAGCATGAGGAAGTCACTGCTTATTAGGGGAAGGGGAGGTACGGGGTGTGGTACCTCTACCCCTGCCTTTAGAGTTGTTTCCTCTATAGCCTCCTCTAAAATATCCTCTTGAGGAAGAGGACTGGTTATTACCTTTGTAAGAGGAGGTGTTCTGGTCTGAGGGTGTGGTTTTGGATGCTGCTCGGTAAAAGGAGCGGCGAAGGGAACCTCTGCTTGAAGGAGACTGTAGCGCTCCCATGGACATAGCCACTTCAGTGCCCTTTTTCATTTTCTCAAGCATCTGATGGACCTCAGGACCAAACAGATGTTTTTTATCAAATGGTGTATTTTAAATAAATTGTTGGACTTCGGGCTTAAACCCGGAAATCCTTAACCAAGCATGTCTCCTGAGTAAGATGCTAGTGTTGACCTCCCTAGCTGCGGTATCAGCAGCATCTAGAGCACATCTTATTGAAGAATTGGAGATTATCTTTCCTTCATTTACCAAATCTTGCACTTTTGCTTTATGCTCCTCTGGGAGATATTGGAGCAATTGCTCCATTTCATCCCAGTGTGCACTGTCATATCTGGCTAAAGGGCCTTGCGTGTTTGCAATGCACCAGAGATTGGCAGCTTGAGCAGCTATGCGTTTGTCAGTAGCGTCTATTAGCTTGGATTCTTTGTCTGGGGGAGGAGCGCCCCCTGATGCTTGGGAATTAGCTCGTTTGCAAGCATTCAACACTACCAGCGAGTTTAGTGGCAACTGGCCCTTAATAAATACTGGTTCTGTTGGGGAGGCTTTATATTTTTTGTCAACTCTAGGAGTCAAGATGTGTGCACGCACAGGCTCTTTAAAATTTTTGTCAGCGTGTCTCATCCTACCTTTAAGGATAGGGAGTGTTTGTGTCGACCTGTGTGTGGATCCTAATGTCTCAAACAAAAAAACCTCTTCTAAGGATTCCTTGTGTAGTACCACCCCATGGTATTCTGCAGCCCTGGCAATGAGTTCCTGATAAGATACATTGTCATCAGGTGGAGATGGCTTGGCAGGGTGAAGGTCTGGATCATTGTCTAATGGAGGGTCAATTGTATAATCACTCCATGGATCTACTGGTAAATGCGTGCCTCCCACAACAATATCGTCCCCTTCATGGTGAGATTGTGGAGAATCCTGAGGTGTGATGTGCAAAGGATTTAAAGCTGGAGAAGAGGGTGGTTGAGGGGATTGTGGTGGTGGATGAAAGGGGCTGGCACCAACAGTCTTCTTTTTTAAAGGGATCTTGTAATGACTGTCCTCATCAGGAAGCTTGTGTTTCTGAGACAGCTTGGCATGAATATGACCAGTTTCTGGGTTAATATAAAGTCTCTTCTGTTTGGGATCCATTTTCGGTGGAACAATGTCTAAATTTGGATCCGAAGGGACATCATTCGGTTTCAGCGCCGGCATTTTCGGTGCCGATATGGACTGGCCTTTGGGTGCCAAAGATTTCAGCTCCGAAGGCGGTTTATTTTTCAGCGCCGAGGATTTCGGCTCCGAGCTGGATTTCGGCTTGGTACCAGAGGGCTTCTGTTCCGAAGAGGGCTTGTGTTGAATCGATCTCAAGCTGGAAGGCTTGACTGGGTGTTCCGGAACAGAGCCGGAAGGCGGGGCATCGGACATGTCGTCTCGGTGACAACCTTGGCCAGAAGGCAGAGGCGGTGCCGAAGCCTTAGATTTTTTGTGAGTGGGTTGATGGGGCAAGGGGTCTTCTGCACTCATGTCACCCTGTCCCTGCGGAAGTTCTTCGACGTCAAGGTCTATCTCGAGCTCTGAATCCAACTCCTGCATGGAGAAGGCCTCTTCCTCCTCCACCGCTGATACCCCAATATCTTCTTGACTGGACTCTTCACCGACAATATCCGGCATGTCTTCAATGCTTCTCTCTCGACGTCGAGCCCGGCGATCGTGAAGGGTTTTTTTCCTAACGAAACGCTCTATCTTCTTTGTGCTCTGGAGACAAGCACGAGTTACACACCTGGTGTGAGTCAGTGCGCAGATACTTTGCGTGGCACTGAGGATAGAATTTGAACAGTGTCCGTTCCATCGACAGAGAGCTGGACAGACGCGGTTAGGCCCGAAGGCCGTCCACGAAGCTTTCCAATTGAAAAGTAGATTCAGTTGACTGAAACAATACACAGAGAGTTGGGAAACGCGTTCGAAACAATACCGTCGAGGGTAGAGAGGATTGCGCACCGAGGGGAACCCAAAGAACGGTTTCGAACTGGAGCGCAGCAATACCCGTCCGAACCCGATGGCGGAAAAAAACAATCTAATAATGGAGTCGATGCCCATGAGCACTATCACCGAAAGGTGGAGTCACCTTACCTTGTGACTTGAAAAGACGTCTTCGAAGAAAAACAACTTGCAAACATCCGGACCCAACACTAGATAGCAGGAGTATGCAAAGCATGTGTATCTACAGCACACATGCCTCGAACATAATATTACCCACGTATTAGTTATAAAGGAAAAATAGGTTGAAAAATGAACACTGCCACAATTGTTTGTTCCCAAAGATACCAAAGCAAATGCAATGTGAGCTGAGTTAATGGGTTAAGAGTTATGGGATAAGGATTTAGGGTATAAGGTATGGGAATTAATGGTGTAGGGAGAGGGATACAGAGGAAAGCATATGGTGTATATGGTTAAGGGTTAGAAGTATGAGGGTTCAGGCCATAGGGATTAAGGACATATGGGCAAGTGTTAAGGTTATGGGGTTAAGAGTATATAGTTAAAAGTTAATGGCTATGGACTTGGGGTTTGCAGTTAAGAGTCATGGGCATGGAATAAAAGGTTATGGGTTTAGGGGGTTAAGAGTATGGGGTTAAGGGTGTCGGGTTAAAGGTATAGGGTTAGGTATATAGGGTTAATGGTCAAGGTTTAGTAATTTAGGATTAGGGGTTGGGCAAATTATAGTTATGGGTAAGGGGTAAGGATTAGCAGTTTAGGGTTAAGTCTAGGAAATAGTGGATGGATGTTAAAGGCTGAATTTAGAAATTGAATTGACTGGGTATAGGGTTAACAGCATAGGTTAATGGTTTGGTGTATAGAATTAATGATTTGGGAAACTGGATTGACTGAATATGCTTACGTGTGTAAGGATTAAGATGTGAGGTTATAGTTAAAATTAAGGGTAACGGGTTAAGGACATGGGGTTAAGGTATTGGGGTTTAGGATTAAGGATTTGGGGTGCATGCTGTTTGGGATAATGATTAATCCTAATTATGTTTTTATTTGTTTTGTGTCACCAGTGGAAATGTCTTTAGTTTAAGGTGTGTTAATGATTGTTACAATTATTTTAGTTTGTTGAAAAAAAATGAAATGTTGCTTTTCACTGTGACACTGCACTGAAACTATTTCAATGAAACACACTATAGTTTTGAAGCAGTGCATTTAAAAGTGTCAGTAACGAACTGATGTATTTTCAGTAAATAAAAATCAAATTAATTAGGTACAATCGTACTATGCATGCTTGGAAACATCACAGATCTCTAAATGAGCACATGTGATAGTTGTGTTCGGAATTACTGCCAAGCCACCAGCGACGCTATGTCCAGAACTCTTAGGGTCAGGCAGATCCAAGAATGCCCTTTTAATAAAGGGTCTAACCTTAGAATACTTCAGTTAACACAAGGACTGCCCGGATAGTCCCCGTGGAAAGGAGCGGTGGCTTAAACCGCTTGAGAGTTATTAAGAGGATAAAAAAAGGAATCTTTCATTGTACACTAATCTCCTCCGGTATGTTCTTCTCCTATATTAGAGATAACTCAAATATTTGTGGCCTTAGCTCTTAAGCATTTAGATAATGAAATGACAAAGACGGATATTGTTGGAGGCATCTGGGACAGATGAAGATAATGCATGACAGATAATAGGGAAAAGCAGAAATTCCGAATTGTACTATTATCCGCATTTACAGACAACGGACCATGTGCAGCGACAACTGCTATCGCATTTACAAATAACATTTGCCTACCGACGCAAACATGCTGATATTCAGCATGAATAAGGTCAATCACCGAGAGGAAGACATAACAAGAGATAAATTCAAGAATGTCTGAAAAACAGGGTAGTGATAGCAATGAGCGAGCATGTATGGGGGCAAGAAATGGGCACAATGGAGAGCCGGTGGTCCTTATCTTCAAACACGAGAAATTGGCCAAAATATACAATCAAGTTGTGAAGATCCAGAGAAACCCATATCACGTATTGAAGCATCTAAATGCAAAAGTAAAGAGTCCAGTCAAAGGCAGAGCTTGGCTGCTACAGACATGTAAGTCTTGCATCTAATTTGTTGAAAGACTCTGGAGTCCTGTATAGACCAGGAAATTTTACCCACAAAAGCAAATTTATATAAATCAGTATGCATGGAATCCTTCTTAATATATCTGACTAAAGAAAGGTGAGAAGTATTTTTAGATGCAAGCAGATGTAGATCTGATCTATGTAATTATTTTAATGTATTCTACACTAAAAGTGGACTATAGTAAAGCCTTAAAGATAGCAGTGTGGATTTCTTGTGTGTGTGCACTTGTTGTCGCAATAATTCATAAATATGCCTGACACTCTGGCATCGTTACATGCCCAGTTTGCATTATCTCGAGGTAAGTTGATAGAGATGTTTGGGTCATAACTTGTTTGTTTTTTCAGCTCAGTACTGGCGAGTTGAACCATATCTGTGCTTGCCAACATCCACGAAGGATCTCCTGGGACGTGTAAGCAGAATGCTTGTAAAACATAGCCTCAGCATCATTCCAATGTTGGTCCGTATAAAAAGAGGGAATAAAACCTCTCCTTCCTCAGACCCCATGGATGTCTGAGATTCATTCCAGAGACCACTGATTTAACAGAGGTGAATCACAAGAACAGGGGGGTTGGAACAGTAACTCCTGGTGACTCCTAAATGACATTGATTATTAGCGACCATGCCATAGTTTCATTAGAGTTGAAGTCTGTCCGCCAAGTGAGACAGCATATTAGAAACGCTGGTAATCCCGTAGTTATAGCGACCATGCCATAGTTTCATTAGAGTTGAAGTCTGTCCGCCAAGTGAGACAGCATATTAGAAACGCTGTTAATCCCGTAGTAGCAAGAAGAAATGGGGTCCAGTTAAAATGGGGGAAGATAAATAAAACCAAGGTTACCCATGAGATAGTCTCTAACTCACAGGATGAAATTAATATGTGCCTGAACTCGGAAGCGGTCCCCTCCGATGTAGTTCAGGCTTTCAGTGGAATCATGGGAAACATCAAAAGAGCACTATCGCTAAGGGCAAAAAATAGCGCCAAAGTGTCAAAGAAAGGGTGGTTCGATGCTGCTTGTATAAAGGCAAGGGCCGCTCTGCATAGAGAGCTTAAGGTTAAACCTAGAAACCCGGCCCATATAAATAGTCTGCGCGCCTCGTATAAAGAGGCCAGGAAAACCAGAGAGAGGGAGATCAGGGTAGAATTATGGGCAGACTTAGACAGAGCCGCCCATTTAGGGAATAGCTCTGAGTTTTGGAGATTGATAAATGCTCCGTATTTTAAAACTGCAAGTGACCCATCCCTAGATATAAACGTGGGAGAGGATGCCTGGGTCTGTCACTTTGAACAAATTTTTAGTAGCATAGATATTCAATCGACCCAGAAAGGGCCTTTAATGGATACGCAATGCCACCCCCTAACGTTTTCTTATAGTGAGGTCAAGGAAGGGCTGGAGGCCTGTAGTTTGGGGAAAGCCCCCGGGCCCGACTGCGTCCCAATAGATATTTTCCGAGAAAATGTTGATCTATGGACACCGTTATTGACAAATGTTTTGAATAGTATCACCCGGGTTGGCCCCCCCCCCCCATCATGGTCCTCAGGAGTGATCGTCCCGATCCACAAAAGGAGATAGGTCTAATCCTAATAATTATAGACCGATCTCCCTGTTGGACTACAACTTCAAAGTTAATGGGCCGACTTTTATTGTCAAGGTTAGAGAAATGGGGAAGGGGTAACAACATTCTTATCCAAGCTCAATATGGATTCCAGCAGGGGAAGGGTACTATAGATCAAGCCCTAAACTTAGCCTTGACGATAGATAAGTACACTAGCATAAAGGAAGGAAAAATTATATATGGCGTTCATGGACCTGAGCGCAGCCTTTGACTGCGTGGTCCATGACAAGCTTTGGAGTATAATGCAGTCGATGGGGGTTGACTTGGCCATCTTAAACTTCATAAGGCAGCTATATGCCAATGCAACAGCTTCAGTTCGCTATACAAAAAACGGGGACTGCACTCGCCCATTTAAAATTGTAGGGGTGTGCGGCAGGGATGCGTGTTGGCTCCCTTTCTTTTCTCTCTGTACACCAATGGAGTAGAGCAAGCACTTTTAGCGGTCACTGATGATGTCCCCAGATTTGGTAATCTTAGTACTCCCATATTGGCGTATGCAGATGACGCCGCGCTCCAGATGAGAGTTAATCATACAAAGTCGTTTGTAATTGTGGCAGGGGCGAGAAAAAGAGATAAAACCCCAAGTTTTTATGCGGAGGAGAATAAAATCGAAGTGGTAGAATCCTCCCCGTACTTGGGTATCCTCTTCGATAAAGACCTTTCTTGGAAAAAACGAGTGGAAGGCAGAAAGAGGGTCATGGAAAGGGGCATCACCGCATTGAAATCTTTTGCTAAAAAACTGGGGGCCAAACCACTGCCTATTATTAAGAATATTTATCAGGCCCGTGTAAAAGCATCTGTATCTTATGGAGCAGGAGTATGGGGGGTGGCAAACCCTACTGCATTGCAGATAGTTGAGAACAAATATTTTAAATCTGTAGTAGGTCTCCCTCCATCCTTCGCAAATTGTATACTTCACATGGAGCTAGATATCCCATACATTGCTGAACAGATTAAAGTGGCTCCGTTACTCCTGTGGTACTCAATATGGAGGAGGGAATCTGTGCCGCTTACGCAGCTAATAATTAAGAGCTGCCTAGACATGGACCACTGGAAGAGATCTAGGTGGCTGAGTTATGTGGAGCACACTTTCAAGGAAATTGGGCTCCCGGAACTTTAATGATCGGTTTGCATGTAAGGGGATATCCAAACAGAAGGTAATTGATGGGTTTTCCCGAATGGCGGAATATAAGAGGTCTAAAACTGATGTGGGGAAACTTGCTCTGCGGGCATATCAAGGAAATACACCTGTGATAGAGGGAGGGTTTTCGTACCTAGCGATAGCAAATATCCCACAGCATAGATACATTTTGTTAAGGTTTAGAACTAACCTGATAGTGTGTATGCTAGGCTATCCGGAAAATACTTTTAGTATTAACGATTTGAGCGTTTGCCCGTGCGACAATGTATCAACTCAATCTGAGATACATTTAGTCCTTTTCTGTACATTATATAAAAAGGAAAGGAAAGCCCACCTGATGCCGATTTTAAAGAAGACAAGGTTTACACAATGTCGGGTGGCTTTATATTTTTTAAAATCTTTACCAGATCCGTTTGTTTGTTTTTCAATGGCCTCGTTTTTATGGGCCTGTCTGAAGAAGAGAAAGGGGTTGGTTACGAGAGCTGTGAGATGTACCTTGAATAGTAACTGACGTCTTTTTCTTAATTTCTAGCATTTTATAATTAGGTGTTAATATGATTGGATTTTAATGATGGTATTTTATGAAATTGGGATGTGTATGTATTTATTCTTTTATGATCATTTTAAATTTTGATCGAATAAAGAGTTTTTGATGATAATGACATTGATTATTGACTTACAACTTGAGGACATTAGCTTGTCAACTTAAAGATCAGCCGTGCATCAGTGGAACTCATCTAGGAATGTATGCAGAAAGTAGGTTCTCAGGAGTTTATATAGGGGCTGGAGGTAAATACTGAAGAGAACTGCTGACAAGTGTGAGCCTCGCTGAGCTTCAGGGGAAACAACAAGGCAGACGGAACAGTTACAAATCTGGCTAAACCAGCTAGGGCAGATCTCCTAAAACCTGGTACCTCCCATTGGCCTTTTCAGAAACGTGGCCTGGCGTATAATGGAAAGGCGATAGACAAGTCCAACATTACCATCATGGAGCTCGTAGTCCTGGAAGGCAGCTTACATCCTTCCGAGGGTGAAACCCATACTATAGGCATTGCCTCAAAACTGCAAAATTAACACTTTTAAAACATAATATCACCAACATATTAGTTGTAAAGATAAATGGGTTGAAAAATGAACACTATCACAATTGTTTGTTCCCAAAGATATCAAAATAAATGAAGTGTGAACTGAGAGAATGGGTTAAGAGCTATGGATCAAGGATATAGGGTATAAGGTAAGGGAATTAATGGTGTGGGGAGAGGGATACAGAGGAAAGCATATAGGGTATATGGTTAAGGGTTAGACGTATGGGGGCTCAGGCCATAGGGGTTAAGGATATAAGATTAAGTGTTACTGGTATAGGGTTAAGAGTATATGGTTAAAAGTTAAGGGCTATGGGCTTGGGGTTTGCAGTTAAGAGTTTGGAGTATAGGATAAAAGGTTATGGGTATAGGAGTTAGGAGTATGGCGTTAAGGGTGTAGGGTTAAAGGTATAGGGTTAAGTATATAGGATTAATGTAATGGTCTAGGTTTAGTAATTTAAGATCAGGAGTTGGGCAAATTATAGTTACTGGTAAGGGGGTTAAGGATTAGCAGTTTAGGGTTAAGTGTCTAGGTAATAGTGGATGGATGTTAAGGGCTGGATTTAGAGATTGAGGGGACTGGGTCTAGGATTAATGACATAGGTTAAGGGTTTGGTGAATAGAATTAATAATTTGGGAAACTGGATTGACGGAATATGCTTACCTGTGTAAGGGTTAAGATGTGAGGTTATAGTTAAAATTAAAGGTAAAGGGTTAAAGGTTAAGGATGTACGGTTAAGGTAATGGGGTTTAGTATTAAGGATTTGGGGTACATGGTGTTTGGGATAATGATTAATCCTAATGATGTTTTTATTTGTTTTGTGTCACCATTGGAAATGTTTTTAATTTAAGATGTGTTAATGATTGTTACAAAAATGTTAGTTTATAAAAAAAAATGAAATGTTGCTTTCCACTGTGACACTGCACTGAAACTATTTCAATGAAACACACTATACTTTTGAAGCAATACATTTAAAAGTGTCAATAACTAACTGATGTATTTTCAGTAAATAAAAATCAAATTAATTAGGTACAATCGTACTATGCATGCTTGGAAACATCACAGATCTCTAAATGAGCACATGTGATAGTTGTGTTCGGAATTACTGCCAAGCCACCAGCGACGCTATGTCCAGAACTCTTAGGGTCAGGCAGATGCAAGAAGGCCCTTTTAATAAAGGTTCTAACCTTAGAATACTTCAGTTAACACAAGGACTGCCCTGATTGTCCCCGTGGAAAGGAGCGGTGGCTTAAACCGCTTGAGAGTTATTAAGAGGATAACAAAAGGAATCTTTCATTGTACACTAATCTCCTCCGGTATGTTCTTCTCCTATATTAGAGATAACTCAAATATTTGTGGCCTTAGCTCTTAAGCATTTAGATAATGAAATGACAAAGACGGATTTTGTTGGAGCCATCTGGGACAGATGAAGATAATGTATGAGAGATAATAGGGAAAAAGCAGAAATTCCGAATTGCACTATTATCCGCATTTACAGACAACGGACCATGTGCAGCGACAACTGCTATCGCGTTTACAAATAACATTTGCCTACCGACGCAAACCTGCTGATATTCAGCATAAAGAAGGTCAATCCGCAAGAGGAAGACATAACAAGAGATAAATTCAAGAATGTCTGCTAGAGAAGCAGGGTAGTGATAGCAATGAGCGAGCAGGTCTGGGGGCAAGAGATGAGCACAATGGAGAGCCGGTGGTCCTTATCTTCAAACGCGAGAAGTTGGCCAAAATATACAATCAAGTTGTGAAGATCCAGAGAAACCCGTATCACGTATTGAAGAATCTAAATGCAAAAGTAAAGAGTCCAGTCAAAGGCAGAGCTTGGCTCCTACAGACATGTAAGTTGTTAAAAGACTCTGGAGTCCTGTATAGACCAGGAAATGTTGCCCATAAAAACAAATTTATATAAATCAGTATGCATGGATTCCGTCTTAATATATCTAACTAAAGAAAGGTGACAAGTATTTTTAGATCTTCTAAATAATACTGAAGGTGTTATAGTTTTATAGGGAGATGTACACAAGGTAATTTTCGAAATTAAGACAGTTTGGATTGAGATCTATCTGTAAAGCAATGACATCAGGTTCACATACAGGCTTTGGAGTAAGGTTGACTCTACTAAGCAGTGCAACATATGCAGTTGCAGTTCTACAGCCCTCAGAATAAACACTTTTGTTTGTAAACAGATTTTATTGAGGTTTTATGTCAAGTGCTCAGGACAATTACACCTCAGCAATAAGTTTATGTTACGGCTCTTAAAGCATTAGTACTTGAACTGTGTACATTCTCCTCATCTGTAAGAAATAAGCAGCAGAGAAATAAAATCCGACCTACCTTTTCCCTCCCTCTAAGTCAGTACTAATTCGTGGGATAATCATGAAATACAGTTATCACGATTTAGTGATGCGTGTGAGGAGAAAAATATCAGTCTTTCATTATGGTAAAAAGCAGGGTAGGGAGAGCAGGACTCTCGAACCCTTGATGAATCTTTTTGTTGAAATATATTTTCAGAGATCACCACATTTTGGAAGTGAGATCTGGACAATTTGTCGGATTCAACACACCAAGCATTCAACCAACTCCAGGCACTCAAATGTTGGGCTCATGGTGGGTTGCAAAGGGCAAGAAGATGCCCAATGAAGAGCATAAAAAGGGGGCCGGTAAGACTTAGGGCAGGTATACAAGAACTGGATCAGTGTGGGTTCATAGATGAACGTGTGCGATGTCATACGAGGCATGGAAAAGTGTGTTGCTTTTGCTGGTGTTTGCATTAATACTTGCCTGAAAAATATGAACCGAGAATAGATGTCACCACTCTTAAAGGCCAAGATCAGACCACACCGGGCAAACTTTGATCTGTTGTGAGTACTTTTTTAATAAAACATTTAAGTCAACAGTAAAAGTTTAAATATGGGTCACCTTATTAATGAACTGCAAGTCCAGCTTGAGTTACATGGTGATGTATATCCGATAGGAGTTGTATTAAAGATAATAGGATTTGTGGGAATAAATTTACTCTGTGAAATCACCAATGGTGTATCTTATTCATCCTTGAAAACAAACAAAAAGAAATCTGTTTGGTGAATCACAATTTGGACATTATACTACAAATGAATAAATGATTATTCCAACAATTTGTTAAACATTTCCAGAACTCAAAATTCCTTCCATAAATACATTCTTAATAAATGGAAAATATTTACAAATTTTGCTAAAATACTCCCTCAATATTGCAGTGGATATTTAAGCAAAAACTGAGAAACGCATTTCGAAAACCTTTACCAAATTGATGGAATAAATCATACAAGAATTTGATATTTGGTATACAGAGTAGATTTTGACTGTGCAACAGAGCGGTGAATTTAAGTGGACATTGACCGGATTCCCTTATGATTAGCATAAAAGTAATTAGAACACCGTGTTTGAATATTGGAAATTGGAGAGCAGGGAAAGTTACATATAATATGATCACTCTGCAGTGGTATTTCAACAGATCACACAAAGGGAACAAATTGCAACAGATCAAGGCAGGAAGAAGAGAGGGTTACTCACTGGAAAGTTAAACTATGGTATAGAGTCTGTGCAGCCGAGCTTTGAAAGTGGTTCCTTATGGAGTTTATCCCAGTTGGCTTTGCCAATTAATATAACAACCGTCTGGACGAGGGCTTGGGGAGGCTGGACATGCTGGTCGTATATTTTACCTGAAAAATTCAGAAGGCTTTTTTTGATAGACTAAAGTTATCTCTACATATCCTATGAGTGACACTAGAAAACTACCCGAAAGCTGACAAAATGCATTAAAGTTTAGTTATATAAATTCTCTGTCAATTTTCACCCTTAGCAATCAAGCATCTGCCTGCAGCCATTAAAACAGATGTTTTGTCTGACTCCCTAAATTTGTCAGCAAAGGGAACTGAGCCCCAGATGGCACTGGAAACAGAAGCACTTTAATGCTCCCAAAAACATTTTGCTTGTACATTTCTAGACTTTGCTAGATCCACAGACGTGGAACCCATAACCAGGTTAAAAGGCACTCTTCTTAGGAGCCACTGGATTTGCGGATTGAAGGGACCCTTGCATCGGTGAAGGGGCTAGCGTCTTGAGCCTGGAGTTTGATAACGAAAGAGAATTGTGCTGTATGTGCTGTCACGGGAGAAGGGTACTTTCTATCACATGGTCTGGGGCTGTCCAGTTATTCAGGGGCATTGGCAAAGAATACACGATGCTTTGGCCGACATCCCAAGTTCCCCCACAGTGATGGACCCCAAGGAGGTGTTGTGAGAATGATGGATGGTGGAGTGGATTCAAGACACTAGAGGTTAATGGCAGGTCTTCTTGGGCTCCTAATGCCAAAAGAGGTATAGCCCGCTGCTGGCGGGGGGCTTCTCCTCCCCTCATTGGCGGACTGTATCCGTGGCATGGACTACTGTGCTGCGGTAGAGAGAAAATGGTGTATAAATGGAGGGACTGTGCAGCAAAACACAACAGGTGTGGGGCCCATGTGTGAGCAGTCAAAATGGCACTTAAGGCCCAGACGGATGCCACGGGCACAGTTGTCCTGGCAATGCTTGTTTAACACATGGCTGTACTATGGTGCACACTCAATGTCGATCCCATAGCATTTATTTGCATTGTTTTAATAGCTGCACTTGTTTGCAAAAAGAATAAAATTAACTATAAAAAAAGAATTGGCCAGCAGCTGAAAATGACCTAGCACCGACAACCATGCTCTTCTCCATATATTTAATTGTATTGTAACATTTATATAGCGCTTACTACCCCTATGAGGGGGCACTGAAGCGCTTGCTACATGAGTAGCACACACCAATGATGATTATGCAGAATCAAAAGTGGAAAAGAAGCAAAGAGAACTGCAGAACATGTAGTCTTACAATGCCTGTATTTTTCATAACTGAGAACCATTTCTGAGGAGCAAACACTGGAGTTAACGCATCGCTTCAAATAGTGGCTTCAATGTAAACATTCACAACATGTTATTTCCTTTGAAAAAGAGAAACTGGGAACTCTACGAGTGGATTGAGCAAATGGTCAAAGGTCAGGATAATGTTCGTCCAAATAGCTCTGGCCAACTGTTGGAGAAATGTAATACACAGATCATATCATTACCATATATGGTTTTGCAGCCGTTCCTGAATTACACTACTTAAAACATAGTTGGTAAACTATTGTTCTGACCACTCAGGAAGGATTGCTCCTGTTGAATGCTCATAAGGGAGACATTAGTGTAAGCCTAGATTCCCGATGTGCCTTCATCAGGCCCCAAAGATTTGAGCAACTAATCTGAGAAGTTCCACAGACTAGTGGGTGTGGCCTTCTTGTGTCATCCTGCTCTTACATATTTTTTTCATATTTGTAAGTTCCTTTTATAACATAAACCTGGCCCCAGGGTGTTAGAGAACTTTATAGGACCACCTCTTTTTTTGGCACATGGACATTAACGGGACGATTTATATGTTGGTGGAAAGGGTACTCCGTTGCGACAATTTAAATGCAGGAGAACCTTTGGTGTAATGATGGCAGAGGCTACTCCTTCTCGGCCATAGTTCCAACCCCTCTGATGGAGTGAAGGCCATCGGAGGCTGACTGCCCCTTATTGCCATGGGAGATAACTCCCATTGCAAGGGGGTATTTTATTTTTATTTTCAAAAACAAAATCGTGCTTTGGGGTTTTGTTTTTGGAAAAAAAACTGTTAACCTTTTGTACCATACGGCAAAGTCATGAAACAATAGCAGGAACACCTTGACGGCGGTTCCTGTCAATGCCTGAAATGTCCGACGGCCTGATGGGCACTTCAAAATGTGGTCTTCGGGACCTCCACCAGAGCAACAGAGTACATTACTCCATCACCTTGTTGCAGTGTGGCCAGACCACTAAATTTTAAATTGGGCTCTCAGTTACTTGTTTAGAATCACAGGCTGTTGAGCAAGCTGGTGGGATTCGTACCCGGTTCCACAGTTCACAGGTCGGCAGCTCTAGCCACAAGGATACACCTCCTCCCCACGTTCAAGATAAAGTAATACAATGGCCTTCTGGAGCCTTCGCCCACCTCCTAATTTGATTTATAAGGGTCTTGAATACCATCACCAGAGGTTGCAGTCCAGGGTGAGAAGACTGCAGCAGTCCTGGACCACGCTAAGTGTTATGTGCATACCCTTTCAGCAGTAAGAGATGTTGGGTCAAAAACTTTCTGGATAATCAATCAATCAATCAATCAGGTTTCTTGCAAAGCGTGACTACTCACCCGTAAGTGTCTCAAGATGCTGAGGGGTGGGGGGATGGATCTGCGGTTCAGTGGAAGAGCCAGGTCTTGAGGTCCTTCCTGAATTGAGGCAGCGACGGTGATTGCCTGAGATGTAGAGGCAGAGAGTTCCAGGTCTTCGCAGCGAGGTAGGAGAAGGGCCTTCCTCCAGCCGTGATCTTGCGGATCCGTGGGATGGTGGCCTGGGCCAGTTGGGTGGAGCAGAGATGTCTGGTGGGAGTGTAGAAGGAGAGGCGGGGATTGAGGTATGCAGATCCGGTGTTGTAGAGGGCTTTGTAGGCGTGTGTGAAGAGCTTGAAGGTAATTCTTTTGTTGATAGATAGCCAGTGAAGGTTTTTCAGGTGACCCGTGATGTGGCTGCGGCAGGGGATGTTCTGGATGAGTCTGGAGGAGGCGTTCTGGATGTTCTGCAGTATTTTTAGGAGTTTTTGAGTGGTGCTGGCGTAGAGTGCGTTGCCGCAGTTGAGTCTGCTGCTGATGAGTGCATGGGTGACCATTTTCCTGGGCTCGGTGGGGATCCACTTGAAGATCTTCTGAAGCAGGCGGAGCATGTGGAAGCAGGAGGACGAGAAGGCGTTGATATGGCAGTTCATTGAGAATGAGGAGTCCAGGATGATGCCAAGGTTTTGTGCGTGGTCTGTGGGTGTGGGGGCACTGTGGGCCACCAGGAGTCATCCCAGGTGGAGGGGGTGGAGCCCAGGATGAGGACTTTGGTCTTGTCTGAGCTGAGCTTGAGGGAGTTGTTCTTCATTCAGGTGGCGACAGCCTTCGTCCCGTTGTGGAAGTTGCTCTTGGCGGCTGTGAGTTGATCTGTGAGGGAGAGAATCAGCTGGGTGTCATTGGCATAGGAGACTATGTTGAGTCCGTGGCTTTTGACGATGGTTGCACGCGGTGCCATGTAGATGTTGAAAAGGGTGGGGCTCAGGGAGAATCCCTGAGGCACTCCACAGCTCATTTCTGTGGGTTCTGAGTAGAACGGTGAAAGTCTGACTCTCTGTGTTCGGCCGGTGAGAAAGGAGCGGATCCACTCTAGGGCTTTACCACGGATGCTGGCATTGTGGAGTCTTGTGCAGAGGGTGTGGTGGGAGACAGTTTTGAAGGCTGCTAAGAGGTCCAGGAGGATGAAGGCGGCAGTCTTGCCTCAATCGAGGTCTGTTGGGTCGGCAGAGGGTTTCTTCAGCAGGGGGTTGATCTCTGTGTGTTTCCAGTCTTCAGGGAAGGGGGCGGACTTGATGGAGCAGTTGATGGTGCGGCAGAGTTCAGGTGCGATGGAGGTGCCGGCTCTGTCGAAGATGTGGTGAAGGCAGGGATCCGAGGGAGCTCCTGAGTGGATGCTCTTCATTATCCTGTGGGTGTTGTCAGAGGTGAGGGTGGTCCAGTTGTGCAGGGTCTACTGAGGTCTGGA
Source organism: Calotriton arnoldi (assembly GCA_963921515.1). Lineage (NCBI taxonomy): Eukaryota > Metazoa > Chordata > Amphibia > Caudata > Salamandridae > Calotriton > Calotriton arnoldi. The sequence continues at coordinate 945,395 of CAWUFW010004083.1, read as the reverse complement.
GCCATTGGGTGCGGTGGTTGCGGGGGGGTGGGTGGGTCTTGGGTTGCGAAACTGTTGTAGATCTCCTTGATCTTGCAGTGGAAGTAGGTGGCGAGGTTGTCACAGAGGTCTTGAGATGGGGGAATGTCCGCTGTCTGTGTTGGGTTTGGCGAATTCTTTGACCACTGCAAAGAGTTCTTTGCTGTTGTGTGCGTTGGCATTGATGCAATTCTGTATAGCTGCTTTCTTCGTTGTTCTGATGAGGTGGTGGTATGCGGTGACAGCGGTTTTGAAGGTTGCGTGGTCTGCTGCGATCTTGCTGCTCCGCCATCTTTTATCGAGCCAGTTGCAGGTACGCCTAGACTCTAAGGCAGGAGAGAACCAGCAAGATTTCTTGGAGGGCTGTTTGCCTGAGGGTTTCCTGAGGGGAGCCAGTGTGTTGGCGCAGTTGGAGATCCAACGGTGGAGGTTGCATGCTGAGGCGTTGGTGTCCTTGGATGTCAGTAGTGGGGTTTTGCTGAGGGAGGTGGTTAGCTGGTCTTTGGTGACCATGTTCCAGCTTCTGCGAAGATAACAGTGGGCATAGTGGCGTACCGTGGGTTTGGTGAAGGAGAAGTGGGCGCAGTGGTGGTCGGTCCAATGTGGCACGGAGGTGTGGCTAACGGAGATGCTGTTGCTTGCGGAGAAGATGAGATTGAGCATGTGTCCTGCTGAGTGGGTTGGAGAGGTGACCAGTTGTTTGAGGCCGATGGTGGCGAGGTTCTCAAGTAGGGATGAGGTGTTGTGGTCATCGAGGTTGTCCAGATGGAAATTGAGGTCGCCGAGTACGATGTAGTCCGTTGAGGCGATGAAGTCGGCTATGGCTTTGCTGAAGGGGGGGCAGGGTCTAGGAGGTCTGTAGACGAGGGTGCTGGGGGAGGGTGGCATTCGGGTTGGTCTGGATCTGAAAGTGGAGGTGTTCCATGTTGGGTAAGTGGTCGTGGGAGCTGGTTGTGAAGTGGAGGGTGTTTTTGTGTACGATGGCAATGCCTCCTTCCGGCCGGTTGATATGGTCCTTGTGGATGATTTGTAGCTATCGGTGATGGCGGTTGCAATGTCCGGGGCTGAGGTGGTGTTCATCCAGGTTTCTGTGGAGAAGATGACGTCTGGGGTGATGGAGTCGAGCAGGTCCCAGATCTCCACGGTGTGTCTTTTGAGGGAGCGGGTGTTGAGTAGAAAGCAACTGAGGTGGTCAGTCTGGTTCTTGAGGGTCATGCGGTCGGTGGGTCTGGTGTGCAAAGGCATGAGAAGGCGCAGTTGCGGCAGGTGAATGTGCCTTAGGTGTTCTTTGGTGACACGAGGTGGCAGGTGGTGGAACTTCTGGGGTTGAGTGCGTGGAGGGTGCTGGTGTCATAGCAGTGGGGCCCGTGCGAACCAGTGACCATGGCGCTGGGCGCAGTCCAGGCACGGATGAGTGCAGACGTGCATGCCTTTGGCGCACCGCAATCACGGACGCCATTAAGTAGTGTTGGGGAGGCAGGAGGGCTGGTAAGCTGGGAGGTGGGAAAACAGCACTTTGCCTGGTGTGTTTGTGCCCCCTGCTGTTGCGTCCTGTCCTCTGCTGTCCCATGTCTGGTGTGTTTGTGCCCCTTGGTGTTGTGTCCTGTCCTTTGCTGTTCAATGCCTGGTGTGTTTGTGCCCTGGTGTTGTGTCCTGTCCTCTGCCGCCCCATGTCTGGTGTGTTTGTGCCCCTTGGTGTTGTGTCCTGTCCTTCGCTGTCCCATGTCTGGTGTGTTTGTGCCCCTTGGTGTTGTGTCCTGTCTTTCGCTGTCCCATGCCTGGTGTGTTTGTGCCCTGGTGTTGTGTCCTGTCGCCTGATGTCCCATGTCTGGTATGTCAGTGCTCACTGGCGTTGTGTCCTGTCCTCTACTGTCTTAGTCTTTTAAGCCTGTGCTGTGGCGTAACTTCCCTGCGGGAGAGTGCTGCTGTGAGAGCGCTGCTGTGAGAGCGCTGATGTGAGAGCGCTGCTGTGAGAGCGCTGCCCCTGGCGTCAGTTGGTGTCTCAGCTGGGGATGGACTGAGAAGGAGACATTACTCAATGCAGTTATATCAACAGGTCATATCAAGTTTGGAAAGGAAGCTGTTCAGTTGCGGAGCGAAGACAGCGCCACAGATTACAGCCGGAAGGAAGGAGAGTCAGTCCATGAGAAAGGAGGATTGTGTACTGCCTGTGCAGCCAAGAGATGCAATCACTCCCCACAGACGCGGTCCTTGCCAGTGGCAGCCCGTCCGTATTCTATTGTAATTGCATTTATATAGCTTTTTGGCGAGTAGCGTGCTACCCCGGAACCCATAAAGGATTAGTGGTGTATTAGTATAGTGAACTATGAAAGTGATTTGAGTGCTGGATATGTTAGTCAGTTATTTGGATTGAGAAGGATAGTGCAGGGATAGAAGAGGGAAAAAGGTTTGCATTTATATAGCGCTTGCTACCCCTGATGAGGTGTTGAGTGCTTTTTCGGCTATGGTCGTCGGGGCTCAGCTCTCTTTATTTTCTGCCCCTATTTTATTGCACCAATAGTGAATATTTGTCTATTACTCATCATTGATTGCTACGTGGGCCAAGCAGAGGACTGAGATCGACAGTGACATCTGAGTGATGGCTGGTGCAGGCACACAGATGTACCTGCATCAGCCAGGCTGTTGAGGCCACTAAGTCACAGTCCTGCCTTAGGGGCTTGTGACACCTCAGGGCCTCCCCATGTTCGATGCACAGCAGCGCCCCCCTCACAGGTTGCCCTGGGCACATTAGGCTTAAACCATGCATTACCTGGGGCTGTCCGGCAATCGCCTTGTCACCTCACCCTCTCCCATATTATCACAGGATAAGGTGGGGTCAGGACCTTCACCGACACTCCCCCCAACCCAAAGCCAGTGATGAGACAGGCGAGGTAGTGGTAAATGAAGCATAAAACTGAAAACTTAAGTCTGGCAGTCAATAGTGCAGTCACAAGTTTTCATTTTCCTGATTCATTGCCTGAAGCAGGAGGGAGCTGTGTGCCTGCGTAAGTGAGCGTGCACCGGCAGCTGAAGCAGGAGGGAGCTGTGTGCCTGCCTAAGTGTGCGTGCACTGGCAGCTGAAGCAAGAGGGAGCTGTGTGCCTGCCTAAGTGTGCGTGCACCGGCAGCTGAAGCAAGAGGGAGCTGCGCATGCACCGGTAGCTGAAGCAGGAGGGAGCTGTGTGCCTGCCTAAGTGGGCGTGCACCGGCAGCTGAAGCAGGAGGGAGCTGTGCGCCTGCCTAAGTGTGCATGCACCGGCAGCTGAAGCAGGAGGGAGCTGTGCTCCTGCCTAAGTGTGCGTGCACCAGCAGCTGAAGCAGGAGGGAGCTGTGTGCCTGCCTAAGTGTGCATGCACCGGCAGCTGAAGCAGGAAAGAGCTGTGCTCCTGCTTAAGTGTGCCTGCACCGGCAGCTTAAGCAGGAAGGAGCTGTGTGACTGCCTAAGTGTGCGTGCACCAGCAGCTGAAGCAGGAGGGAGCTGTGTGCTTGCCTAAGTGTGCATGCACCAGCAGCTGAAGCAGGAGAGAGCTATGGGCCTGCCTAAGTGTGCATGCACCATCAGCTGAAGCAGGAGGGAGCTGTGTGCCAGCCTAAGTATGCATGCCTAAGTGTGCATGCACCAGCAGCTGAAGCAGGAGGGAGCTGTTGCCTGCCTATGTGTGCGTGCACCAGCAGCTGAAGCAGGAGGCAGGAGAGCTGTGTGCCTGCCTAAGTGTGCGTGCACCAGCAGCTGAAGCAGGAGGGAGCTGTGTGCCCGCCTAAGTGTGCATGCACCGACAGCTGAAGCAGGAGGGAGCTGCGCATGCACCGGTAGCTGAAGCAGGGGGGAGCTGTGTGCCTGCCTAAGTGGGCGTGCACCGGCAGCTGAAGCAGGAGGGAGCTGTGCGCCTGCCTAAGTGTGCATGCACCGGCAGCTGAAGCAGGAAGGAGCTGTGCGCCTGCTTACGTGCGCCTGCACCAGCAGCTTAAGCAGGAAGAAGCTGTGTGCCTGCCTAAGTGTGTGTGCACCAGCAGCTGAAGCAGGAGGGAACTGTGTGCCTGCCTAAGTGGGCGTGCACAGGCAGCTGAAGCAGGAGGGAGCTGCGCATGCACCGGTAGCTGAAGCAGGAGGGAACTGTGTGCCTGCCTAAGTGGGCGTGCACTGGCAGCTGAAGCAGGAGGGAGCTGTGCGCCTGCCTAAGTGTGCATGCACCGGCAGCTGAAGCAAGAGGGAGCTGCGCATGCACCGGTAGCTGAAGCAGGAAGGAGCTGTGCGCCTGCTTACGTGTGCCTGCACCGGCAGCTTAAGCAGGAAGGAGCTGTGTGCCTGCCTAAGTGTGCGTGCACCAGCAGCTGAAGCAGGAGGGAACTGTGTGCCTGCCTAAGTGTGCATGCCTAAGTGTGCATGCACCAGCAGCTGAAGCAGGAGAGCTGTGTGCCTGCCTAAGTGTGCATGCACCAGCAGCTGAAGCAGGAGGGAGCTGTGTGCTTTCCTAAGTATGCATGCACCAGCAGCTGAAGATGGAGAGAGCTATGGGCCTGCCTAAGTGTGCATGCACCAGCAGCTGAAGCAGGAGGGAGCTGTGTGCCTGCCTAAGTATGCATGCCTAAGTGTGCATGCACCAGCAGCTGAAGCAGGATGCAGGAGGGAGCAGTGTGCCTGCCTAAGTGTGCGTGCACCAGCAGCTGAAGCAGGAGGCAGGAGAGCTGTGTGCCTGCCTAAGTGTGCGTGCACCAGCAGCTGAAGCAGGAGGAAGCTGTGTACCTGCCTAAGTGTGCGTGCACCAGCAGCTGAAGCAAGAGGGAGCCGTGTGCCTGCCTAAGTTCGCGTGCACCAGCAGCTGAAGCAGGAGGGAGCTGTGTGCCTGCCTAAGTGCGCGTGCACCAGCAGCTGAAGCAGGAGGGAGCTGTGTGCCTGCCTAAGTGTGCGTGCACCAGCAGCTGAAGAAAGAAGGAGCTGTGCGCCCGCCTAAGTGTGCACGCACCAGCAGCTGAAGCAGGAGAGAGCTGTGCGCCCGCCTAAGTGTGCATGCACCAGCAGCTGAAGCATGAAGGAGCTGTGTGCCCGCCTAAATGTGCACGCACCCACAGCTGAAGCAGGAGGGAGCTGTGCGCCGGCCTAAGTGTGCACGCACCAGCAGATAAAGCAGGAGGGAGGTGTGCGCCTGCCTAAGTGCACGTGCACCAGCAGCTGAAGCAGGAGGGAGCTGTGCCCCTGCCTAAGTGTGCAGGCACCAGCAGCTGAAGCAGGAGGGAGCTGTGCCCCTGCCTAAGTGTGCAGGCACCAGCAGCTGAAACAGGAAGGATCTGTGTGCCTGCCTAAGTGTGCGTGCCCCAGCAGCTGAAGCAGGAGGGAGCTGTTGCCTGCCTAAGTAAGCGTGCACCAGCTGCTGAAGCAGGAGGGAGCTGTGTGCCTGCCTAAGTGTGCGTGCACCAGCAGCTGAAGCAGGAGGGATCTGTGCTGCCCACCTAAATGTGCATGCACCAGCAGCTGAAGCAGGAGGGAGATGTGCGCCCGCCTAAGTGTGCACGCACCAGCAGCTGAAGCAGGAGGGAGCTGTGTGCCTGCCTAAGTGTGCCTGCACCAGCAGCTGAAGCAGGAGGGAGCTGTGCGCCCGCCTAAGTGTGCCTCCACCAGCAGCTGAAGCAAGAGGGAGCTGTGTGCCTGCCTAAGTGTGCGTGCACCAGCAGCTGAAGCAGGAGGGATCTGTGCTGCCCACCTAAATGTGCATGCACCAGCAGCTGAAGCAGGAGGGAGCTGTGCGCCCGCCTAAGTGTGCACGCACCAGCAGCTGAAGCAGGAGGGAGCTGTGTGCCCGCCTAAGTGTGTGTGCACCAGCAGCTGAAGCAAGAGGGAGCTGTGCCCCTGCCTAAGTGTGCAGGCACCAGCAGCTGAAGCAGGAGGGAGCTGTGCGCCCGCCTAAGTGTGCACGCACCTCACCCCGCTGGTGTCTCCTCAACATATGGGACGCAACCGATCTGACAACCAGCGAGAAAACCTGGGTCTCTCTGGGATGTGTAGTGGCAAACGTAATATAGCTAAAACTTGGAAAGGTGGGACTAGACCCAAAGTGCGAGAGTGGGAAGCAGATATGGATTGGTGCATGCTTGAGGAGAGAGTAATATACGAAGGGAGAGGTTGCCCAACAAAATGGACAAAAATTTGGGGGGCTTGGAATAAAAGCAGAGGTATGCTTTGTACACCATTTAATGATTCTTCCTTGCAGCATCTCGGAAACTCGAGCACTTGATGTTCACATCATGATTGATATTGTAACGATTGCCGCGACGATATTGGTCTATTGTAAAGATACCACTAAATATGTATACTTGCACTGTGCCCGCCTGCTGCCAATTGTTACTTGTCTGTACTTAATCTTTAATAAAAAGAACTTAAAAAAAAACAATTGCACGCACCAGCAGCTGAAGCAGGAGGGAGCTGTGCGCCTGCCTAAGTGTGCATGCCTAAGTGTGCATGCCTAAGTGTGCATGCACCAGCAGCTGAAACAGGTAGGAGCTGTGTGCCTGCCTAAGTGTGCATGCCCCAGCAGCTGAAGCAGGAAGGAGCTGTGTTCCTGCCTAAGTGTGCATGCCTAAGTGTGCAGGCACCAGCAGCTGAAGCAGGAAGGAGCTGTGTTCCTGCCTAAGTGTGCATGCCTAAGTGTGCAGGCACCAGCAGCTGAAGCAGGAAGGAGCTGTGTTCCTGCCTAAGTGTGCATGCCTAAGTGTGTGCATGCACCAGCAACTGAAGCAGGAAGGAGCTGTGTTCCTGCCTAAGTGTGCATGCCTAAGTGTGCATGCACCAGCAGCTGAAACAGGTAGGAGCTGTGGGCCTGCCTAAGTGTGCATGCCCCAGCAGCTGAAGCAGGAAGGAGCTGTGTGCCTGCCTAAGTGTGCAGGCACCAGCAGCTGAAGCTTGAGGGATCTGTGTGCCTGCCTAAGTGTGCGTGCACCAGCAGCTGAAGCAGGAGGAAGCTGTGTACCTGCCTAAGTGCGCGTGCACCAGCAGCTGAAGCAAGAGGGAGCTGTGCCCCTGCCTAAGTGTGCAGGCACCAGCAGCTGAGGCAGGAGGGAGCTGTGCGCCTGCCTAAGTGTGCATGCACCAGCAGCTGAAGCAGGAAGGAGCTGTGTTCCTGCCTAAGTGTGCATGCCTAAGTGTGCATGCACCAGCAGCTGAAACAGGTAGGAGCTGTGTTCCTGCCTAAGTGCGCGTGCCCCAGCAGCTGAAGCAGGAAGGAGCTGTGTGCCTGCCTAAGTGTGCGTGCACCAGCAGCTGAAGCAGGAGGAAGCTGTGTACCTGCCTAAGTGCACGTGCACCAGCAGCTGAAGAAAGAGGGAGCTGTGCGCCTGCCTAAATGTGCAGGCACCAGCAGCTGAGGCAGGAGGGAGCTGTGCCCCTGCCTAAGTGTGCGTGCCCCAGCAGCTGAAGCAGGAAGGATCTGTGTGCCTGCCTAAGTGTGAATGCCCCAGCAGCTGAAGCAGGAAGGAGCTGTGTGCCTGCCTAAGTGTGCGTGCACCAGCAGCTGAAGCAGGAGGGAGCTGTGTTCCTGCCTAAGTGTGCGTGCACCAGCAGCTGAAGCAGGAAGGAGCTGTGTGCCTGCCTAAGTGTGCGTGCACCAGCAGCTGATGCAAGAAGGAGCTGTGCGCCCGCCTAAGTGTGCACGCACCAGCAGCTGAAGCAGGAGGGAGCTGTGCGCCCGCCTAAGTGTGCATGCACCAGCAGCTGAAGCAGGAAGGAGCTGTGTGCCCGCCTAAATGTGCACGCACCCACAGATGAAGCAGGAGGGAGCTTTGCGCCGGCCTAAGTGTACACGCACCAGCAGCTGAAGCAGGAGGGAGCTGTGCGCCGGCCTAAGTGTGCACGCACCAGCAGCTAAAGCAGGAGGGAGGTGTGCGCCTGCCTAAGTGTATGTGCACCAGCAGCTGAAGCAGGAGGGAGCTGTTGCCTGCCTAAGTAAGCGTGCACCAGCAGCTGAAGCAGGAGGGAGCTGTGTGCCTGCCTAAGTGTGCGCGCACCAGCAGCTGAAGCAGGAGGGATCTGTGCTGCCCGCCTAAATGTGCATGCACCAGCAGCTGAAGCAGGAGGGAGCTGTGCGCCCGCATAATTGTGCACACACCAGCAGCTGAAGCAGGAGGGAGCTGTGTGCCCGCCTAAGTGTGTGTGCACCAGCAGCTGAAGCAAGAGGGAGCTGTGTGCCTGCCTAAGTGTGCCTGCACCAGCAGCTGAAGCAGGAGGGAGCTGTGCGCCCGCCTAAGTGTGCATGCACCAGCAGCTGAAGCAGGAGGGAGCTGTGCGCCTACCTAAGTGTGCAGGCACCAGCAGCTGAGGCAGGAGGGAGCTGTGCGCCCGCCTAAGTGTGCCTGCACCAGCAGCTGAAGCAGGAGGGAGCTGTGCGCCCGCCTAAGTGTGCACGCACCTCACCCCGCTGGTGTCTCCTCAACATATGGGACGCAACCGATCTGACAACCAGCGAGAAAACCTGGGTCTCTCTGGGATGTGTAGTGGCAAAACGTAATATAGCTAAAACTTGGAAAGGTGGGACTAGACCCAAAGTGCGAGAGTGGGAAGCAGATATGGATTGGTGCATGCTTGAGGAGAGAGTGATATACGAAGGGAGAGGTTGCCCAACAAAATGGACAAAAATTTGGGGGGCTTGGAATAAAAGCAGAGGTATGCTTTGTACACCATTTAATGATTCTTCCTTGCAGCATCTCGGAAACTCCAGCGCTTGATGTTCACATCATGATTGATATTGTAACGATTGCCGCGACGATATTGGTCTATTGTAAAGATACCACTAAATATGTATACTTGCACTGTGCCCGCCTGCTGCCAATTGTTACTTGTCTGTACTTAATCTTTAATAAAAAGAACTTAAAAAAAAACAATTGCACGCACCAGCAGCTGAAGCAGGAGGGAGCTCTGCGCCTGCCTAAGTGTGCAGGCACCAGCAGCTGAGGCAGGAGGGAACTGTGTTCCTGCCTAAGTGTGCATGCCTAAGTGTGCATGCACCAGCAGCTGAAGCAGGAAGGAGCTGTGTTCCTGCCTAAGTGTGCATGCCTAAGTGTGCATGCACCAGCAGCTGAAACAGGTAGGAGCTGTGTGCCTGCCTAAGTGTGCATGCCCCAGCAGCTGAAGCAGGAAGGAGCTGTGTGCCTGCCTAAGTGTGCAGGCACCAGCAGCTGAAGCTTGAGGGATCTGTGTGCCTGCCTAAGTGTGCGTGCACCAGCAGCTGAAGCAGGAGAAAGCTGTGTACCTGCCTAAGTGCGCGTGCACCAGCAGCTGAAGCAAGAGGGAGCTGTGCCCCTGCCTAAGTGTGCAGGCACCAGCAGCTGAGGCAGGAGGGAGCTGTGCGCCTGCCTAAGTGTGCATGCACCAGCAGCTGAAGCAGGAAGGAGCTGTGTTCCTGCCTAAGTGTGCATGCCTAAGTGTGCATGCACCAGCAGCTGAAACAGGTAGGAGCTGTGTTCCTGCCTAAGTGCGCGTGCCCCAGCAGCTGAAGCAGGAAGGAGCTGTGTGCCTGCCTAAGTGTGCGTGCACCAGCAGCTGAAGCAGGAGGAAGCTGTGTACCTGCCTAAGTGCACGTGCACCAGCAGCTGAAGCAAGAGGGAGCTGTGCGCCTGCTTAAATGTGCAGGCACCAGCAGCTGAGGCAGGAGGGAGCTGTGCGCCTGCCTAAGTGTGCAGGCACCAGCAGCTGAAGCAGGAGGGAGCTGTACCCCTGCCTAAGTGTGCGTGCCCCAGCAGCTGAAGCAGGAAGGATCTGTGTGCCTGCACCAGCAGCTGAAGCAGGAGGGAGCTGTGTGCCTGCCTAAGTGTGCGTGCACCAGCAGCTGAAGCAAGAAGGAGCTGTGCGCCCGCCTAAGTGTGCACGCACCAGCAGCTGAAGCAGGAGGGAGCTGTGCGCCCGCCTAAGTGTGCATGCACCAGCAGCTGAAGCAGGAAGGAGATGTGTGCCCGCCTAAATGTGCACGCACCCACAGATGAAGCAGGAGGGAGCTTTGCGCCGGCCTAAGTGTACACGCACCAGCAGCTGAAGCAGGAGGGAGCTGTGCGCCGGCCTAAGTGTGCACGCACCAGCAGCTGAAGCAGGAGGGAGCTGTGTGCCTGCCTAAGTGTGCCTGCACCAGCAGCTGAAGCAAGAGGGAGCTGTGTGCCTGCCTAAGTGTGCCTGCACCAGCAGCTGAAGCAGGAGGGAGCCGTGCGCCCGCCTAAGTGTGCACGCACCTCACCCCGCTGGTGTCTCCTCAACATATGGGACGCAACCGATCTGACAACCAGCGAGAAAACCTGGGTCTCTCTGGGATGTGTAGTGGCAAAACGTAATATAGCTAAAACTTGGAAAGGTGGGACTAGACCCAAAGTGTGAGAGTGGGAAGCAGATATGGATTGGTGCATGCTTGAGGAGAGAGTGATATACGAAGGGAGAGGTTGCCCAACAAAATGGACAAAAATTTGGGGGGCTTGGAATAAAAGCAGAGGTATGCTTTGTACACCATTTAATGATTCTTCCTTGCAGCATCTCGGAAACTCCAGCGCTTGATGTTCACATCATGATTGATATTGTAACGATTGCCGCGACGATATTGGTCTATTGTAAAGATACCACTAAATATGTATACTTGCACTGTGCCCGCCTGCTGCCAATTGTTACTTGTCTGTACTTAATCTTTAATAAAAAGAACTTTAAAAAAAAACAATTGCACGCACCAGCAGCTGAAGCAGGAGGGAGCTCTGCGCCTGCCTAAGTGTGCAGGCACCAGCAGCTGAGGCAGGAGGGAGCTGTGTTCCTGCCTAAGTGTGCATGCCTAAGTGTGCACGCACCAGCAGCTGAAGCAGGAGGGAGCTGTGTGCCTGCCTAAGTATGCATGCCTAAGTGTGCAGGCACCAGCAGCTGAGGCAGGAGGGAGATGTGTTCCTGCCTAAGTGTGCATGCCTAAGTGTGCATGCACCAGCAGCTGAAACAGGTAGGAGCTGTGTGCCTGCCTAAGTGTGCATGCACCAGCAGCTGAAGCAGGAAGGAGCTGTGTTCCTGCCTAAGTGTGCATGCCTAAGTGTGCACGCACCAGCAGCTGAAGCAGGAGGGAGCTGTGTGCCTGCCTAAGTATGCATGCCTAAGTGTGCAGGCACCAGCAGCTGAAGCAGGAGGGATCTGTGTGCCTGCCTAAGTGTACATGCACCTTTGCAGTAATAATTTACTGTCAATGCACGGGAACAGCAGAACCCAAACTGCTGCTGTTTGAAAATTGATGCAAAGATACACTTCACGTTAAAAAATTGCGCAAAATAATGGATTTGCATTTGGTGTAATTACATCTAATTCTGCTGAAATTTCATGTAATTACACACATTTCACACACTCCTAATATGAGGTAATACTTGGCATCAGGGGAACCCGTGACAAAATGCTGGTTCTGGCACACAAGAGGTTATTCTGGGCATATAGGGCACACTGCACATAATTCTTGGATGAAGGGACACCCATAGTCCAATGCTGACACTGGCCTTTTGAAGGTAAATCTTGGCATATGTGGTACCCATGGTACATTTCTGGCACTAGTATACTTGAGATAATTTTTGGCATAAGTAGCACCCGCTGCAAAATGCTGCTGCTGGCTTACTATAGACAATTCTTGGCATTAGGGGCCCCCATGACAGAATGCTGGCATAGTAGGTGTCATTCTTGGCATCAGGGAAGTCAATGAATGCAGATGGGGCAGAAGACGGGCATCTATGACGAAATTCTGGCCCTGAGATTCTAATGATCATTTTATATATGTGTCACCCACGATATAAGTATGGCATTTATGAGAACATTCTGGCACTGGTGTATCATATGCAATACTTGGCATAGGCGGACATCCATATCATATGGGGGCACCCACTGCACATTTTGAAAAAATGTGATAAATTCCTGGGGATCGTCAGGCTTCCCTGGCTTGGCACACCATAAAACAGTCTTTTTTTTTTTTTAAATAATTTTTATTGATTTTCCGCAACAGAACATTATCAGCTTCTGTATTACAACACATTTCAATAACAGTAGTTTGAATGGCTTGGGCGGGATGTCCGGGTAATTCCTGCCACCGACAAGGAAGGCCCATTGCGCACCCTGTAACATCACACATTATTAGAGTGCCCTTTTTTACAACTTAGATACAAAATTTCTGTACATCATATGGTCCTTCAGTGAAACACAAAGCAATTCCGTCATGGGTCCACATGCAGGCATCAACATAAAATAATACATATAAACAAAAACAAAACTATAGGTCGACCTCTACCTATGGGTACAGAACAGTGCGCACCCATCAGTGTATCGTTTCAGTGGGTGTCGCATACGTGGATAGTCGCGCGCCGTGCACCACCCAGCTTGGGTGTGTCAATGGAGGGGGGGGGGCAACGGGGGAGAGAGGGGAAAAGGAGGGGGGAGAAAAGGGAAGAGGGAGGGAGACACCGCCTATGAGGGGGGGGGCCCATCTCGGCCAGCCTGATCTCAATCAGCGACAGATAGTCCCCCCACTGAGTAAGGGGCCGTCGCGGGGGCACCGGCGCTCGTGAAATCTGTGATAACTGGTTGGTATGCTCTGATACCAGCGCCCTCCGGAGATCCAGCAACCACGAATGCACACTGGGGCCCGACTGGGCGTTCAATGTCATGGCTATTTTGCGCTTGGCTAGGCCCAGAGCTAGGTCTAGGAACTTATTCAGGGCTTTACGCGATGCAGAGCGCTTTGTAGCACCTAGTAGGAAATTAATGGGTTGTACCGAAACCTGGGTTCCGGCTGCTTCTACAAGTACAGTGGCTATTGCGCTCCAGTACCTTTGTATGCTTATGCAGGTCCAAACCATATGTGTGAATGTGGCCCCCAGGTCGTGGCATCTGGGGCACCTGTCAATAGATGTTGGGTACATGCAGGTTAATCTGTAGGGAGTGAGATATGTGTGGTGCAGGTAGTTAAATTGGGTGTATTGCAGCCTAGCATTGGTGGAGACCGTTTTTGGGTGACCAAGGCATTGCGCCCAGTGTTTGTCCGTGATAGTGGTTGACAGCTCGGTTTCCCAGTACGCACGCAAGACCATCAGAGCAGGAGTATCGTCCAGCCTGAAAGAAATATATATGGCCGTTACTGCGTGCCTGCCCCTTCCATGTGTCAGCAGTGTCTGCAAGAGATGTGATGTGGGCGGTTCTGCTCGATCGTTACCCCACGTTCGTAAAAAGTGGCGTGTGAGCAGGGCATGTAGGAGAAAGGAACCCTGTGGTATGCCATACATGTCCACTAGCTCGTCGAACGTTTGCAATTGGGAGTCTGCGTACATGTCCCCCCACATGTCCAACCCCCTCTCTCTCCAAGGGCCAAGCTCTGAGCGTCCGTGGCAAGCGAATGTGCCCGGAAGTACCTCCAATGGTAAGCTCAAGGCATACGGGGCTGTCTGGCCCCTGGGAAGCACGTATCTGGACCAACTGCGTCTAGCCGCCATCATTAGCATGTTACCATGATGTTTCTGGGTCGGCGTGGTAGTTCCTGACAACCATTCTAGCACTGTCGGGCAATCCCAGGAAATGGCCTCCGTTGTCAACTCCGTGAGATTACTCTTACCTAGCCATCTCATTGGCCATATCAACTGTGCTGCAGCGTAGTAACGCTCGTAATTCGGTGCGCCCAGACCGCCCTCCGACAATGGTAGATACAATTTATTTAAAGCCACCCAGGCCCTAGAGTGAACCCAAATGAGGGAGATCAAAAGAGATTCCAGATCTTTAAAAAATTTCCGTGGTAGGCAATAGGGGAGTGTAGAAAAGAAATATAGGAGACGCGGAAGAACCAGCATCTTGGAGATCGCCACTCGACCCATAGGAGACAAGGGTAGGCTTAACCAGAACGGGAGAGTAGATCGGGCTCTGGTAATAGCACATCCCAGATTACCATCTATGGTATCCACCCCCGAGTGGTAGACCTGTACCCCCAGATATTTAAAGGTATCAGACGCCCATTCTGGCGCCGTTTGTGGTGCGGCCTGTCTCTGGGTCGATGACATAGGTACCATCGGGAACACCACCGACTTAGACCAATTAACTCGTAATCCCGAGACCAGTGCGTGATCGTTCAACAGGTCCATTATCTGTTGGAGTATTTCGGTTCGGCCACGTAGATAAATCAAGGCGTCGTCTGCGTATAGCGACACTATATGCCATCGGCGGTCTGCGTGCAGGCCCCACTCCACCACCCGCTGTCTTAGTTTACATGCCAATGGCTTCATAGCCAAGGCAAAAAGTATTGGCGATAAGGGGCAGCCCTGACGCGTTCCCCGCGCTATCGTAAAAAGTGAGGAAAAAACTCGGCCCGCCTTCACTCTGGCCCATGGCCTATGATATAGCAACCGGATCTATCTAAAAAAATTAGGGCCGATACCAAATCCCGATAACACCGACAAGTAATCCCAGCTCAACGTATCGAACGCCTTCTCGATATCTAGGGAGGCTACCCAGGGTATCTCTGCCTCTTCACCTCTCGCCCACTCCAGCAATGTGAATAGACGTCTCAGGTTCAATCCAGTATTTCTGCCAGGTATAAAACCGTTTTGATCTTCATGGACCAGCAAGGGGATGGACACGAGTAACCTGTTCGCTAGTAACTTTCCGAGAATCTTATAATCTACATTCAGCATGGACAGGGGACGATATGAGGCCATTAAAAGAGGGTCACGGCCTGGTTTCGGTAGTACCATAAGTGTCGCCTCCCTCAGAGTGGGCGGGAGTTCACCTTTCTCGAAGGCGTCGGCATACATGTCCGCCAACCGCGGCGCTAGCTGTTTAGAGTACAAGGCATAGAATTCAGACGGCCAGCCATCTGTTCCCGGTGTCTTCCCGGTTGCTAATTGCCCGATTGCCTCCGCTATCTCAGCCACCATGACGGGGCCTTCTAGTGCATCATAATGCGCTGGGATAATTTGTGGAAATTGAAGCCCATCAAGAAAATCTTGCGTGAGGGCAGGATCCTGGAGGGCGGGAGTCGCGTACAGTGTAGTATAATAGTCTAGGAAGGACCGATTAATCGCCTCCTGTGTATTCACAAGAGTGCCGTTGGGCGTGTGTAAGGCGCTAATGGGGGGTTGAGAGGAGTCAGATTTCAGTAGCCATGCTAGCAGCTTGCCTGCTTTGTCTCCCTCTTTATGGCGTCGTGCTAGGTATGTCTTGGAATCCAGCGCGCAGAGGTCGTCCATCACACTCTTGTACGCCAGGCGGGCTCGGGCCAGGGATGGGCCCACCTGAGGGTCATTGGGGATGAGTTGCTCACACCTCCGTATTTCCGTCTTGTGGGTCTGGAGTGCATCTGTCAATGATTTACGAGCCCCATACGTGGTTTTAATAGCGTGTCCACGAAGGACCGCCTTAAAAGCTTCCCATTCTATACCTATGGACGAGGTAGTACCGGTGTTTGCCGAGAAGTATGAGTCAATGGAGTTCGAGAGAATGGCCCGGTATGATGAGTCAACCAGCGCAGCGCATGGCAATTGCCAAGTCGATATCTCCGGTCTGTTCGCACCCCAGGACAGACTTAACACTAACGGGTTATGATCAGATAGTGTGTGCGGTAAATAATCCGCCTGTGAGACTTGGCATAGTGCACTATCCAAACAGTATATAATGTCTATCCTAGTATAAAGTGCGTGCAACGCTGAGTAATGCGAGTATGTGCGTGTCAAAGGGTGTTTACTACGCCATGCGTCATGGACTTGCATGTTAGAGACCCATTCTTGCATGTGTTGTGCCAGCTTGATGGATGTGTCCCCAGGAGAGGGGGGCGGGAGCAGTCCAGGTCACACACTCCGTTAAAGTCTCCCCCCCAATACATAGGGACCGTGGGATCCACGAGCAGGGACGGCGTAACTGTCTGTAGAAATAAGGATTGCCCCGAGTTTGGGGCGTATAGGGATACTAGCGCCAGTGGTGATCCATTCAATTGGCCCTCCATGACAACATATCGGCCCTGTGTGTCCACCCGGGAACGTGTGACCTGGAATAGGGTCCCCGGAGCCACCCATACCAACGCAACCCCTAGCATAGCCCGAATACGTGGTGCCCAAGACCGTGCCTCTCCAGCGCTTACCAAGCGACGCAAGTGTTTGTGTGGTAAGGTGCGTTTCCTGCAATAATGCAAACGTAATCTTATGACTGCGCAGGTACTGGTATACTTTGTGTCGCTTAGCGCAGCCTGCCAAATCCCTCCCATTCCAGGTCAACAATTTATAGTCCTCAGTCATCATTAATCAACAGTGAAGAAAACATCCAGCACTCAATGACCCCCCATCGCCCACCCTCCCCCACCCCTGCACACGACGCAAATGAGAGAAAAGAAAATGCAGTGACAGCCCACGTTTTCTGCATCATCACAACAATAAAATAGATCGACATTTCAAACAAATGAGAGAAAAGAGTCCCCCAACATCCCACCCCAGGCTGGCTTGCCAACGGGCAATTGGCCATTCACACTAAAATGCAATTCAAACGTATATATAAAAAAAAAAATATATAACACAATTCAAACAGAAATAAGAACGATGCTGTATCAGCTACTTATCGCTCGCTGAAGGGGACGTAGCACCGGTGCGCCGCCTCACGTGGCTCGACCTGGTGGCTTGCGTAGGTGAATATTGTGTAAAGCCTAAACAGAGAGTCTCAATAATGTCCAGAATGTTCAACCCAAGGCGTCCGCAGTCTGTGGGGTGAGGGCCGGCCCACCCCCCGACAGCGCCTCCTGCTGCGAGGCTGTGAGAGGTAGTGTTTGATCTATCATTTCTTCAGAGTCCGAGTCCAATCTTTGGGAGGCTATAGGACTGCCTATATGTTCCACCGTCTTAATGGCCTGAGCCCGTTCCTGCACCAACTGGGCTTTCGTTGGTCGGCGAATCCGTTTTGCACCACGGCCTCTACGGGGTGCAACCAGTTTCCAGGCCTGGCTGGGGTCTGTAGGTGGTGGTGGCGGTCTGTGTGCCAAGCCCTGCTGTTCTATCCATGCCCACGCCTCCTCCGATGTGTTGCAGAACACTGTGTTCTCCTTATGGTGTATGCGAAGACGCGCCGGGTACTGGAGCGAGTACTGGATGTCATTGTCTCTCAGGCACTTCTTAACCTCCAAGTATGAGGAACGTCGGCGCTGCACCAGCAGAGTATAGTCCGGATAAATGTGGACCGTCGAGTTATCAACCTGCCATGGGCCCCGAGCCCGAGTGACCTGCAGTATGTGGTCCCTGTCTCGGTAATTAAACAGTCTCGCCACCAACCGGGCTGGGGAGAGCACCAGGGCGCGGTGGGCCTCCTGGAACCCTGTGTGCGCGTTCTACAGAGAAGAATTTTGAGACCTTGCCTTGCAGGATGTCTTGTGAGAACCATTGTTCCAGGTAAAGTTCCATGTTGGGACCCTCCGCTCGTTCGGGGAGACCCACGATACGTATGTTGTTTCGGGGTGAGCACCCCTCCTGGTCATCCACGCGCTCTCTCAGGTAGTCCACCTCCTGTTGGAGGGACTGCAATTGGGTGGTCGCCGCGGCCACCGTGGGGCGCAGTGTCGCCAGAGTAGATTCGGACTCCTCTACCCTGCCCTTCAATTGCTTGTGATCTTCCCGGAGATAACCCATGTCAATGCTCAGGGAGTCGATCTTCGTGCCGAGGGTGGTTTTTATATCTAGGATCGCCGCCAGCAACTCGTCGAATCTGTGCGAGTGATCGTGTCGCTCCATTGAGGTAGAGGGTTCCAATTGTTCCGCGGTCTTCTCACACGAAGGAAATGGTTCCACTTCCGGTGGTTGTGCCTGGGGTTTCTCCGCTCTGGGTTTACCAATCGTGCCTTCGGTATTGGGCCAGGTGTAAGGGGCCGACTGCGGCCGAGGGATCAGCGCAATGGTCCGGGTTCTTATGCTAGTCCACGCAGAAAGGTCTCACTCTTGGCCGGGTAAGAAATGCTCCTCTGGTATGGCGGGCTTGTCGTGGAATGAACCTGAAGCCGCACTGCCCTATGAAGTGGGGAACATGTAGTCCAGTACCCCGTCACCACCAACCAGGGCCAAGACAGGGTCTCATCGACGCCACCAGCAATTCCGTGGAGGCGTAACGCAGGGAGTCAATGCCGGCAGCGTGGGTGGGGCAAAAGCAATGGCCATGTACCTCTATTATGGATCGAAGGTCAGGCCAGACCGTGTTGACAATCAAGTGAGGAATAGGGCTGAGGCAACGGAATCAAGCTCCCCGTGCCGCCCCCGTCGCCACCACAGGGAGGGTCTCAACGTCACTTCAATTCCCGGCTGGCTCTAAGCTGCCAAATCGTCGCAGACTCGGGACGTAGGGCCCAGTAGCGTATGCGGGACAAAATTAGTGCACGACTACCTCTACTACATACCGGAGGTTAGACCAAGTCACTTGGTGATTAGTGAGGAATGGGGCCGGGGGGACGGAGTCGAATCTTCTGCCTCCTCCGCAAGGGGGGCTGCAGCGCCTCTTCAGGTAAACGATGCCTCTGCCCCTCACCCCAGCGGCGGGGCCCAAGTGCCTGCCCAGGGTCACTGCGCACTGGTGGTTGACAGGTGGCCAGCGCAGAGTAGGGGCTCAGTAAGGGGTCGCAGCAATGTGTACGTGTGTCCCCGCCTCTCGCTCGAGCGCTGCCCCGACGGCCGCTCTGCCCCACGAGCGGTCACGGGTGGCGGAGATCCCGCGTATCCAAGAAAATGTGGCAGGCTCTGTAGACAGAGGAGCCGATGCGACCGGACCCACAACCTGCACCTCCCTCCGTCGCATCAACACACATGCCCCGATACCTCCGTGTTCGCGGCTCGCAGTGACGAGGCCTCCGACGTGCGTCCCGCAGGAGTGTCGCAGGCCAGGCCTCGCAGCTCTGCACATCAGCGGGGCCGTAGCTCGCTGTCCGGCGACCCAGAGCCGCAATTAGGTCTGCAACAATAGCCTTCAGGTCCCCGATGGGTCAAGGGCCCAGCCAAGCGGGGTTGGCGCCACCACTGGGGAGAGGCAGGTCAGCGGAGCGCAGAGGTGCCTGCCGATAGCAGAGCAACGTGTCTCCGGTCGTCACACAGCTATCCCACCTCCTTCGCCGAACGGCAGCTTGTATGTGCACAGGAAACTGCCTGGGGGGCCACCGGTGTCGGAACAAAGGAGTTGCCACGGACAGGCACAGAAATTTCAGAATATATATGGCGGGCTCGAAGCGGAGCTTAAGTCAGTACGACCGTTCTCGCCGCCTTCTTGGCCATGCCCCCCCACCATGAAACAGTCTTAGGGTAATTAATGAGTCCCCTGTCAGAGCCTATGTCTTTTGAGCAATTTATGTGAAAATTGTACTCTAAAATGCACTATTTGATTTTTTTTTCAATTTTTTTCTCGGAGAGAACGCTCCCCTACAACCATACCCTCTTAAAAGAAGTTAGGCTTGCTTGCTTTGTTTACTTGAATTTAGGGCAATTATTATGCCCCACCACCTTCAAAGATCACCAAACGCCCTGGGCCTTGCAGCCATGGTCCATAGCTTTAAAGACCGGCTGAATCAGGGCTTGGAGAATCAACATATAAAGGTGAGTGTTTGTGATGCTCATGTTTGAATTAAATCAAAAGGGCTGTAGTTGTCCGTCTTCTGTTGGTGATATTTTGGGTAATAAGGGATATGCTCCTGCCTGCTTCCTAGCAAGAGAGATGCAATAATGTTGAATTTAAAGATACTTCGATCACCAATAGAAAACAGCCCATATGAGGACACAAGAAAAGAAACTGTAACTTAAAGCCCTTATTATGGGTCAAAGCGATACCAAAGGGGATGATGGACGGAGCGTTTGAGCTAATCAAACACTCACCCCCAGTCAACTGATCTGGGTTTAATCCATCATCATTCTTTAGCTCACTCCACCACCCCAGTTCAGACATGGCCATATGCAAATCAGTCTGACCCTGTGCCTCATGGGAACAGTCCAGCCCGAACTGCCAAGCCATGTCTTCCCTGGACCGGAAACAAGCATCCTGGGACCGGTTTCTGGCCATTCAGCCGTCATCAGCCAGGCTAGCTTGAATCCAGTGGCAAAGTGAGCAAGGGACCCACGTCTGGGCATACCCTGCCAACTTAGGGCGAACAAAGCGAAACCAAAGGAGCTTGTTTCCAGTCCAGGGAGGACCTGGCTTGGCAGTTCGGGCTGGACTGGTCCCATGAGGCACAGGGTCAAGACTGATTTGCATATGGCTGGGTTCAAACTGGAATGGCATGGTGAGCAAAAAAACGATGGATTTAGGCCCAGATCTCTGTACTGGGGTGAATGTATGACATTGTTCTGCATTCTGTCCATCAACTGTTGTTTTTGCATTTGTCACCCCGAGTGGGACGGGTATGCCCAGACGTGGGTCCCGTGCTCTCCATGCCACTGCAATCAAGCTATCCTGGCTGAAGAGGGGTGAAACCCCGAAACCGGTCCTAGGATGCTTGTTTCCAGTCCAGGGAGGACCTGGCTTGGCAGTTCGGGCTGGACTGTTCCCATGAGGCACAGGGTCAAGACTGTTTTGCATATGGCTTGGTTCAAACTGGAATGGCATGGTGAGCAAAAAACGATGGATTTAGGCCCAGATCTCTGTACTGGGGTGAATGTATGACATTGTTCTGCATTCTGTCCATCAACTGTTGTTTTTGCATTTGTCACCCCGAGTGGGACGGGTATGCCCAGACGTGGGTCCCGTGCTCTCCATGCCACTGCAATCAAGCTATCCTGGCTGAAGAGGGGTGAAACCCCGAAACCGGTCCTAGGATGCTGGTTTCCAGTCCAGGGAGGACCTGGTTTGGAAGTTCGGGCTGGACTGTTCCCATGAGGCACAGGGTCAAGACTGTTTTGCATATGGCTGGGTTCAAACTGGAATGGCATGGTGAGCAAAAAAACGATGGATTTAGGCCCAGATCTCTGTACTGGGGTGAATGTATGACATTGTTCTGCATTCTGTCCATCAACTGTTGTTTTTGCATTTGTCACCCCGAGTGGGACGGGTATGGCCAGACGTGGGTCCCGTGCTCTCCATGCCACTGCAATCAAGCTATCCTGGCTGAAGAGGGGTGAAACCCCGAAACCGGTCCTAGGATGCTTGTTTCCAGTCCAGGGAGGACCTGGCTTGGCAGTTCGGGCTGGACTGTTCCCATGAGGCACAGGGTCAAGACTGTTTTGCATATGGCTGGGTTCAAACTGGAATGGCATGGTGAGCAAAAAACGATGGATTTAGGCCCAGATCTCTGTACTGGGGTGAATGTATGACATTGTTCTGCATTCTGTCCATCAACTGTTGTTTTTGCATTTGTCACCCCGAGTGGGACGGGTATGTCCAGACGTGGGTCCCGTGCTCTCCATGCCACTGCAATCAAGCTATCCTGGCTGAAGAGGGGTGAAACCCCGAAACCGGTCCTAGGATGCTTGTTTCCAGTCCAGGGAGGACCTGGCTTGGCAGTGCGGGCTGGACTGTTCCCATGAGGCACAGGGTCAAGACTGATTTGCATATGGCTGGGTTCAAACTGGAATGGCATGGTGAGCAAAAAACGATGGATTTAGGCCCAGATCTCTGTACTGGGGTGAATGTATGACATTGTTCTGCATTCTGTCCATCAACTGTTGTTTTTGCATTTGTCACCCTGAGTGGGACGGGTATGCCCAGACGTGGGTCCCGTGCTCTCCATGCCACTGCAATCAAGCTATCCTGGCTGAAGAGGGGTGAAACCCCGAAACCGGTCCTAGGATGCTTGTTTCCAGTCCAGGGAGGACCTGGCTTGTCAGTTCGGGCTGGACTGTTCCCATGAGGCACAGGGTCAAGACTGATTTGCATATGGCTGGGTTCAAACTGGAATGGCATGGTGAGCAAAAAAACGATGGATTTAGGCCCAGATCTCTGTACTGGGGTGAATGTATGACATTGTTCTGCATTCTGTCCATCAACTGTTGTTTTTGCATTTGTCACTCCGAGTGGGACGGGTATGCCCAGACGTGGGTCCCGTGCTCTCCATGCCACTGCAATCAAGCTATCCTGGCTGAAGAGGGGTGAAACCCGAAACCGGTCCTAGGATGCTTGTTTCCAGTCCAGGGAGGACCTGGCTTGGCAGTTCGGGCTGGACTGTTCCCATGAGGCACAGGGTCAAGACTGATTTGCATATGGCTGGTTCAAACTGGAATGGCATGGTGAGCAAAAAAACGATGGATTTAGGCCCAGATCTCTGTACTGGGGTGAATGTATGACATTGTTCTGCATTCTGTCCATCAACTGTTGTTTTTGCATTTGTCACCCCGAGTGGGACGGGTATGCCCAGACGTGGGTCCCGTGCTCTCCATGCCACTGCAATCAAGCTATCCTGGCTGAAGAGGGGTGAAACCCCGAAACCGGTCCTAGGATGCTTGTTTCCAGTCCAGGGAGGACCTGGCTTGTCAGTTCGGGCTGGACTGTTCCCATGAGGCACAGGGTCAAGACTGATTTGCATATGGCTGGTTCAAACTGGAATGGCATGGTGAGCAAAAAAACGATGGATTTAGGCCCAGATCTCTGTACTGGGGTGAATGTATGACATTGTTCTGCATTCTGTCCATCAACTGTTGTTTTTGCATTTGTCACTCCGAGTGGGACGGGTATGCCCAGACGTGGGTCCCGTGCTCTCCATGCCACTGCAATCAAGCTATCCTGGCTGAAGAGGGGTGAAACCCCGAAACCGGTCCTAGGATGCTTGTTTCCAGTCCAGGGAGGACCTGGCTTGGCAGTTCGGGCTGGACTGTTCCCATGAGGCACAGGGTCAAGACTGATTTGCATATGGCTGGGTTCAAACTGGAATGGCATGGTGAGCAAAAAAACGATGGATTTAGGCCCAGATCTCTGTACTGGGGTGAATGTATGACATTGTTCTGCATTCTGTCCATCAACTGTTGTTTTTGCATTTGTCACCCCGAGTGGGACGGGTATGCCCAGACGTGGGTCCCGTGCTCTCCATGCCACTGCAATCAAGCTATCCTGGCTGAAGAGGGGTGAAACCCCGAAACCGGTCCTAGGATGCTTGTTTCCAGTCCAGGGAGGACCTGGCTTGGCAGTTCGGGCTGGACTGTTCCCATGAGGCACAGGGTCAAGACTGATTTGCATATGGCTGGTTCAAACTGGAATGGCATGGTGAGCAAAAAAATGATGGATTTAGGCCCAGATCTCTGTACTGGGGTGAATGTATGACATTGTTCTGCATTCTGTCCATCAACTGTTGTTTTTGCATTTGTAACCCCGAGTGGGACGGGTATGCCCAGACGTGGGTCCCGTGCTCTCCATGCCACTGCAATCAAGCTATCCTGGCTGAAGAGGGTGAAACCCCGAAACCGGTCCTAGGATGCTTGTTTCCAGTCCAGGGAGGACCTGGCTTGGCAGTTCGGGCTGGACTGTTCCCATGAGGCACAGGGTCAAGACTGATTTGCATATGGCTGGGTTCAAACTGGAATGGCATGGTGAGCAAAAAACGATGGATTTAGGCCCAGATCTCTGTACTGGGGTGAATGTATGACATTGTTCTGCATTCTGTCCATCAACTGTTGTTTTTGCATTTGTCACCCCGAGTGGGACGGGTATGCCCAGACGTGGGTCCCGTGCTCTCCATGCCACTGCAATCAAGCTATCCTGGATGAAGAGGGGTGAAACCCCGAAACCGGTCCTAGGATGCTTGTTTCCAGTCCAGGGAGGACCTGGCTTGGCAGTTCGGGCTGGACTGTTCCCATGAGGCACAGGGTCAAGACTGATTTGCATATGGCTGGGTTCAAACTGGAATGGCATGGTGAGCAAAAAAACGATGGATTTAGGCCCAGATCTCTGTACTGGGGTGAATGTATGACATTGTTCTGCATTCTGTCCATCAACTGTTGTTTTTGCACTTATTATGGGTCAGGCAGACTAGAATTACAGGATGGAGCAGAATGAGTACAATACGATTCCCGGAGTACCAGCCTGGTTTTGAGTGGGCCAATGTGCCTGCACCTGTTTTTTTTTTTTCTTTGGGTGTTGGAATACTTTACTCGATTTTACCGGCAGGTGCTCCCCCTTGAGGAATCGCACAAGACTTTAACTACAGCAGCAGTCAAGCCTCTTCACCTCTTTTCTGCTTTTCTGCACTACTTTCCTCCCTCCGCGCCCACCCCCGCCACATACAGCGCTCCGAGCAGACGGTAAATGTATGGGTTAAACCATAAGGAATTGGGCATTCTGTTTGGTTTTATGACCGTTAGCAGTGGTGCCATGTGGTTATGCCTCGTTCCTTTGGGTTTAATTCATAATTGCACGGTACTGGGGCGGTGTTACCACATGGTAATGTAAATTCCATGTGCGACATAATAAATGTCATGCTATGTTTCCACTTTTTTATCTTTTACTTTTTGGACTTTTTGGATTTTACAGCATTGAAATTGAAGCCACCATCTTCAACCATCGAGATAGCTGGTGCGGGCCATATTGTTTAAGACGCAGTATCTAGAGTATGCGGTAATTGAGGCAGACACCACTCCTTATTGAATGCATGGTGGTAATCGGCTAATGTCTGCATCAAACGTGTGCCCGGATGGAGCGTCCCTGCATGGGGGCTGTGCCCCATGTACAAGGACCGTCCCTTCCGCTGTCAGGGGTGGGATACCGTTCGGTACTCAAACGTCAGCTGTGGAGAGAAAACACCGCCACAATAAACTCACCCTTTGCTGCTCTTATTCTAGCATTGTGGGGGTGCACTGGGGGGTCTCCGACAGGCATCTGGGTGTGGTGGTCTACAAGCCCTGCTGTTCTCACAAGTGGCGTTGTTATTGGTTTTGAGCGACCTGTTTTGACACTCAACAAGGGAATGGGGGCCTGGGCTTGTTCTCCATGCAGGCTGTAATGCAGCCTGCATTGAGAACGGGGAAAGTGAGCATGACTGGTTTGGGCGGCCCGAGAGGGCTGACCAAGCAGTCATTGCGCACTTAGGAGTGGGCAAACCACTCCTCCCCTGCCCTGCTTCAAGAGCAGAGCAGACCCGCCCGCCCTCAAAAGAAACATAAAATGATAACTAAAAGTTAATATCATTTAATATTTCCTTTCCTTTACACTGCTCAAAGGCAGTGGGGCAACGCTCCTCCGCCATAGCGGAGGAGCCGCCACTGGTTCTCACAGAAGGTGACTAGACAGGCGCCTATAGACCACCCCGACCTCTGAACTGCAGGATTACCGTAGGCTGCACCGGCCGGTAACTATGTCACTCGTTAGTAAACAAGCCACCGAAGCTCTGCTGCTAGTGCCCACCAGGCCAGTGGTTCATTTGTAAAAAAAAAATAAGTGCTGGGGCTCTCGTCAGGAGGCAGCTTGCACCAGCCCATTTCCCCTGTTAGCGCCACATAAAATAGAACCAACTACTAACCTTGAAAGTGGGGGGAGGATGTGGCATAATGGCCAGAGCTGCCGACTTTGGATCTGGGCACCGGAAACCACCGGCTCAAATTAAGCACTGCACCGGTCAGAAATGAATGGCTGTCTGAAATCACTGCCTGTTCACGGACTACCGCCTGGTGGCACAATTCACCACGCGCATGGGCAGGCGGTATATGCGGTTCCTTCCTTTCACTGCTGATACTGTGACCCCGTGACCTTCCTTGGAGCTGTGTAAACATCGGTCTCAGTGCCAGAGCCCTGATGAACCTTGGGCACTGCGTGCTCTACCCCAGGGGGCCCTATGCGATGGAGCCTGGGGTGACCCGCCCCTGCTTCAGACACTCGGTGGTAATGCCATGTTACCCGTTGCCATGTTCAGCGCCTAGACGCCCTTGGGCAATCATGCGCTTTACAAATTTCCAAATCAAATCAAAACCCGGAGCCTTGCCTGCCCTGGCATCACGTGTGCCCGCACACAGGTCCGGGTGCGAGGACAGATGTCAGGCGCGCTGCAATGTAGTGGCGCACACGTCTAAATGTCAGGATATATTTACTAATCCTGCCAAGCGCAGACGGGTCGGTAACGTATGCCAGGGTACACTTAAGAGAGATTTAAGGAACATGTCAGCGACTCCGGCGGGGTTCCGCGTTCCAGGATATTTTCAGGGTGTTTGCCAAGCACCTCTTCACAGGTCTGCCTGCCAAACTATTTTTATCCAGACAACTTTATGATCCCAGTCTTCATAATGTATTGTAGGGAAAAACACAAAAAGCCTCCGCCCACAACCTGAAATTCTTGGTGCCCCACCTATCAAGCTTTCTGCGGGAGGGGATTAAGTATTAAAACCCCCAGACTGGCAAAGCTGCCATAACTGGCATTCACAGCTGAGTGGGAGGGAGCCTCGACTCCAGTCTGAACTGGTTTATAAATCAGCCGTTTTCTGCAGTGATTGGTTAGTTCAACAGTGAACTAAAACTTGCAAAGGGGCAATAAACCAGTATTTAAAGAAAAGATTAGAAGCTAGAACGGGTTTATCGATCTGATTTCCCCCTCCCTCCCCCCCCCGTTATTGGTTAATTTTAGCTCTGAAGTCCTCCTAATCACGCGGTTGATTAAAACCCTGTTTTGCTAAAAACAAAAACACATACACTCTTCGAATCACCAGGAACACTTGGCCTACATCACCACCCTCTGGGTAGAGAGCCTCAGCTTTTCATGTTTTAATGCAGCTGTCATCGGGTGATGGGTGGGTAAACAACATTAGCAGATAATGAAGTCCTCTGTCTTTTAGTATGACAACTCAGCTCCACACTCTGTACAGTGTATAGTGAACAGTTTCTACCCACTATTCATTATCTATGGAATTCTAGGTCTGCCCGATTGCGTCTGTGGAGCCCCTCTCAGCACCGACCTGTCTTTCTGCTCCTGATGTATTGTATTCACTGTAATTGCATTTATATAGCGCTTACTACCCCTGACGAGGCGTCGAAGTGCTTTTTGGGTGAGTAGCACACTACTCCAGAACCAATAAAGGATTAGTGGTGAATTATTATAGTGAAATACGAAAGTGATTTGAGTGGTGCATATGTTATGTGTTAAATGTGCTTTGATGCTTTGGACATCATTACAAGGTGGACATTTATTTTCGACATCTTGGCAAACTCCTGCTATCGCACATATTGGAATCACGCGCATTGTGGTAAATATTGCATCCTTCAGCAGGTCAAACATGCCAATATTTAACAAGGGAAAAAGCACGGTAGACACAGGGACATGAGGACTAGGGTACGGTAAGCACCACCATCTGCACGTTATTCCCCATTATCAGGGCAGATATAATTGGGTGGCAATTATTGCACCTGATAAATTTGAACCCACCATAAATTATCCCACCAGTTGCTGGTGAACGCGCAAGGGCCTTTGTGTCCCACAAACGGCAGCCCCGGCCCTCCCCTCACGCCTTTGGAACTGTTGTTTACCTTATGTGCTTACGTCCCCTGTTTGCAACACGAAGGTGTTTGGTGAAAGTGAACTGCACAAGAGCTACAATACACAACATAACATAACACGACATAGCATACCACGACATAACACAACATAACCCGACATAACATAACACAGCATAACATAACTCAAAATAACACAACATAACACAACACAACATAAAACAACACGACATAACATAACAAGACATAACACAACATAACACAACATGACATAACACAATACGACATAACATAACACAACATAACACAACAAGACATAACACAACACGGCATAACATAACACAACATAACACAACACAACACAACATAACATAACACAACATAACATAACATAACACGACACGACACAACACAACATAACACAATATAACACAACATAACACAACACAACATAACAAAACATCACATAACTTGCAGTTGCCAAAGTGTATGTCTCATGCTGCCAGCCCCTTTGACGTCACGTTTTGCTACTATGGCTAGCCTCTTAAGAGTTGCTGGCAGGGGCGTCGCCCGGTCTTCACTCTGCAGGAGTGCACTCTGAACCCAGGGATGTATCTGGAGTATTTATTGTGTAGATTTATATAGCACAAACAAGGCCCAAGGACATTGTATCGCTTTACAGTCAGTCAAAGGGACTGAGTTACAAGAGTAAAATAATAGAAGAACCATACAAATATACATCGACTGACTTAGGGGGCTTATTCAAAAGGAAAGATGTACAATGGAGAGGGGGTGTCACGGGCAGGGACCTGACAAGCCAGGACACAAGGTAAACTCAGAAGACCTAAGAGAAGCAAACACATCAGTGGAGAAGGCCCGCTGACCACCATGAAATGTACAGCTGGACGGACATCCGGGATGTCCTGTCCTGATCAGATCCTGGCCCAGTTTCTGCTTTGACTGCGAAAAGCACACCTGAAAGGGCTCCTCCTGGGTCTTAGCGTCCACCCTCTGCTCCAAATGTGAGGGACTCCTGTGTCCATTGCTTTATCTGGCACACCGGTCAGTTCATGAAGCTGTGTATTGATGGAAGTGCTGTAGTCTATCCTACTCTGCCAGGGCGGAGCAGGGATCTCCAATCCCCCGTTCTATAACTGTTGTTTTTTCATTGTGCAGGCAGTTGGTGAAGCCCACCTGACTGGCTGTTTCGCTGGTCTGCTCCTGTTAAATGGAATAAACATACCTTGGTGTAACCCTGTGTCGTTTCACATTGGCAACAAGCAGGAAACACAGGAGCAGACAAGAAGTTACATAAAAACTCTGCAAGATTTTGCGGAGTTCTGCCAATGGGCGGGAAATAAGCATGTTGTGCTGCTCGTGCTCCAATTCAGCACCAGTAGTGCGGGCAGTGCTGAAAAGGCAGCGCGAATGCACCGTGCGGTGCGCAAGAGAGCCCAGGCATTCGAGTTAATGTTGCTGCTGCTCGAGAAGAAAATTTACTCATGCGGCAGCAAGTCTACTGGAGAAGCAGCCATCTGACCGCGATCGCCCACATTAGAAAATGACGCTAAGGGATGCCAAATCTCACTCTCGCTTGCATATCTGGAGCCTCGCGGTAAAAAATCCTGCCAAGCGGCGAATGGCAGAATTTAGCTGGAACTCTGCGTCACTCGCCAAATTCTGCCAGTCTGCCCACCCCTAGAGCAGACTGGTGCTGGACCCTCCATAACTCTCTTCGGCAGCGGGTATTCACGTCTGTAAAGGGATCATCGCAGCTAGCCAGTGGAGGTGACCGAGCTCGATGGAAGATGGACCAGCACTGGATTAGGAGAACAGCCTGATGGGAGGACGTTTACTCAGGGGTAGAGTAGAGATGTGTAGCTGAAGTGAGCCCGAGATGGCTCGTGGCGGCTTGATAGTCCTCTCTTCACGGGGGTTGGTGCGTATGTGCTCAGTAACGCTGTATTCAGGCAGTCTATCGGGGTTAGGCAGAGACGTCGAGTACACGCATCATGCTCCAACATCAGAGCGGTGGCCATCTTACAAGCATACACATCACGCTCCAACATCAGGATGGCGGTCCTCTTAGAAGGACAGCTTGGATAACGCAATTTAACTAAATTGAGGACTAGCAGGAAGGATTCATAGCAGCATCCAACACAGTTGCTCTTTGTTTCATGAATCCAACATTAACAGCCAAATGTCCATTGGAGAAATGTACCAGCACCAATGAAATGCTTGAAAGTAAGGTATTTATTCACATACACAATTGTTTTTTGTGTGTGGCTGCTACAGGAGGTGTGTGGTCTTATCCGTGCATCTCCTTGTACCGCCTTATACATAGTGCAACCAGTGGTCCTCCATCTTCCTTCATTGCTGTTAATGAGCGATCTTCGAATCAATACTGCCAAAAATGGCTATCATTGCTGCTCCTCCTTTCGTTGTTCAAACAGCGGGGGAACCTCTGAAAGAACGGCAATGGTGCTATTCTATTTTTCTTGCTTATGTTGAGGTTCTAGAAGGAGAAGACTGTTCACCTCAAAGAAAGTTATCACTTGTTTAGGAGGAACTGGTCTTAAGGAATTTAAGAACATACCTCCCTTGGAGAAGGCAGGAAAAATTGATAACTTTGAGTATCATGTGAAACATCTGACCATGATATGCAGAAGAAAACGCAATACTGTGACGGAAAGGTACAAACTTTATTCACTTGCGCAGGAGGAGGATGAAACTACTGAGGAGTATGTGTCAGCCTTGAGAGCACTGGCCGTATTGTGTGGACCTGAGACAACCTATGACCAGGTGTTGAGGGATCAAGTGACGGTGAAAACTAAAAGCAAGAAAGTGTAGGAAAGACTTTAGGTGGGCACGGAGTTCACTCTGAATGCTCCCACAACCATTATAAAAGGTGTTGAACAATCAGAGAAGTTTGTTCAAGGAACTACAAGCGTATTTAGGACTCAGAAAGCGGAATCTTTATTGGGCCATAATGCTGTCAGGGGGCACGCCAACAACAAAAAGAAGCAAAATGAAAGCAGAATTTTAGAAATGGAATCTAATGTTTCTTGTTATAGATGTGGAAGCTTCTACCATATCGGACATCTCAAAGGATGTCCTGCCTTGGACAAGATTTACAATTGCTGCAAAAAGAAAGGCCATTTTGCAGAGTCTGTAATGCAATTATAAATGGCAAAGTCAATTTTGTCAATGAGGAGAAGAAAAACGTCTGATTTTAATCCCAATGTGTGGGGACAGAAAACAAAGATTTTCTAAAATGTATGGTACAAGTGGAAGGCAGAGATGTGTTCATGAAGGTCGACTTCTGTGCTTGCTTCAGTAACATAGGAAAATTCTACATGTTGGAAACATGCAGAAACAAGCATTGGCATAGCCAATAGGTCTCGCTTTTGGGACCTTATAAGCATTTAGTTATGCAGCACAATATCCTTGGTGCAACAACATCAACTGTTGCATGGCTAAACACTTATAAGGTCCCAAAGGCGAGACCTATTGGCTATGCCAATGCTTGTTTGAAAGTTGCAAGACAGGGCTGGTACGAAGACCTGGAAAAACATTTGCAGATTCCCATAGCAATGCATGAGAAAGATCCTTTCGTACAACGTTCTTGGTTGACTGTAGGCAAATTTGACAGCGTGAAGCTTTAATTTGTGGAGGAGACTTTTTAGAGCTTGTTTGACAGCCAGATGAAGCTTACATGTAGCCAGTCAACTGGGAGATATTATTTATCTGAGGGAGACTCATTGCTGAATGACCAAAACCTAAGTGATCTGAACAACAGACACATTCCTAAAGGAAAGAAGCACTTCCGTTATCAATTTGTATCTAAATATAATAGTAACAAACACATAGGTGTCTATACATTAAATTAAGACTCAGAAAAGGAAGAAATATGGTCACCTCAGGTATTTTAAGCTAGTTCAACTGCCATAAATACTTCATAATATGGACAACTGACAACACAACGACATTGTCAAAAGGCATAGGAACCCATCACAGAAGGAGCCCATTGCAATTGAGAGACTCCCAATATTACAAAAACAAAATGAAAAGGACGAGCGCATCGTGAGACAGCCAGCAAAGTTTGACTAAATAACAACTAAAACACAACGAAGCATTAGAGTGGATAACGGGAAGGGTCAGGTGGACGCAGAAAAGTGGGCAGCAAGCGGAAGGAAGCGGGGAGACACACCAGCTTAGAGAAGGGTCATGGGAGACAAGCAAACCAGATCGTCGCAGAGTGAGGTGGAGGGGCCCGCGGCGATTGGCCAACCATATCATGTTAAGTTGAGCGTATAGGTTCATGGTGTGCAAACTGATGGACAGTTATGGCAGTTTAACACCCAGGTTGCATTATACAAAGCGTCAGCCATTCAACATGCCACTATTAGGAGCAAAGAAATGAGATTGCATTTTCTAAAATGCAAATGCCCACGGCAGCTGGGGAGACAGTTAATGTTTGCGCTACAAGGGTAAATAGGTTGGGTTGTAGCAGGCTTCATTTTCTAAACTTTTCCATCTACAGAACGTGAACAGAAATGTGATGCACAGATGAAAGTCTACCTACAAAACTGCTCAAAAACGCTGTTTCTGAATCCCTGTTTACATATAATAACTTAAAAACAAGAAAAGATCCGGAAGAATGGAAATTTTCCCTGGAAAGTTTCTACATTTAGCATGTGATCATGAACTCCAAAACTCCGTCCATCCTTAACTGCGCAAAGTCATGAAAGAGACACCATGGAGGCGATTTGTGTAAAAGACAACAAAAGTGCAGTGCAAGCCTCGTTTTGGATAATATTCTGGGCTATCTAGACAGTGTGGTCCTTGAAATATCGTTGTGGCCACAAGCTTTGGTTGGTCTGTCTTCCTTTGGTTCCGGTAGGAATACGACCTAAATTTGTGCAAAGACAACAAAGAAGTGTGGTGCAAGACTTGTTTTAGATAATATTCTGGGCAAACATTTAGACTGTTGTAGTCCTTGAAATATCGTTATGGTTAGATGGCTGCAAGCTTTGGCTGGTGTGTCTTTCTTTGGTTCCTGTAGGCGTAGGACCATAAGCCTCTTTCAGGCTGTTGTAGCTGATACATTTACAGCGGAACAGATGAGCGAAGGGTAGGTGGTTTATTTATAATAACGTAATTGGGAAGCTTTCTTTTGCAGCTCATCGTCACCCCTACAGAGGAGATAAGCATTCGAGGCACACGCAGGGCAGCAGTGCAACCTAGCATACCGTGCCCCAAGTGCCTGCGATGCACAGTGTCACGAGGCTCCTGCAGCACCTCCCTGGCCCTTCCATGCTGAAATACACAATTACAAAACAATTTGTTCGAAAGAGAAAACACGATCCGTTTTGAACACAAAAGAAAGCCCTTTCATCCGAGGAGTTGCAAAAACATCAAACAGCTTCAATAAATACATAAACACTACATTATAAAAAAACAACCTTTTTTTTCCCAAACCGAAAATAAAAGCAGTTTCAGCCATGGAACTGAAAACAATTTGGAAAATAAAGCACCTTCATCCAAGGAGCTGCTAACACATCCTACAGCTTACACAAAAACACTACAAATGAAAAAACGAAATGTGCATGGCTTAATCCGCCCACCGTCTAAGATGTGAAAGGGTATATGCCGATCTGGAAACCCTTCGCAATACAACAGCAAAGGCCTCCATTAATCGGTTCCTCCAGTATACCGGCATGCAACACTTCAACTACCAAAGAGATTGAAAGCAGAGCGGAGAGGACGATAATGGACATAGAAAATGGCTCTACTGCAGCAAGAATAAGTTTGTCGCCATATTTAAATAGCAAAGACGAAGCTTACCTACATTGTACATCGTATTTTTTAAACATTAATGCCTAAATGCGGGTTGGAGATGTTTTATTTAATTTTTAACATTTGAAAACTTGAATGTTCGCATGTGGCTAAAGCTTTGGGGCATTGTTAAGGAAACGCGAGAGATCGGTTCTTCAATTGTATTTAATAATTACAGTGTGTCCAAAAGTGGCGGTTGTAAACAAAAAGGAGGATTAGCATTGGGGTCTGGGATGCGCATATGGCAGCGCAACATAAGCAGCGCTCTTGAAAAGAGCAATGAAGAAACAAGAGAGGAGCGGGGGCGAGCGAGCGCGGCAGCCTGCTGAGCTGACCAGACGCTCGTGCGTCATGGCCTTTTGCCCGCACGGCCGGCATGTGTTTCCAATTATCGCGCCCGCGTCTGGGCACGATAATGGGAAACAGATGTCGGCTGCGCGGGTAACCGCCCGAAAAAGGCCACGACGCACGAGCGTCTGGTCAGCTTTGACAACCCCCTACATAATGCTTCGCCAGAAGCAGCGCTTGCGCGCTACTCTAGGCTCAACCTAAAAAGGATTAACTGTTAGATGTACAGTGTACAACCTGGTACATATACTGATCAGAAGAGGAACATGTTAGACTTTTTTGGGCAAATATAGGGTTTTCTGGTAGTAGATCTAAAGGCAAACTTATGTGTCCACTTGTGGATTCTGTGGGTGATGATGAGGAGGAAGATCAGTTTGTGTTGGTTCTACTGCAGGCTCATCCCAGGGAAAAGTTTGATGGATACAAGCACAAAATTATTTTGAAGGACAAAGCTGTAGCAGCTAGACATAAAGTTGTCGGCAATGTACCTCTAACAGTAACTCAAAGAATTATTGGATAATTCAAGCTCAAAGCACATAATCGAACCAATCGAGTCTTCACCAATGCTCTTGCTTGTGGTATTAGAATAAAAGCCCTCAGGAGCATGGAGACTATGCATAGATTATGCAGTCTGAACGAGGAAATCTGGATAGATCGGCACAATCTTCATGAGATGGTATCTACCCTGGCTGATGCTATGTTTTTTTCTATTCTACATCTTGCAAGTGCATACCATCAGGTGAAACTGGAAGAAAAGTCTAAACACTTAACAGCCTTCATAATTCTTAAGAGAATGCTTCAATTTCTAAGACTGCCTTTCGGCCTGGTGAGTGCTGGGTCAGTCTTCCAATGTCTAATGAAGCAAACTTTGAAAGGAGTGACTGGCGCAGTAGCTATCCAAGAAGATATATTGCTTTTGGAAGGGATCATCAGGACCATGACAAGAATTTATTTACTCTGTTGCCTAAGTCAGAAGGGAAAGGTGTGACTTTGGAATTATTGAAGTGTAAATTCAGATGTCAAGAGGTGGAATATTCGTGACACAAAATTATCAAATGAAAGGATAAACCCAAGCAGAATCATATCAAGACTATTCTGGAAGCACCAACGCCCCAATCCAAAGAGCAACTGATGTCCTCCTCTTTGCTTAACAGAGTTTGATTCAAAATTTGTTAGGAATTATGCCAGCAAAATCAATCCATTGAGATCTTTCTCAACAAAGAGCCTTTGAGACAGTGAATTCTGAAATAGTGAACGCGCCATTACTGAAATCCTTTGGGATTGGCAAGGAAAGTGTGGTGGCTTTAGACACAAGTCAGTGGCGTAGCAAGGGAGGGGTCAATCGAGTTTTGGGGGTGGCAGCCTCCCCCCGCACTTGCCTGTGGCCATCGAGGAAATCGCCATGCACTCTTACCTGCGGCCGTCGTGGGGCGGCCACCGAGGAAATTGCCGGCACACCCCCCCCACCCACCCGCTCTTACACATGGCCGCGGGGCGGCAAATGCAGGAGCCACCACGGGCAGCCATAGGTCTAGCTACGCCACTGACACAAGTAAAATTGTACATGAACTTCTGGGTCCTAGAACCCACCATCCCTTATTCAGGGGTGTTCTCTGTACCAATTAAGTGCACGCTTAATGGAAAGAAGCATGGGCTATTATCTCAGCGTTTATTTGGTCAAGAGTTGGGGTTCTGGCTCAGCAGCCTTAGGATGGTTAAGCTTTGTGACCATCAGAAAGAGCTTACGAGAGGTCAACTCTGAGTGGGGCCATAATCAGAAGAACTCCTATGGAAAATTAGGATAATTTCTCCATATCTCATTTTGACTCCATATGTCTGGACTGTTAGAAGGCTGTGGCCAGGTCTCCTACCTTAATCTCCTGACTCTGCTGCAGATAGCTGTTTTGCTGCGTACCTCTTGGGATCTTGTTGGGTTCATGCCTTAAATCTTGTTTTTGATCAGTCAACAGCACACCTCAAGTACTGAAGGTGTCTCTAAGTCTGTTGCCAGGCGGATCCTCTACTTTCAGTGGTCTTTGAAGAGAGCAAAGTGAGTACCTGGACCCACTCCATGGCCATAAAATAAGTCAACCTTCGAGTCGGTGTACGGTGAAAGTTATGGCCTATCTGATCTCTTTCTGCTTGATATCAACCCTGGCTTGCTGCCTCTGTGGGTTTGATAGGATATTTGGGACGAGTGGTTGATAAGGAGGAGCACCTTATTTGAGTTAAATTCGAGCACAGGGCAGCAAGTGACCTGCCAGGCTATGTATCTTTCCCCTGTGCGCAGCCACAAAACTAATCTCTGTCGGATTGGGAGGAGATGAGTGTAGTAGGCAATAGTTAAGATGTGGCTAGAGTCTCTTTTGAGATACATTTTGCTTATGAAATGTGGTTTGATGGTAAGGGTTTCATTATGTTGAGATGGGGAAGGTAAGGTAAGCTATGAGTGATTATCTTGGGAAGTGGTGTGGTAGTTAAGTTGTGAGCTGACCTAATCTTTAAATTACCCAAATCCTAATACCGCTTCCACACCTGACCAGATTTGGTGGTCCTGGGAAAGTACAGTCCTGTTCCTGTTGCCAGGTTCTTTTGTGTGACATTCATTTAGAGTGCAAGGGCAGAGCTCCACTCCCAGCACGAAGCGCTTTATAGCAGCTAGACATTCCTTAAACTAGACACTGGCTGCTACATCACGGAATATGCTGTTGTGGGATTTTTTGTGCGTTTATTAAAACTGTGCATTATTAATGCTCTACAGAATATGGACCTTCATTCACACTCAGATGTATACCAGTGGCGGCTCCTCCGCTAAGGCGGAGGAGCATCGCCCCACTGAACAAAAGGAAAAATAAAATGATAATAACTATCGTGATTATCATTTTATTTTTCCTATATATTTTAGTGGCTCTGGGGAGGGGTGGGGCTGGCGGAGCAGGGAGAGGAGTGGTTTGCACTCCTGAAGTGTGCATGACTGCTCGGCCGGCCCTCTTGGGCTGGCCAAATAGTCATGCGCACTTTGCATGTTCCTCACCAGGCTGCATTACACAGCCTGGTCAGGAACATGCAAAGCCTCCCTGTCCCCGTTTGAGCGCCGAACCACAGCGCTCAGACCAATCACAATGCTGCATTGCAGCGTTGTGATTGGCTCAGGGGAGCCGGGTGCTTCCTGCTGCTGGCCGGGAGTCTGCAGGAAGATGACAGGACGCAGGAGAGGCAGCGCCCGGCCATTCCAGGTAAGTGTTTTAAAAAAAAAAAAGAAAATGTTGTTCCGTCCTTGGTCCCCTTCTCTCCCGCCTCACCACCCGGGTCCCGTAGCAGCCGCTACTGATGTATACATTAACATGATACTATTGCCATTGAAGCAATTTTTGCTACAACCTGTTAAAATGCCTTTTTGTGGCTTATGCTAGCTAAGCCTTAGTTAGGCCTCAAAGCCATCTTGTTTAACATGGATGTCTCACCCTGCACGTCCACTGTTTATTATTTGTGCTGCACACAATCCATGCAAGACAAGTTTATTTCCAAATGACGTTATTCTTGTTGTTTTCAAAGCAAACTTTCCTAAGAGGGTCTTAGTAATGTTTCAACTGCTCAAGGTCTCCCAGGTAGCTCCCTGTACTGCATGCATTCACAGTAGTGTACTATCGTTTTATAACTAATTTGTTCTGTCATCTCCGGATGACATTAGCATAGAGGAACTGAATCTATATTCATGTAGTGGGATAGTGCTCAGATGGTAAGGCAATATGACGTTAATAATTCTGTGCTCTGATGTGCCGAAATTGTATTATTTCTGCTCACACCATCATAAACCTGCACGTACTATATATTCCTATGAGAAGATTTCCTATATAAATCCTCAAATTTGGGAACGAACCAGAAACTTCCATGGATGTTGTCTGATTTATTACTGATTTTGCTTCTCATTTTGCACTCAGAATTATTTAGATTTTACTTACTATTTTTGTATTGCCCTAACTCTGCGAGCCTTCATGGCAACAAGTTTATGCATCTGCACTTTACCATTTCTATATTGTACCTTTTGAATGTTTGTAGTACATCCTTTTAAATATTCTAATTTCACCCTAGAACTCACTTATTGAGCCTGTCCTTACTTAACTGACTGTGTGAATGATATGGCATGCTGTGCCTTATCTTGGGACACATTGCCTCATGAAATTGAGGTTTAACAACGTAATAGGGCGTGTTATTGAGGTGTCTTTTAGGGGTGTAAGAATGTAGGGGCTCCCTACGCCTACATGGTCGTACTACGCAGTGGTGCACATCTCCTGCACGTCTCTTTTCTAAGGTACCGCTGATCTCTCCACCACTTACGCCTTACCTTATCAACAAAAATGCCTATTTACAAAACAAAGCAATTAGGCGAGGAGTTGAACCCTTGTTGTCGGTTCCAGGGCCTAATAGCAGGAAACCTACCTTTGTTTGAGTCTAGCAAGCGCCAAGAATAGGAGCGGAGGCCTGCTGTTCAATGGGATTCAATTATAGACCTTTGGAGAATGCCAACATGCTGAGTGGCCAAAGCCTTGGCAAAGAGATGGACCGCTGGCAGCGACGTGGTCACAGCGCGCCTCAACAAAGCCACGTTGTCATGGAAACTCTTAGCACAAAGCTCCAAATGACAGACAGCACAGCAAAAGCAAACTCCTGTACAGCATTAAGGTTTTTGTGGGCTGTTATTGTGATTGTCACTGGAAACACATATGGCTATGGACAGGCAGCGCCGTATGCGTCAACAGCGGGCTGTACCAATTAGTGAGGTTTCATCTGGATTTCCACAAGGAGCTCCTCCCCAAGTTAACTTATGTGCACTCTAGGAGAGGAACTCTGTGATGGGAATGTACGTTTTTAGCCATATTTAGGAGTTTAGCAGCAATTATTTTGAGTAAAAGATAATTTTGTGAGTAGCTTTTGTCTGCGAGTTGTAATTCAGTAAGTATCGTATGTAAGATATTCAATAACTATTGTTGCGAGTTGTAATTCAGTAAGTATCGGATGTAAGATATTCAATAACTATTGTTGCGAGTTGTAATTCAGTAAGTATCGGATGTAAGATATTCAATAACTATTGTGGCGAATTTGTAATTCAATAACTACCGGATGTAAGATATTCAATAACTATTGTTGCGAGTTGTAATTCAGTAAGTATCGGATGTAAGATATTCAATAACTATTGTGGCGAATTTGTAATTCAATAACTACCGGATGTAAGATATTCAATAACTATTGTGGCGAATTTGTAATTCAATAACTACCGGATGTAAGATATTCAATAACTATTGTTGCGGGTTGTAACTTAGCAGCCATTTTGTGAACTGTAACTTAGAAGAGATTTTATGTGAGCTTTAACTAACTTTGCGTGCACTGTAATTCAGTAACTATTGTAAGCTGTAACATAGTCCCTATTTCCTGCTGCCTGTAACAAAGTAGTTTCTTTATGAACTGTCCTTCAGCTGTTTGTGAGCTGTAGCTCAGTAGGCATTTCCTGACTTCCGCACAACCGTAGATTTTGGTGTGGCGTTAGCTATGACCTTTTGATTTTAATAAAATGATATACTTAATATTAGGGGTGGGCGGAATTTGCGTAGTCGCGTTACGCAAAATTCAGCGAAACGGTAAAAAATCTCCACGAGCACGCAGAATTCCGCGAGCACGCGGAATTGCTTGTTCCGCCCGTTCGCGATGCGTTTTTCCTGTTCGGGGACGCTGTTTGCGTGCTCGGGGGGAAATATCTCACGAACTTGCCCATGCGGTCGCCAATTGGCGCGGCCATCTTGTTTCACTTGTCCCTCCCGCTCACGATGCGGGTTTCCTGTTCGCGAACGCAGATGTCCGATGGCGCGTCCGAATGACGTGTTCGCGATCGCACACTCTCGCGGGATCGCACGAACGGATAGGAAAACTCGTCGGCGAACGCAGGGATCCCGGTAAGTCGCTACAGCGCGCGCGAACACGCATTTTGAAAGCACGAACAAGGAAAAAATTCCGCTACGCCGCGGATCGTGGAATTTTCGCCAATTCCGCGTTCTCCGCGGAACGCGGAATTGCCAAAATTTTGCAAATTCCACGAGCGGAACGGAATTTACCACCCAGGCCTACTTAATATACTTACTTATTCGGCTTTCAGCCACCTCTCTTTATCCATTGGTCTGTTAATGTTTCATTCACAGTTTTGTTCCGACCACCACAGCATACACAACGGGGTACAGCGCCAGTCCACTTCAGCCATTGGCTTGCCTCTCTGTGAATGATTGTATTATGCTCTTGTACAATGTGCACTTGCACACAAAAAGTTGTCCACTTGTACAGTTTTACAAAAAACATTCACAAACACTGGCAAAGCAAAATGTTGACAGCGAACGCAGACCTATTGAAGTTGACAAATGTCTACCTAAGTTGGGGATGGAGTGAATGGTCTAGGCCCTGACATTTTGACCCGTTCACCCATATCGAGGCCTTGGTGATACCACTGCTTGTTTTGAGTTTCAAAGATGGACCTGGACATATCACAGTATTATTGCTAACAGAGAATAAAAAGGAATAAGGAGAACACCCTCCCCCTAGGAGCAATCTTTAGTACTACACTTGATGTGTGTGGAAGAGGTCTGGCTACTGATAGACAGAAAGACACTCACTGCCCCCTACAAGCAATTCTTAGTACTACACCCGCATATGTGGAAGCGTTACTGCTGACTCGTTGTCAGAAGACCTGAGGGAACACACTGCCCCCCTAGAAGCAATTCTTAGTACTACACCCGCATATGTGGAAGCGTTACTGCTGACTCGTTGTCAGAAGACCTGAGGGAACACACTGTGCCCCCTAGAAGCAATTCTTAGCACTACACCCGCGTATGTGGAAGCGTTACTGCTGACTCGTTGTCCGACGGCCTGAGGGAACACACAGCCCCCTAGAAGCAATTCTTAGTACTACACCTGCGTATATAGAAGCGTTACTGCTGACTCGTTGTCAGAAGACCTGAGGAAATACACTGCCCCTAGAAGCAATTCTTAGTACTACACCTGCGTATATAGAAGCGTTACTGCTGACTCGTTGTCAGTAGACCTGAGGGAACACACTGTGCCCCCTAGAAGCAATTCTTAGCACTACACCCGCGTATGTGGAAGCGTTACTGCTGACTCGTTGTCAGAAGACCTGAGGAAACGCACTGCCCCTAGAAGCAATTCTTAGTACTACACCCGCATATATGGAAGCGTTACTGCTGACTCATTGTCAGAAGACCTGAGGGAACACACTGCCCCCCTAGAAGCAATTCTTAGTACTACACCGCGTATGTGGAAGCGTGACTGCTGACTCGTTGTCAGAAGACCCGAGGGAACACACTGCCCCCCTAGAAGCAATTCTTAGTACTACACCCGCATATGTGGAAGCGTTACTGCTGACTCGTTGTCAGAAGACCTGAGGGAACACACTGTGCCCCCTAGAAGCAATTCTTAGTACTACACCCGCATATGTGGAAGCGTTACTTCTGACTCGTTGTCAGAAGACCTGAGGGAACACACTGCCCCCTAGAAGCAATTCTTAGTACTTTACCTGCGTATATAGAAGCGTTACTGCTGACTCGTTGTCAGAAGACCTGAGGGAACACACTGCCCCCTAGAAGCAATTCTTAGTACTACACCTGCGTATATAGAAGCGTTACTGCTGACTCGTTGTCAGAAGACCTGAGGGAACACACTGCCCCCTAGAAGCAATTCTTAGTACTACACCCGCATAT
Source organism: Calotriton arnoldi (assembly GCA_963921515.1). NCBI lineage: Eukaryota > Metazoa > Chordata > Amphibia > Caudata > Salamandridae > Calotriton > Calotriton arnoldi. Next base: position 904,080 of record CAWUFW010004083.1, on the reverse strand, counting down.
GTGGAAGCGTTACTGCTGACTCATTGCCAGAAGACCTGAGGGAACACACTGCCCCCTAGAAGCAATTCTTAGTACTACACCCGCGTATGTGGAAGCGTTACTGCTGACTCGTTGTCAGAAGACCTGAGGGAACACACTGCCCCTAGAAGCAATTCTTAATACTACACCCGCGTATGTGGAAGCATTACTGCTGACTCGTTGTTAGAAGACCTGATGGAACACACTGCCCCCAGGAACAATCCTCAGTATTACATCTGAGTGTGTGGAAGTGTTCCCGCTACCTGGGGGGTGTCAAAGGTCAGGCACGCCTCACTGTTTTTGAAACGTTGGCATTGATTCCTCCTGCCACAGAGGATCACGTTGTACCACCACAACGCACTCATCGGCCAGCTGGTACTAGAAAAATGAGATTAATAAACGAGTGCTTATTAAAGACGGATAAATATTTTGAAATATTTTTAATTGGACACAAGTACCGCCAGAGTAAATATTTTATTCAGCGTTCACTGTGCTGTTAGTCAGACACCCGGGGTATGCAGCAAGTGTAAACCACAAGTCTTCAGCGAGTCTGGTCCTGTCGACAAAAATGATTTACTTTTTTGTTCTTGGACTCTGGGAGACCGCTGCATAAATTTAACTTTCTGTTCTAAGGAGTATTTTCAAACACTGCTCCCTGCCTCTCTCCAACTTACTCGCAAGCTCTAACTCTGATTTTACGCCATTGCAAAGAAAGAATTTAAAGAGCTCCATTGCCTCTCTCTCTCTTTTCTGCAAATATAGAATGCTCTAGTCTGGCCACAAAGGACTGGTGGGTTGATCTGTGCACCATATTGGTAGTCTGTCACCTTGAAGCACCTCATGACAGATTGGTGGCATCAATTCTATTCAAGAGTAGGGAAACTCCAAGATGGCGCTGGTCATGTGGACATTTAGGCACACCGTCGTGGTTTGCTGTCCAACAACCAGGCACCATCGCTTTAAGAATGAACTAGGGATGTTGCATCACCCTTCAAAGATGGTCAATGTCTATTCCACCAGTGTTATGCCCATCCTTCATGCGAAATACTGAAGGCGCATGATATATAGATCTACATATAAAATATATCAACCCATGCATCCTGTTAAAAAAAAAATATATATATATATATATATATATAGATAGATATATAATAGATATATATATATACCAGTGATTCGCACAGTGTGGGAAAGAGTCTACTGGTTTTTTTTAGGTGACACAGAGTCCTGATCCCACCTCAGCAGATATGCCTCGATCACAGGTCAGTTTTCCATTTTCCATTTCAAACTGACAACGTGTCTTCTATACACGAATACCAAACCACTTTTTTCTCAGTAGCAGTTTTGGGTCGTGATACTTCTTGGAAATGCGCATTTTTAAACCGATGTCAATTATTGATTTCCACAGCAGCGTGTTTTTTCAATTCCAGTTCATCATTAAACACTGCGGTTTATATATCTCTTCCGAAGGGCAGATTATGGCCCAGAAACCTTTAGAAAAGTGGGTCATGACTCACAAACCTACATAAATAAAGAGTACCCATATGATAACGCCGATTCTTATCTAATTATCTATAAGAACCTTCTGGCCGCCAAGATCTTTTTACCTGTTGAATAGTGTAAAGGAGAGAATCTCATCAGGTTAGATATCAACATTCATTTTGTCTGAAAGGACCACGGACTCCGAATTCAAGTTTGAGAATTTATTATCGCCAAAAATAACTGAACGTGCAAGCACCTCAACACGAGGTTAAAGAAATAGATGGGCACTAATACAAATAATAATCTACGCAGGAGTCTCATCCGACTCAGAATAAGAAGAATAGAAAGTTCTAGGAGGACCAACCAGACTATGATTGCTCCTATTTCTAAGTTGCTCTTCATGGGCCTAAACAAGCTTAAAATCAATTGCTGTCCCTACACTAACGCTAAGTGACATCCCTGCATAACGATTTTCCCAGGCAAGAAAGAATAAAAGGTGTCAGCTGTGAAGACTTCCTAAGAAGTGCAATCACCATATACCTAAGCTCAGCTCTGTCCTTCTCTCAGGTCTCCCCTACCGCTTCTCTGGCTTCCTCCCTCGGGGCACTATCCCTAATACAAAACCATACTACAAAGGTACACGCCTTGTTTACGCCCTCTTGGCCAGGTCTTCTTTCTTGTGCTTTTCCATTGAAACGGTGACTTCATCCTGGACAGTTTCGTTGACCTTGAGTCCCAGGCGCCTTCTCCTCTGAAAGTATCATCCCTAAATTCCATTGCACTCCCCGTACCATGCCTCCCATCTTTCTAACTTTTGAAAACAAAGAGTTAGTCTTTACTAACGAGACATGTGTCCTTGCACCTGCAACAAAAGATACGTTCAACAGAAACCTTCTACTGTGCTAATTAAATCTACCGTTTGTGCCCAGAGAGCCTTTCCAAGAGAAACCCTTTTCGGCCTACATTTATAAGCTAACATAAGAATATACCAGGCCTTCCTTAAGCATATATGTAGTCAGGCCCTTACATATAACTTTTAAACACACATCTTACTTTTCCCTATAAGCATATTCATTACGATTCATTATGCAAACTATGAATTACATGTGCAACTTTAATATGGTGCACGTTTAAACTACTGCAATTACATTACACACACGAACTAATTCCTCTATGCATTTTGTTCACACAATTCAAAAAGCATTACATTACATCATTATCCTAACACCATTATACTGCTGAGTTCACTTCGTCTCAGTGAACTATTCATTCTTTGCTAAACATACATGAATATGAAACTGAATATACGGATATATGTCTGAATACAAATGGGTGCGGCCTATCAGTGATTATGATGCACCCCTACAATTCACAAGAACATTTCGCTCTATCAGTTCCCCCTTTGATGACTCCTGTCATCACATCTCATTCTACTCCCTCGGAGAAGGAACCGACCTAAACAGAACTTGTTCCCATCTTCCCTGATCTGAAGTTCTCCATGCTCTTGAGCCTTTGATACTGATTGTCCTGCAGTCTTGCCAATCTCATGTCATTTTCCCTCAAAGCTCTCTTGACTCTGCCTGCTCGATACCACTTGTAGGCCTTAACCATAATCCACAAGCCAGCCACACAAACCACCAAAATAAGGAGTGGTCTCAGGAAGTACCCAAGGAATCCCTTTCCTAGGTTTGCAAACCAACCTCCCACTTGACCAAAACCCTTTCCGACCTTTTCCCAGGCCCCTTCTTCGGTCAAATCCGCTATCTTTGTGTGGATCATAGTGATGTTACTTATATATTTCTCCAGATCCTTGCTACGGTCTGGTATATAAGTGCAGCACTCTTGAACCTTCAGCATTTTACAGACTCCGCCCTCTTTTGCCAATAGGACATCCAAAGCAAGGCGATTCTGCAAAACCATTCCCCTTATCGACAACATCTCTCCTTCCACCAACACCAACGATTTTGCTGTGTTCATCGAAAATTCATCCACCACAGTCGCTAACCTCCGGATCTTCACATCATTCAAGACTACTCCTAGACTAGGTATCATAGCTCCAAAGATATCCCCCACAACGATTCCTGCACTTGCAGCTCTTCTCGTTCTTGAATGTTCTCCACCCTCCAGAAGATTTAAGTCTTCTGTATGGTAAATCTTTGGAAATATTATTGACAAATAACAAGTTCCATACCAATTTGCAGGCAACCTCACATAAGCATTCTTCCCACATACGTAATACACCGTAGGTATCACTTGTACAGGACCTTGGAGAAAATCTTTTGCCTCATCTGCCATGGTGAAAACGTGATCACAAGTACTCTGTCCCACTGGAACCTTTTCGTAGTAAGTCTGATAACGCCTTATACACAACTTACCCCTCTGCTCCTTATCCAACGCTATAGGACCATAGCTTCCCCTGGTCTTATGCAACCGTTCTTCCTCCGTCCAATCTGTCCTGTGATGCCCTAAATCTCGGGATTCAGTCAGCTTTCTATACCTATCTTCAACCTGATCTACAAACTTTCTCTCTACATCCGACATCAAGCATGTCAGATTGTGTCTGTGTGCGAATGCTGTATCCAATTCCAAACTCGGTATGAAGTACTTCCTCAGTCTGTCCTCGGTCTTATAATAATCATACTTATTCAAATGCTTGTAAGCTGGGACTTCAGGAAGCACTGCGTCGAAATTGGAAAAGAAATACTCGAACTGATCTCTCTCATAAAACAAACTAAGCAAAAGACTACATGAAATACCATAAGTCAGTGGAAGATGATGATACCTAATACCCTCATCCACCGAAGTAGGCAACTGCATACACACATAACAATCTTTCGCATCCATCACGTCAACATACTCATACAACAACTTAGCATACGCATTAAGCTTAAAATCACCCTTAGACAAATCTACATGTAATCTACGACTTTCTTCTAATAACATAGCTCTATCAGCTGCCCTGTCTACCCCCTTCTGACTAGGTGTGATAGGTGTAGGTGTCCCTGTCACTGCCTCTACTTCTGGCTCGTGCGAACCAGTATATGAGACTACAACTACTATGATTATAGAAATTATCACACTACTTATAAGAATGCCTATAATCCACTTTGCTCTACGATTGGGATTTCCCGGCTCCATGATTTCGAAAGTTCTCAAAAAGTCTTGGTTATCGCAAAGAACTCAGAAAAGTCTCTGTCCTTTATTTATGACTTGCTTAACCAGCTCGAGCAACCATGAAATCTCCGGGCTTTCCCTTTCCGATCACAACTTATTTACACAGTCCAGAAAAAGACTTCCCTAGTTTTCGTCCCTCTTCTTGTGGAAAGTCCCTAAGTTTATTCTTCTTCCACTCGGACCTAGGTTATCTTCTTCTTTTAGACTTTTATTTACAGTTCATTACTGATCCATAATGAGATCCTCATTGAGCACAACCAGAACGTGATACAAAAGTTCAAGACGCAAAACCAGCACTTCGTGTGAAAACGGCTCAGCTCCGAAAGGCGGGAATTCGACCCGATGCAAAAGCAAGTTTCGGACTTCACTCAGAAGCGGGGGATTCGGAACCGTGAGTGTCAGTGTTCCCTCTATCTCGAGCCCTGGCATCCGCAGCACCACCTTCACCACCACATTCGGGCTCCGACAGACCACTTCCACTGACCTCAGCCTTCCCGTACTCACCACCCCCTGCATCAAACACAGTGTAAGTCCACTCAGGGGTAGAGTATCTGCGACAAGGCACTCTTGTTCTCTTGGACCTTCGCCGACTGTCTTGTGCTTGGTCTTCGTCGCTTGCTTCGGTTTCAGATACTTCGGACACTGGAGCAAGATCTCTTTCAGGTGCCAACCTCAGGTTCAGTCGCCTCTGTCTCTCAGGCCAACTTTCAGCACTTCTGTTCGTTCGTCTGCCTTCCCCTTCTATACCCAGTGCACTACTTCCTCTTTCTGCTGCATTTGACTCTTCTCCGCCCACTGCACCTTCTCTTTCTTCGGTGCCTGAGTCAGGGTTCGAACTGTGGAAACCCCCTTCAGCTTGCTCTAGTGCACCACCAGCTGTGTCAGCGACCCTTACAGCTTGACTTGTCCTCTCATGTGGCCCTGCCACATCCGCTGGGTTTTCATTTACGAGAGGAGCTGTTTCTTCCAAGGGTGCTGGAACTCTGCGGGTATGGGAAGCATGCACCCAGTTCGGCAATCCTCCACACTTTACTGCTGTGTTCGTGATCAGAATCACCTGATACGGGCCACGCCAACGGGCATCCAAACAACTCTTCCTCACGTGCTTCCGGACGAGCACCCAGTCACCGGGACACAAGTCGTGGCACAGATCACTCGAGGCTGGAACCACAGCTGCTTGCACCTGCTGGGATACAGAACGGACCACATCAGAGAGTCCTTTACAGTAATCGAGAATCAAATCATCAGTGATGCTTATCAAGGCTGTAGCTGGTACTGCTGGCAGTCTCATTGCCCTCCCCATTAATATTTCATGGGGGGACAACACGGTCTTTCTGTCTGGGACACTTCGAATGCTCATGAGCACCAGTGGCAAGGCGTCGGGCCATTTCAGGGATGTCGAAGAACACATTTTTGCCATCCGGGCTTTCAAAGTTCCATTAACTTGTTCCACCATCCCAGAAGCCTCCGGTCTGTAACTACAATGAAGTCTCTGGTCTATGTTCAATGCAGCACAAAGCAACTTCATGATTTCGCTATGGAAGTGCCCTCCTCTATCTGATTCCAAAGAGGTCGGGATCCCGAATCTAGGGATAAGCTCCCTCAACAGTAACTTAGCCACTGTGAGCGTGTCACACCTGCGTGTGGGGTAAGCCTCCACCCACCGTGAGAATACACATACTATCACTAGAATGTACCTCAAGCCATTGCACCTAGGCATCTCCACGAAATCCAACTGTAATCTATTGAAGGGCCCTCCTGACCTTCCAATATGACTCAATGTAACTACAGTTTTCTTTCCGGCATTCATCTGTTGACACGTAACACACCTCTGACATACCGTCTCAGCCATTGCTCGGAACCGTGGGTTATACCACGTCTGTCTGAACACCCTCATCATTGCGTCTCTACCCAGGTGTGCCTGTCCATGTATCAATCTAGCCATCGGACTCAGCAATTCTTCCGGCAACACAGCTCTCCCATCGTTTGATACCCAAACATCCACTTCTCCTCTCTCGCACCCAGCCTTGATCCAGCCCTCTCTTTCTTTGGTTGAGACTTCATCTTGCAATCTCTTAAGCTCTTCCCAAGTGTCTGCCATGGCCAACATTATGCTGAGATCGGTTCCCTCTTGGCTCTCTTCTATCTCTCTTCCTGTGAATATGCATCCTTGTTCTGCGCAGAAGCGGGCTACCTCATCTGCGTAGTTATTACCCAAGGATACAAAGTCCTCCCCCTTCCCATGGGCTGAACACTTTACAACAGCAATTTCTTTCGGATGCTGTAATGCTTCTAACAATTGTCTTACATATTCTCCATTACGAATGGGTGAGCCAGATGATGTCAAAAATCCCCTCTGAGACCATAACTGCCCGAAGTCATGCACCACGCCAAAGCCGTATTGGCTGTCTGTGTAAATCGTGATTCGAATTCGATCAGCGGCCAAACAGGCACGGGTCAAGGCAATGATCTCAGCTACCTGCGCGGAGCGTACTCCTTCTAGGCAAACGGCGTCGACCACTCCTGAAATAGTACATACAGCAAACGCTGCTCTCAATTGCCCCACACTGTCTCTTAAGCATGAACCATCGACAAAGAAAATTTCATCTGGGTCATCCAATGGCTCATCGACAATGTCAGGTCTCGGCTTGGTGCAAAGTTCGGTCACATCGAGACAGTCATGGTCCTCACAATCTTCATCATCTGTGTTCGGTATAGGCATCAATGTCGCAGGGTTCAAGATGGAGCACCTTTTCAGAGTCACATTCTCTGCGGCAAGTATGACTTGCTCGTACCTTGTTAACCTATTGTTCGTTAGGTGCTGGGTCTTGGTCCTGGTCATTAATAACTCAACCGAATGTGGTACATGTACAGTCAATGGATGTCCCATTACAATGCTTTCACATCTTTCAATGCTGACACCTGTTGCAGCAACGGATCTTAGACATCCGGGCAACGCAGAAGCTACTGGATCTAAAGTAGCTGAAAAATAAGCAACTGGTCTACGGACACCTCCATGGTTCTGAGCTAACACTGCTAATGCACATCCTCCTCTCTCGCAACAAAACAATGAAAAGGCCTTGTTGTAATCAGGCATTCCCAGTGCGGGAGCCCTGCACAAATCATCTCGCAATTGCAGGAATGACATCAAGCACTCCTCGTCCCATGGTACCGGATCACTCACATCCTTGTGCGTAAGCCTCTGCAGAGGCTTTGCTCTCAAGGAGAAACTAGGAATCCACTGTCGACAATAGCCAACCATTCCCAGAAACATCCTAACTTCCCTCTGTGTAGTGGGTACCGCCATGCTCATTATTGCCTCAATTCGATCTGGTGACACCTTCCTCTTGCCTTTTTCTAATCTGTGTCCCAAGTACTGTACCTCATTCAAACAGTACTGCAGCTTGTTCGGGGACACCTTATGTCCATTCTCTGCTAAGTGGTTCAACAAGGCTACTGTGTCGATTCTGCAAGCATCTTCTGTTTCTGAGGCAATGAGCAAGTCATCTATGTACTGCACGAGAACTGAGTTCTGCGGCAACACAAGACTCTCAAGGTTCTTCTTCAGGATCTGGTTAAAGATCGATGGACTTTCCGTATACCCTTGAGGGATACGACACCATGTTAACACGCGATTCTCTAGCCTGAACGCAAAAAGAAATTGGCTTTCCTCGTGGAGCGGTATCGAAAAGAAGGCTTGACACAAATCGATAACCGTAAACCACTCGGCTTCACATGGGATCTGGAACAGTATTACTGAAGGATTCGGTACCACTGGACAACAAGGGACAACTATCATGTTGACCTTTCGCAGGTCTTGCACGATCCTGTATTTCCCGCTCGGTTTCTGTAGTCCCATTATGGGTGAATTACAGGGACTACCTCTGATCTCCTTCAAAATACCCTTCTCAATGAAAGTCTCGATCACAGGTTTTATTCCTGCAATCGTTTCTATCGATAAATTGTATTGAGGTGTTCTGGGGAAATCAACATTCTGTTTCACCTCAATCCGCACTGGTTCAACCCCTCTGATTAAACCTATTTCGTCTCCTGCGAAATCCCACACCACGGGCGACACTGCGTCTCTCAGATCATGTGGAAGTTCTTCCACAGTCACCATTGGGTACAGATCTATACACAGAAGCTGATTGGCAATCTTAAAGTCAGCATCATCATCTCTAGTCTGGACCTCCACTCCTCGTGGTGTACAATAAATCGTGCAGTTCAATTTGCACAACAGATCTCTTCCCAACAGACAAACTGGACTCGTGTCACATACTACAAACTGATGTCTAGTTTGGAAAGTACCTATCTTTACTAAGATCGGTTCTGTCAATGGGCTGCTCATCTTCTTGTTCGCTACTCCGACAACCTGGATTGATTGTCCCGAGAGGGGTAGGTTAGGGACTACTGCAGATCTTACAGTAGACCGGGTAGCTCCAGTATCAACCAAAAGTGTTGCAGGATTGCCCTCAATCTCTGCCTCTACAAAAGGTCCTCTCTGGTCTACCTCCAAGACCGCTCCAAGTGTGCAGTCTTCCTCCCCCTCAGGCACCGTCAGGATAAAGGGTCTAAGCTATCCTCAGCATATCGTTCGAACAGGGGCATCTGTTGATATGTTCGTGTTCCTTGTGAAAACCTTGGAGCTTGGGGAATCTGAGCTTGAGAATTGTAAACCCCCCTTTCATCGTTCTAGGTCTCGTTATTGTGTTAACCACCTCTTGCGCGGGTGCCTGAGCCCCCTCTTCCTCTTCCTGTACCTGATTAGCTGGGTTCAAAGGACACTCGCGTTTCCAATGTCCGACCTGGCGACAAAGATGACACGCAGTGGTCTTCTTTAGTGTGGCCACGTCCACTCCTGTCTTGGGGTCTACTGGTTTTCCCTTTCCCTGTACCTGCCCATTCTGGTTTCCCTGGAAATTTCCTTGCTTTCTCCCCAAGGTCCCTCCACTAGGCTGATTCTGTGCTGTCTGCATCTGGACAAGCATCAATTTGTCTTTTAGCTTTCGATGTTTTGAATCCACCTCATCACTACAGTACCTCGCGTACCGCAAAATTTCATCTAGTGGCTTGTTCTGCCAGCAGATCAAATGGTGCTGTATCATGAGGCTGATTTCCCCTCTCAGACCTGTTACAAACTTTGAGACAAACTGTCCCATATCCTTAGGGTCCAAAACATCCAACCCACTATACTGTTTAAAAACTTGCAGAAGTCTTTCGTAATACTCATGCACCGTTTCCTTGGGTTCCTGTACAGTCCGATCTATCTTAACCCAATCTATATCCTGAGGTGAAATCTTCGACCTCAACCATGTAATCACCTGCTCATACTTTTTCATGACATCAGGTGATGGACCATTTGTAACCGCCTCTCTTTTCGGTTCCGAAGTCGGCCACTCAATAGCGACTTTACATGCCGTCCACAAATCTCCTGGTACCACTATGTCAAACAAAGTGTTCAAATCAATCCACAATACTTTTGAAATTTTCACAAACCGCTCAACCTGCTTGTACCACTCCACCGGTTTTTCCCTCAGCCGAGGAAAATCATTTGTAAATGCAGTCAAATCACCTCTATTCCACGGCACATGCATGTACCCTCCATTCTGTACTTCCCGTAAAGGAAAATTTCCAACTCCCGTCGCCCCCCCTCCTGACGGCGGCGTTTCCCCTTCTGCTCTTTTTACTGGTTTCTTTTTGGACCATCTTTCTTCCCATTTGTCCAACAAAATCCATATTCTCATTCCTATGATCAGGTCTCTGGTGTGCGTCTTCAACCCTGTGATTCTTTTCTCCTCCAACTCCTGATCACTGTAATGCAATCTATGTGGTCCCTGTAACGCTTTAGTTTTATTCAGGTCCACCTCATATCTTTTGGCCAAATCCCTCAATCTATCATGTGCCATTCTAGCTTTTCGAGTCACATCTTTTGCTACAAACAGCAGCTCATCTGATCCATAGATTTCTATCCTTTCTAAAGGCAGACTCCCACTGATCATTTCGTCTACCTCTGCTTTCAGCCTCACTACGTCTAGCAACCTTGCCTGTACTGCACTCCTCAGTACGTCTCGACAACCTGAGCCGTCCCGCTCATCACAGTCACTATTCTGTCCTTGTGACCTATTCCCTTCCATATTCCTGGAACCTGGTCTGTCTTCCGAGACATTTTGTGCCCTATCTCTTTGCATCCTATCCTCTTGGTTCGTCACTGTTGGTGTCCACTCCCTCAAAGCTGACTTAGATTCCCGTAAAGACCTCGGTCTTTCCGGTCTCTCCTCTTCTCGCCCACATGAAGAGTCCGCAGTAGCCGGTAACGGCGTACTTGTGTCTATTGGTCTTGGGAAATGAACCACCCTTACTCCAAACCCATTCCCACTCTCACTGTTTCCTTCTTCCCTTCTCATCGGTACGGAACTCCCTTCCCTCACTCGGTCTGGGTCATATACCGATACTATAGGGCCAATGGTAACCGGTACTGTCAAGGAGTCCGGTAACCTTGTGTTCCCCGCAGGAGGCTGTGTTATCATAGACGCCGTAGCCCCCTCCGTTCCTGTGGAAATTCTTCCCACTACTCTCATGCTAGTCTGGTTCTGGCTCTCATCAACTATTGCCACTGCTGGGGTTGTCTTTCCCTCTTCTGAATCTGGGTTAAATGGTGGTGGCCTCTCTGCCAACATCCTATCCAACAGACTGTCATCTAAATCACTGTCGTCCTCATCGACTCTTGTTATCTTCCCATTTTGTATTAACAATGGGTACAACTTATCTCCGTCGATCGTATCCGCTCTCCACTTTTTCTCCAATGCATCCCACCTTGCATCTTGGAATGCCCTGACCGATTTCTTCACCCTTTCTTGACACCTTTCCTTCTTTCTATCATACGCTGCTCTTATCCACGCATGTAGTGCCTCAAACTGTGTCGGTCTAGGTAGTGGTCGTAATGAAGCCATTACACTCTTTAGCTGGTACAGCACCTCTAACCTGAAAGTACCATATCGAGGGAACGACAAATCTCCTTCTGTTTCTGTCATTTTATGCCAATTCTCGAGCCAAATTATAGTATGCAATCCTACATTCTTTGCCATATAATGTGCTGGTGTGTCCTCAGGAGGAGCTTCCTCTCCCTCCCGAACAACCACACGTCTATCACCTCTACAAAGTTCTCGTAAAGCTTTAAAACATTTCATGATGAATCAACTTTGTTATTCGCACTCAAAATGTCCGCTTTTACTTCCTGATTTCAATCCACCAATACCAGCGCGGTTCACACCAACCGGCCTATCGCAGCGCGGCACTGTTCTGACGTCACTTTTCCTCCGCTCGCAGCGGTTCCCCTCCTTTCTAATTCACTTGTTCTCGCTCGCATCTGTCCCAGTCATACTCTGAAATAATGTCCGTCCTACCGAACAATTACCTCTCTGACCGTCAGTCTTACCAATGACCGATCAGCCTCTTGAGCTTGTTGACCTCAATCTGGCAATCGTCTGTCCGCGAAACGACCGGACAACCGCCTTTAGCACACTCGATAGGATTCAATCATTCGATGTTCTGCACACAATAACCTACGACCTGCGTTGGTTATTCACACACTCACTCATGTGTTCCCTATCTTCTGTGGGTCTGTCAATGACGTCTCGTGACCCCCACAACTCTGGTCAACGTTCTCAACTCTGGGTGTATTCTACACCACAATAAATCTCCCGGTCCCGCGCGCGCTCACGGTCCGTTTCTCAATCACACAATTTTCGTTCCAACTCCGCAAGACATCACACAACAATAAAACACCGCAATCTACCACACATCACTCTTTTCATACTCACTCTACTACGAACTGCTACTTCCGCCGCACCGGCACTCTCCGTCAGTTTTCCACGACCTCCGACATCCTTCTCCCGCGGTCCTCTGGATCAGCTTCACTCGGGCTCTATGGGGCGACTTAGTCTCCTATCTTGCTCTAGATCTCCCCTTACCATCAAAGGTAACCATCCTACTCTGCTACCAACTGATAACGCCGATTCTTATCTAATTATCTATAAGAACCTTCTGGCCGCCAAGATCTTTTTACCTGTTGAATAGTGTAAAGGAGAGAATCTCATCAGGTTAGATATCAACATTCATTTTGTCTGAAAGGACCACGGACTCCGAATTCAAGTTTGAGAATTTATTATCGCCAAAAATAACTGAACGTGCAAGCACCTCAACACGAGGTTAAAGAAATAGATGGGCACTAATACAAATAATAATCTACGCAGGAGTCTCATCCGACTCAGAATAAGAAGAATAGAAAGTTCTAGGAGGACCAACCAGACTATGATTGCTCCTATTTCTAAGTTGCTCTTCATGGGCCTAAACAAGCTTAAAATCAATTGCTGTCCCTACACTAACGCTAAGTGACATCCCTGCATAACGATTTTCCCAGGCAAGAAAGAATAAAAGGTGTCAGCTGTGAAGACTTCCTAAGAAGTGCAATCACCATATACCTAAGCTCAGCTCTGTCCTTCTCTCAGGTCTCCCCTACCGCTTCTCTGGCTTCCTCCCTCGGGGCACTATCCCTAATACAAAACCATACTACAAAGGTACACGCCTTGTTTACGCCCTCTTGGCCAGGTCTTCTTTCTTGTGCTTTTCCATTGAAACGGTGACTTCATCCTGGACAGTTTCGTTGACCTTGAGTCCCAGGCGCCTTCTCCTCTGAAAGTATCATCCCTAAATTCCATTGCACTCCCCGTACCATGCCTCCCATCTTTCTAACTTTTGAAAACAAAGAGTTAGTCTTTACTAACGAGACATGTGTCCTTGCACCTGCAACAAAAGATACGTTCAACAGAAACCTTCTACTGTGCTAATTAAATCTACCGTTTGTGCCCAGAGAGCCTTTCCAAGAGAAACCCTTTTCGGCCTACATTTATAAGCTAACATAAGAATATACCAGGCCTTCCTTAAGCATATATGTAGTCAGGCCCTTACATATAACTTTTAAACACACATCTTACTTTTCCCTATAAGCATATTCATTACGATTCATTATGCAAACTATGAATTACATGTGCAACTTTAATATGGTGCACGTTTAAACTACTGCAATTACATTACACACACGAACTAATTCCTCTATGCATTTTGTTCACACAATTCAAAAAGCATTACATTACATCATTATCCTAACACCATTATACTGCTGAGTTCACTTCGTCTCAGTGAACTATTCATTCTTTGCTAAACATACATGAATATGAAACTGAATATACGGATATATGTCTGAATACAAATGGGTGCGGCCTATCAGTGATTATGATGCACCCCTACAATTCACAAGAACATTTCGCTCTATCAGTTATACCTTAGTACCACGCTCCAGTTGTACAGAGACCCACAACTGCCAGTGGCTGAGATTAATTAATGCATTCCAGTCTTCCCTTTTTTTGTTTTTCCCAATCCCTTCAGCGGCCAGAGCCATACACCTTTTCCAGGGGCGCGTCCCACAGCAGGGTCCGGTAAACTGATGGCCGCCATTTCTAAATCCTGGACCACGGTGTGTTAGTAATGGGTTACAAATCGAAACCGGCTTTGCAACCGGTCCTTTCTAAACCACAAGCCCTGGGAGAGGTCTCTGGCCAGTCTCAAAAACATGAGTGCTGCAAATGTCTCCCATGGGCTCACCGGGCTAAACTCACTCAAGGGCCGCGGACCAGTCACGGATGTCAATGACAAGCCGACTTCTGAGGGTTTTGAACGACTCAAGTGAAGTCATTAGCAGAACATACAGCAAAGGTCTACAGAGTTGCAAGGTCAGGAGCAGACTCAACCTTTAGGGCAGCTTGGGGAGAATCCACTGGCTGCTGAAAGGACCCGTCAGGGAGGGCCATCATCTGTAGGTGGTAAGGAGGTGCAGGGAGCCCCTGGCAGCGCCTGACACCCAGGCCGCTGCAGAGGGCTCAACATGCCCAGCTAGAGCTGCCCTCTGTGTGCAGAACCAGGCACCAGCCTTTTACTGGAGGCTTGGGCCTCATCTCCTAAGAAATGGGGGCGGGGGGGCAGATATCTCCTTAAACAAGGTCTTTAAGTGGGCCGGGTCCCTCTAGGTCTCCGACCCTGTAGTAATTAAAAACAGACACTGCAACGGGTCTCAATCGGGCAAAAACACTGATCGACTTCTGAACATTGAACGTAAGGTGATCCAGGTCAGCGGTCTAGTTCCTGCTTGTATTTCAGACCTGCACTCAATCTTGCCTTCCCGAGACTGTAGCTATTTCCAGGATGTTTCTGTATTTCTTTTCATGCAGCTTATTACTCCAGTACAGTGAATACTCTCATCTGAGTCGCCTCCAGGTGTTTACAACGGGCAACAATTGAGAGGTCTGTAATTGAGGCTGAAGGCCGAGCAAGTGCTGAGTGAGTGTTGAGCGAGTTTCTCACGGTGCCTGTGAGTGAGTGGGGTTATAAAGGTGTTCAGAATACACGCTCATCCAATCCGTGGCCTCTCTGCAGAGCACACAGACCAATGGTCACGTATCCCAGTTGCAATTGTGATTCTGTGCAAATGTTACGAAGGACGTACATAGTTGTCAAAATATTAACAGTGTAAAAATAAAAGAAAATGCCGTGCTTACAGGTGAGTGGGCGCGTTGTGTGTTTGTGGTGAACTTAAGGAGATGTGAGGAAGTGCATTCAGGAGACAGTGAAAAGAGGGCAATGGAGAGGAAAGAGATGAGGTCTAAGATAGGCAGAGAGAGGAGATGAGGAGAGAAAAAGGGCGCACATGTCTAACGCAGTGATTGAGACACTCTGAAGATCAACGCCCCTTCCAAAGGCCTCTGTCATCTTTATGTCACAGCCTCATAATTTCAGAATTGAAACATTTTAAATATTATTTACAACAAAATCCTTGTTGTTATTCATTTATCTTCAACAGTAAACAACCATTGACGAAGCCAATCATCCTGGATGGCTTCAGGAGTATGTCAGTTTTTGTGTTATATATCTGGATGCAATAACGGAAAGCTCAGAGAAGTGACCAAACACCTGTTGGGTGGCACACTATGGGTATCAGAGAAATGTAGTTTGCATGTTTAAGTCACTTCCTTAATAACATAGAACATGTCCCTTTTAGAGACCCCCCCCCCCACACTTTTTCTATCCTACTGAAACTGAACAGCCAGCTCACACATTGAAGGCAAAAGCGACCCGGAATTCATTTCTTAGCCTTCGACGTCACTCTCAGGATAGGGGGCTGGTTTGTAAAACTGTATGTCCTGTAATAAAACCTGGCTTATTGTAAAGTGCGCTAACACCTTTGGGCAATATCAGCGCTATATAAAAATGCATAAACAAATGGGATTCTAGACAATGGCTCAAAGGGGCGGGGCTTGGGCACCATAGAGCTGTTGGCAGGAAGTAAGCGTGGGCCAAGAGATGCATCCTGTATCAGAAGAGCGCCCCCTGAAGCTAGATGACAAGAGGTGGAACCCACGTGCAGATGAAATGAGAGAGTACAAGGGTGGCCTGGTGATAGCAGGCAAGGTGCGCACTGGGAGACACTACAAAGCAAGCAATGCAGAGGTGTGAGGGCGATGGGGGGTCCTTCGTGTGATCAGTCACACCCCTTGATCTCTCCGCGATGAGTGGGAGTTGGGCACATCCCCTCATAAATAATCTAATGATTACCTCTGCTTCTCTCCATCTAGAGACACTAGAGGACACAAAGGCGAGCAAAATAAAAGGAGAGAACAGGAAAACGTCGTTTGATTTCTGAAAGGGAGCTGGGTTTCTATGTGTGCATGTGGGGCCAGGCAAAAATCTAAATTACAACCCTCCCGCAGCCCCTGTACTTAAATTATGGGCGGTGGTGTAAATGTCAGTGTCTTTCTGCTATAAATAGTTATAGTTTATTTAGCGCCACACATATGTTGTCCGAGGCATTTTGGCGCCACAAAATCACAAATGAGTGGCCCTATTCAAATGAGGGAATCCCTTACCTCTGCGCCCACATCGTATTATAGACACTTAAAAGATGGCGCCCTTAAAGCAGCTCTCCGGAAGAGGTGATGGACCCCCCCAGATATCCCCTTGCAGGCGGGGGCAGTCACTCACTGCACCCACCTTCAAGGGTATCTCTAATCCCGATTATAAGTGCAGGTGGGCTGCCGGCCCGCCTGCACCGTGAAGCACGGAGAGGCTGCTTCAAAGCCGCTTCGTATTTCACTTGAATGCGCTGCCCCTAGGGCAGCACAACTTTGTGGCTGTCCTGAAGGCAGCGCATTCAAAGTAATATGGCGCACTTTCAGCGCACTTTCCTTGTTTGCGCAGCAAACAAAAAGAGCACACTGTATTCTGTAATATGGCCCCAGGCCTTCATTCGACCAGGGCCTTGCACGGCTTTTCCTCAAACTGGCTTCACTTCCTTGCCGGTGCTGGCAGGTGCAGTTCATGGAGCTTCATAAGTTAACTTGAGACTTTAGGAAATTAAAGATAGATGTTGCCATCTTTTTTCTCGAAACTCCTCAAGTTAGCTGGGAGAGTTCTCATTTTAACGTGAACAGGTACACGTAGAGATGTCTGCAGACCATGGGATGATGACGGAAGACAAACTTTAGGGCTGCTGTAGGTAAACCTGTAGATAAGGGCCTCAGCCGGGATCAGAAGCTGGTGGAATTGTCTGAGTAGTGATGTCGCGGGGTTGGACTTGGAAAGTGGTGGTGGGGGGTTGGGGAAGGAGTGGGGGGCCGGGTGGTGGCTCAAGATAAATAAGGCTCTGATGTACCAGAGTGTGGTGCAGTAGTAATTTGGGCATGAGCTGCGAACGGCCACCCTCGTCACCAGAGTCTATGAAGATAAAAATGGCATGTTTACAGGGGTGTAACACAGGCTCCTTGAGACCCTGCGGTGGAACCCCAACCCTCCAGGAGATCACTGACCCTTCTGGGGACCCCTTTCAGACAAGGGCCAATGAATAACTGTAAAATATGGAAGACTCGGGCCCATCGTCACATTCTACAGGTTGGGGGGCCTCATTTTGTGTTACGCCACTTCATGTTCAGAAGACGCGACTGAGAAGTCTGTGGTACCATCCATGCTCAGTTCGTTCTCGCCTGTGTTTATGACTGTCTTCAAAAGAATGAGGAACTTGGCCTTCAATGTGGGCCAGAGATAGTCTAGCCAGAGGTTGGAGTATGCCCCCTAGCTCAACCACCATAACTTATGAATTGTCGGAAGTTGTAAGGGACACGTGCTCAGATGCTTCCGGAAAGCAGGTTCTCTAG
This sequence comes from Calotriton arnoldi, assembly GCA_963921515.1. NCBI lineage: Eukaryota > Metazoa > Chordata > Amphibia > Caudata > Salamandridae > Calotriton > Calotriton arnoldi. The sequence continues at coordinate 886,147 of CAWUFW010004083.1, read as the reverse complement.
TGTAGTGAGCCACCTGGCGTGAACGGGCCAGCCGGTGATGTAGGATACACAGGATAAATGAAGGTGACTGGGACTGCTTGAGGTCTCCGATGAGTTAACTGAATAACACACTTGTGTTGTACAATCATTGCTGCGCGTTCTTTGATGGTCGGTCCTGCGGTCCGGTCCTGTATTGAGTGACCTACAGGTGAACATCACATCTAGAACTCAGCTCTACAGGTGGTTGGCAGATTGGAAATACACGTCCACAAACTTTGGGACTGCCACCAGGAGTAATCGTGTTGGTTTGCAGGATCCTGTAGGAATGAAAAGCTTTAATAGTAATTCTGATAGGATTTCTTTCTCAGAGCTCTGTAGTGGCTGTAAAGCATCCTTTGGTGCTACAGAAAACGCCCAAATCAATCCATAAATGAATGAATGAATGAATAAATACATATCGGGCCCTGTTTTAGAAGGGCCCGTCAGTGTGAACGATAACTCAATGTCTCATTGGAGCCCGTCAAGAGACCACCACATCAGGATGATGGGAACCAGTTGGCAAACTGAGACAGAAGGTGGGCTGCTCATTTTGCAGTATCTATAGTATGTCAATACAGTACTGAGGTTATCCCAGCAATCTTAATCTGCAGAATTCAATTGGCCAATGCTCTGAAATGAGAGAAATGACTCTACTCCCGAGGCGAACACAAAAGACCCTGTCCCAATCTACTGACCGATGGAACTGTGTACTCAGCTCATGCACTCAGTCACTTTGGAGATATTCGTGCTCTAAACATTTATCAGAGACTTATTTATCAGCCGTGTTTTGATTAAGTTATCTTTTGTTAAAGTCACTGTGTACTAGCTCTTACCTGCAGAAAATGGGATAACTTGTTATCTTTTTTTTCTGGTTTTATGAGCCTTTTCTTTTACCTCTTTTTTAGGTCTCGCTGAGCCAGCGCATGTGCTGCTCTGCGAGAAATTTAGTGAGTGGCTTTTTAGGTCTCGCTGAGCCAGCGCTTTGCGCTGCTCTGCGAGACATTTAGTAAGTGGGTTTTTGAAGTGCTACCAGAGAGGCTTTTGCTGGCCACCAGCTTGCGTTCACGCGAGCGTGCACGCGCGCAGCCGCCATGTGGGGTTCTGTCAAGGCTCATTAAGCCTACTTTACTGCCGTCGCCTTCTGCTTACACAATGACCATCTGCTCTCTCTGAACGTTCGCTGACCTCTCTGGACGCACACCGCCCTCTCTGATTAAACACTGACCACCTATCCTTCTTGTCTCCCGCAAACACTAACTGTTCTTTCTGCTCATACACTGCTCTCTCGTGCTCACCGCCCTTTCAGCTAACGCTGCTCACACTCGGATTCTCTGCTCCCTGCCCCCTCTAACATTACTACTGGAAGTCTAACTTGTGCATCTCGCACACGGAGAGGTCCTTCGGAATTACAAGGCACCATTTAATCTGTGGCGCATATTTTTTGCTAGAATACGGCTTCTGACTTCCGCTTCCTACTCTCTGTACCTTCGTGCCACTCGAGAGTTCGAAAAACTTTTACAGAAACATTCACAAATAACCAACGATACATCGACTCTTCCTGCTGGACAAGCCCCCCCCCCTCCCTCCCTCCCCACACACACACGAAAAATCCACTTTGAGAGCCATGTTTCGAAAGGACAAACATTGGTGTTTCAGGCCGCTGTTTAAATATTATTTGAATGAAAGGCTATATGTTCAAATGAAAAAAGACGTAGAGAGCTAAGTTGATTTGGCAGTGAAAATTTAAAAAGTGATACAAATTTGAGTTGATCTTTTCCTCATAACACAGCCCCAATCTTAGAATTTCACTAATTTTCTAGGCAAAATAAATTGAAGGTTCAGTACCCGGGCTAGGCAAATGTCTACAAACATAATTTGATATATTTGAGGTAAATTTGTGTACCAAGTAAAACAGTCGGGAGTGACGCAATCATGTTTCTGATGCTGTGCTCCTGCTCAGACCTTAGCTTTTTCTCTTTTGTTTAAATCTGCTGAGCACTGTAGCACACACTACCAACAAGCATCCCCCCCCAAACAACTTTTTTTCCCCTGCTTGCTGTGGAATCTAGGAAAGCCACCATACTCTGTGGTCGGCTTAAAGTAAATCACGTGGAGCCTGCTGGAAGGATGCTGACGTGCACAGATTTCACACTGAAATTGTGGCTTCAGCTAAAAGGTGAAAAACGCTGAACAGCTTTTGTCTGAAATGGCCAAATGTCATGAATGTGGGCAATGAATACACAGATGCCATGTGCCTGCCTTTCCTTTCAGGGGCCACCAATCACTGTATCTTGGTAACAAACACAAAGCTACAGCACTAACGGGTATGTTTAAGACTTGCTATTATAAAGACAGTGTTATTGAGTTTGCTAAGAGACGTGCTTGAGACAGGGAAGCAAACTGGTTGTTTTTCCAGTGTCACAGTGGATATGGCAAGGAGTCTGCACTACAACACAGGTCCATCTGTGTACATGTCGCTGTGAAGGATGTCAAAATGTATGTTCAATAGTGCGGAGACATCGGCATATGATAATGCAGACAGAACACAAGCCCTAAAAGACAGAAACATATCCTAGGCAATGCACAGTGACGTCATGTGGTGTGATGTTACAGGACAGCCACACAGGAAGGGATTTCACAGCTCTATCATACCCTTCACTGCCCATTTTACACAGGGGACTTCTACCAGTTTCTCCACAACTATGCAACCTCTCATTCTCTCTCTTCACAGCATCTCTCAGCACCACGACAGCACCACTCAGCACCACCACACCACCACTCAGCAACACCACAGCATCAGTCAGCACCACCACAGCACCACTCCGCACCACCACAGCATCACTCAGCAACACCACAGCATCACTCAGCACCACCACAGCACCACCACAGCATCACTCAGCATCTCCACAGCATCACTCAGCACCACCACAGCACCACCCCAGCATCACTCAGCACCAGCACAGGACCACCACAACACCACTCAGCACCACCACACCACCACAGCATCACTCAGCATCTCCACAGCATCACTCAGCACCACCACAGCATCACTCAGCACCACCACAGCATCACTCAGCACCACCACAGCATCACTCAGCACCACCACAGCACCACTCAGCACCACCACTCAGCACCACCACACCACCACCACTCAGCACCACCACAGCACCACCACAGCATCACTCAGCACCACCACAGCATCACTCGGCACCACCACAGCATCACTCAGCACCACCACAGCGTCACTCAACACCACCACTGCATCACTCAGCACCACCACAGCACCACCCCAGCTTTTACTCAGCACCAGCACAGCACCACCACAACACCACTCAGCACCACCACACCATCACTCAGCACCACCACACCATCACTCAGCATCTCCACAGCATCACTCAGCATCTCCACAGCAGCACTTAGCACCACCACAGCAACACCACAGCACCACCCCAGCATCACTCAGCACCATCACAGCACCACCCCAGCATCACTTAGCACCAACACAGCACCACCACAGCATCACTCAGCACCACCACAGCACCACTCAGGACCACCACAGCACCACCCCAGCATCACTCAGCACCAACACAGCACCACAACAGCATCACTCAGCACCACCACAGCATCACTCCGCACCACCACAGCACCACTCCGCACCACCACAGCACCACTCCGCACCACCACATCACTCAGCACCACCACAGCACCACTCAGCACCACCACTCAGCACCACCACACCACCACTCAGCACCACCACAGCACCACCACAGCATCACTCAGCACTAACCACAGCATCACTCGGCACCACCACAGCATCACTCAGCACCACCACAGCGTCACTCAACACCACCACTGCATCACTCAGCACCACCACAGCACCACCCCAGCTTTTACTCAGCACCAGCACAGCACCACCACAACACCACTCAGCACCACCACACCATCACTCAGCACCACCACACCATCACTCAGCATCTCCACAGCATCACTCAGCATCTCCACAGCAACACCACAGCACCACCCCAGCATCACTCAGCACCACCAGAGCACAACCCCAGCATCACTTAGCACCAACACAGCACCACCACTTCATCACTCAGCACCACCACAGCACCACTCAGCACCACCACAGCACCACCCCAGCATCACTCAGCACCAACACAGCACCACAACAGCATCACTCAGCAACACCACAGCATCACTCCGCACCACCACAGCACCACTCCGCACCACCACAGCACCACTCCGCACCACCACATCACTCTGCACCACCACAGCATCACTCAGCATCTCCACAGCACCACTCAGCACCACCACACCACCATTCAGCACCACCACACCATCACTCAGCAATATCACAGCATCAGTCAGCACCACCACAGCACCACTCCGCACCACCACAGCATCACTCAGCATCTCCACAGCATCACTCAGCACCACCCCATCATCACTCAGCACCAGCACAGCACCACCACAACACCACTCAGCACCACCACACCTCCACTCAGCACCACCACAGCATCACTCAGCATCTCCACAGCAGCACTTAGCACCACCACAGCACCACCTCAGCACCACTCAGCACCACCACAGCATTACTCAGCACCACCACTCAGCACCACCACTCAGCACCACCACAGCATCACTCAGCACCACCACAGCATCACTCGGCACCACCACAGCGTCACTCGGCACCACCACAGCGTCACTCGGCACCACCACAGCGTCACTCGGCACCACCCCAGCATCACTCAGCACCACCACAGCATCACTCAGCACCACCACAGCACCACTCAGCACCACCACAGCACCACTCAGCACCACCACACCACCACTCAGCACCACCACACCACCACTCAGCACCACCACACCACCACTCTGCACCACCACAGCACCACCACAGCATCACTCAGCACCACTACAGCATCACTCGGCACCACCACAGCATCACTCGGCACCACCACAGCATCACTCGGCACCACCACAGCATCACTCGGCACCACCACTGCATCACTCAGCACCACCACAGCACCACCCCAGCTTTTACTCAGCACCAGCACAGCACCACCACAACACCACTCAGCACCACCACACCATCACTCAGCACTACCACACCATCACTCAGCATCTCCACAGCATCACTCAGCATCTCCACAGCAGCACTTAGCACCACCACAGCAACACCCCAGCATCACTCAGCACCACCACAGCACCACCCCAGCATCACTCAGCACCAACACAGCACCACCACAGCATCACTCAGCACCACCACAGCACCACTCAGCACCACCACAGCAACACTCAGCACCACCACAGCACCACCCCAGCATCACTCAGCACCAACACAGCACCACAACAGCATCACTCAGCAACACCACAGCATCACTCCGCACCACCACAGCACCACTCCGCACCACCACAGCACCACTCCGCACTACCACAGCACCACTCCGCACTACCACAGCACCACTCTGCACCACCACAGCATCACTCCGCACCACCACAGCATCAATCAGCATCTCCACAGCACCACTCAGCACCACCACACCACCACTCAGCACCACCACAGCATCACTCAGCAATACCACAGCATCAGTCAGCACCACCACAGCACCACTCCGCACCACCACAGCATCACTCAGCACCACCACAGCACCACCCCATCATCACTCAGCACCAGCACAGCACCACCACACCACTCAACACCACCACACCTCCACTCAGCACCACCACAGCATCACTCAGCATCTCCACAGCAGCACTTAGCACCACCACAGCACCACCTCAGCACCACTCAGCACCACCACAGCATTACTCAGCACCACCACACCACCACTCAGCACCACCACAGCATCACTCAGCACCACCACAGCATCACTCGGCACCACCACAGCGTCACTCGGCACCACCACAGCGTCACTCGGCACCACCCCAGCATCACTTAGCACCACCACAGCACTACCACAGCATCACTCAGCACCAGCACAGTACCACCGGACAAGGACACATTGGCTTTTTTAGTTTAATTTAAAGTTTATTCTTACTCATTCTTTGACTTTTTTTTTTTTAAGTTCTTTTTAAAGGTCTCGCTTTTGGGACCTTATAAGTGTTTACCCATGCAACAGTTGATGTTGTTGCACCAAGGATAATGTGCTGCATAACTAAATACTTATAAGGTCCCAAAAGCGAGACCTATTGGCTATGCCAATGCTTGTTGAAAGTGCTACCAGAGGCTTTTGCTGGCCTCAAGCTTGCGTTCACGCGAGCGTGCACGCGGGCAGCCGCCATGTGGGTTTCTGTCAAGGCTCATTAAGCCTTGCGTGCCTCTCTCCGCCTTGCTTGCTTGCGCTTCAATTCCCTCCCCCTCCCCAGATCGCGTCACTCTGCTGGCCCCCCCCACCCCCTCGCCTCTCTATACTGCAGCAGGCCGTAGCTCTCTAACATATCTCTTCTACTCTCTCTCATCTCTATGTGATTTAATTAAACACGTGTTATCCCGCCTTCCCACCTCTTGGTAAACCGGCAAGCCTCGCGCGCTGCTTTATCCCGCTTGCCCTCTCAGTTAATGCATCACTGCTGCATTCTGCACACCACGTCTTCAACAAAGCCGACGCCACCATCGCACCCCATCTCCGGGACATCATCAACTCCTCCTTCCACACCGCCACCTTCCCGGAGAGCTGGAAGCACGCCGAGCTTACCGCCCTCCTGAAGAAACCAACGGCGGACCCCACCGACCTCAAGAACTACCGTCCCATCTCGCTCCTTCCGTTTCCGGCCAAAGTCATCGAGAAGACCGTCAACAGACAGCTTGCCGCCTTCCTCGAGACGAATGGTTCCCTCGACCCCTCGCAGTCCGGGTTTCGGGCCAACCACAGCACCGAGACCGCCCTAATCGCAGCCACCGACGACATCAGAACCCTAACCGACAACGGGGAAACAGCAGCCCTCATCCTCTTGGACCTCTCCGCGGCGTTCGACACCGTCTGCCACCGCACCCTAGTGAAGCGCCTCAGCAACATCGGAATCCGAGAGAAAGCACTGGAATGGATCATCTCGTTCCTCGCCGGAAGAACCCAGAGAGTCCGCCTCCCCCGTTCAGATCCGAGGCCACCGAAGTCATCTGCGGCGTTCCACAAGGATCTTCACTCAGTCCTACCCTCTTCAACGTCTACATGAGCCCCCTCGCAGCCATCGCACGCCAACACAACCTCAACATCATCTCCTACGCCGACGACACCCAGCTGATCCTCTCCCTCACCAACGACCCCACCACCGCCAGAGCCAACCTACACGACGGGATGAGAGACGTCGCCGACTGGATGAGGAACAGCCGCCTTAAACTGAACTCAGACAAGACGGAAGTCCTCATCCTGGGTTCATCACCCTCCGCCTGGGACGACTCTTGGTGGCCCCCGGCCCTGGGCACCGCGCCCAAGCCAACGGACCACGCACGCAACCTGGGCTTCATCCTGGACTCCTCCTTGTCGATGACCAGACAAGTCAACGCCGTCTCATCTTCGTGCTTCAACACCCTGCGCATGCTCCGCAAGATCTTCAGATGGATCCCCACTGAAACCAGGAAGACCGTCACCCAGGCACTCGTCACCAGCCGACTGGACTATGGGAACACCCTCTACGCCGGAACCACAGCCAAACTTCAAAAAGACTCCAGCGCATCCAGAACGCCTCCGCACGACTCATCCTGGACATCCCCCGACACAGCCACATCACCGGACACCTGAAAGACCTGCACTGGCTCCCCGTCAGCAAGAGAATAACGTTCAGACTCCTCACCCACGCACACAAGGCCCTCCACGACCTGGGCCCCAAGTACCTCAACGACCGCATGACCTTCTACACGCCCACCCGCCAGCTACGATCAACCAGCCACGCCCTCGCCACCGTACCACGCATCCGCAGAGCCACCGCCGGAGGAAGATCCTTCTCCTACCTGGCAGCCAAGACCTGGAACTCCCTCCCCACTCACCTTCGGCGAACCCAGGACCATTTCTCCTTCAGGAAGCAGCTCAAGACCTGGCTGTTCGAGCAGTAACTCCCCCCTCCCCCAGCGCCTTGAAACCCTCCCGGGTGAGTAGCGCGCTCTATAAATGCATTGATTGATTGATTGATTGATCTGAATTTAGGCTGGACGCCGACAAGCCCTTTCCCCTGCTTTTCAAAAAATATTGCCTATTTTGTGAGTTGAGGATGGAGACTAGTCCTGCCAATCCCAATAGTCGTGTAGCCGGGGCAGAGCTCCTGCCTATAATCTTCTGTCAGATTTTTCTACGATGCCAAAAAACACAGTGCTCTGAACTGTCAACTGCAATGTTTGTGCTACACGACTATGCACATATCTCATGGACAGAAACCGCTCCTGCGCTATGGTTATCGGAGTCCCACGCTAAATGATTTTTTGCTGTTTGGGCACTCCTTTTAATCTTGCAACAAAGTCATTAGTTGCCATCTGGTGAGTTTATGATAGCGCCATAAGGCAGCTGCCTACAATGGCCTTAAGTTAGCACCGGCCACAGGCAGCAATCATAACCAATTCACCAGATGTCTATTCCAACTCCCCACACACACACACACACACACACTCTCGGACATGTACATCTCCAAGTTATGCAACAACATCGCAGTTATGGCTTCAAAGAACACCCATGGTTCATTTACACCAGAAATGCCATTCATGTCGTCAAACTGCAACATGCAGTACAATCTGTACACTTCTGCTCCGTTCTACCCAGGAAAAACCAACCCAGTAAACTAATCTGTGAGGCAAATTCCATTCCCAGCAACTTAACACAATAACAATACAAATGTCACTTTCGTCACCAAACAACAGGATTCCCTTTTCTCGAACGCGTTCAACAATCACAGACTTGATTTGTCCTGTTTTGGGGGCTTGTCGCTGTGATGTAGCCATAGGCATGTTTGGAAGGTGATGGCTCACATGAGATTATTAATACCCAAGTACTAAAAGCTTGTACTTGTTTAAATGGAATTCGGAGCAATGCTGAGAGGCTCGTTCGGCTCTAGGGTGTTAAGCCCATCCCTGAAATCACAACTTCCGGTGCTCGCGCACTGCTATAGAATTGCACCTTTAGGCTGCTCCAGGTAGTGTGTTAGGTAAGTAGGCTTTGCCCTGGCACAGTAATGGTTCAGGCGGACTGGACCAGGTCACCGAACTGATAATAGTGATGATTATTTACAATGTATGGTAGAAACTGAATTGTCTTCACGCATTAATTCACACCCCACTTACTTATTGTATCGTCCTCCTAATGATGAAAGTGTGGATAGGCCCTGCCAGAGTTCGAACCCGCTCCTGCGGGTTACGCAGGGGCTTGTGCAAGCAGGTACTCCACCCTCTGAACTTTATATTTATAATGGCACTGACAGCGCCCTTGGTAACTTCTTACAGTCTAATTACACACAGCTGGAAGGGTTTTATTTCCCCTCCCTATATAATAACACTTTTATTATGATTAATCCGCCCCAGCTGGGAACCCTTCATTACACGGCTGTGCGCGTCACATCTGGTTAAAAGACGCTTCTCTCTGGATGGACTCACAGCTGTGTCTTGGTATTAATTTAAATTGTGTTTTTGCAATGCTTTACAAAAAACAATCTTAATGATAAGCGATTAAAAACATGGACACGGGCCTTCCACTACAATCTGCGATAGAAACCCATATTACTCGTGACCGGGGCACTGACTGTAGTGTTTGCTTCTTTTGAGTGGGGGCCCGAGGTTGGGCTGTTATTGACAGTACAGCTGTGCTCACAAAGCAGAAGTGTTTGAAGAACTGAAAACTGGGGGAAGCCTGGAAGCAGGTGGGGGGATGGGCTGGCGCGGCCAACTCCAAGGAAGCCGCCACAAATCAGAGCTCTCCACTCTGGCAAGGCAATTGGCACAATGTTCACACAATAGGAGGCGAGGGGAGGGCTATTGAAAGAGTTCGCTTAGAAACAAATCGGCTGAAAGACATGTGGTCGCTTAACTTGCCTGCTTGCGGAAACTGAGTTGCATTCGGCAGCTCTGGGCACCTCTGGCACTCGGCGCTTTGCTACACAAGGAGACACAACGACAAGAGAGGAAAGGCGATCATGGGGATCCGGACAGGCAGGGCCTGCTTTGATCAAATGCTCATTTTCTTCCCTAGAGGACTTAGTGAGGAATTACTCAGAAGTTGGCACCGCTGAACATTGCTGGGCAGTGTGGGATGTTGGCACTCTCGGACAGTCTGTGAAGCTCGTAATATAAGTTTATATGGGAGGCTTGCAGTGCAGGGAGGCATGTGATGTTTGCGATTGTAGGAAAAGAGAAGGTGGCACTTGTGAACAATGAGGGAACTCACTGGTGTGCAGTGGGAGAAGCTTGCAATGGTGTGCTTCTTGTGAAGCTGGCACTAGAGCTTGCTATGGAAAGATCGGATTGCTAGACAGTGTGAGAAGCTTGCACATGTGAATAATGTGCATAGCTGCTCGGGCCACATGACAAGCACCCATTGGTTGCACTGTGAGAAACTGACAGTTGTGGGCTAGGAACGTGCCCAGGTTTAAAAGTCTCCACTTGCTGCCAAATGTTTCAAGCTATACAAAAGGGGATGATGGACGGAACGTTTGAGCCAATCAAACACTCACCCCCAGTCAACTGATCTGGGTTTAATCCATCATCATTCTTTAGCTCACTCCACCACCCCAGTTCAGACATGGCCATATGCAAATCAGTCTGACCCTGTGCCTCATGGGAACAGTCCAGCCCGAACTGCCAAGCCATGTCTTCCCTGGACCGGAAACAAGCATCCTAGGACCGGTTTCTGGCATTCCAGCCGTCATCAGCCAGGCTTGCTTGAATCCAGTGGCAAAGTGAGCAAGGGACCCACGTCTGGGCATACCCCCGCCAACTTAGGGCGAACAAAGCGATACAAAAGGGGATGATGGACGGAACGTTTGAGCCAATCAAACACTCACCCCAGTCAACTGATCTGGGTTTAATCCATCATCATTCTTTAGCTCACTCCACCACCCCAGTTCAGACATGGCCATATGCAAATCAGTCTGACCCTGTGCCTCATGGGAACAGTCCAGCCCGAACTGCCAAGCCATGTCTTCCCTGGACCGGAAACAAGCATCCTAGGACCGGTTTCTGGCATTCCAGCCGTCATCAGCCAGGCTTGCTTGAATCCAGTGGCAAAGTGAGCAAGGGACCCACGTCTGGGCATACCCCCGCCAACTTAGGGCGAACAAAGCGATACAAAAGGGGATGATGGCTTGGCAGTTCGGGCTGGACTGTTCCCATGAGGCACAGGGTCAGACTGATTTGCATATGGCCATGTCTGAACTGGGGTGGTGGAGTGAGCTAAAGAATGATGATGGATTAAACCCAGATCAGTTGACTGGGGGTGAGTGTTTGATTGGCTCAAGCGTTCCGTCCATCATCCCCTTTTGTATCGCTTTGGTCGCCCTAAGTTGGCGGGGGTATGCCCAGACGTGGGTCCCTTGCTCACTTTGCCACTGGATTCAAGCAAGCCTGGCTGATGACGGCTGAAATGCCAGAAACCGGTCCTAGGATGCTTGTTTCCGGTCCAGGGAAGACATGGCTTGGCAGTTCGGGCTGGACTGTTCCCATGAGGCACAGGGTCAGACTGATTTGCATATGGCCATGTCTGAACTGGGGTGGTGGAGTGAGCTAAAGAATGATGATGGATTAAACCCAGATCAGTTGACTGGGGGTGAGTGTTTGATTGGCTCAAGCTGTTCCGTCCATCATCCCCTTTTGTATCGCTTTGGTCGCCCTAAGTTGGCGGGGGTATGCCCAGACGTGGGTCCCTTGCTCACTTTGCCACTGGATTCAAGCAAGCCTGGCTGATGACGGCTGAAATGCCAGAAACCGGTCCTAGGATGCTTGTTTCCGGTCCAGGGAAGACATGGCTTGGCAGTTCGGGCTGGACTGTTCCCATGAGGCACAGGGTCAGACTGATTTGCATATGGCCATGTCTGAACTGGGGTGGTGGAGTGAGCTAAAGAATGATGATGGATTAAACCCAGATCAGTTGACTGGGGGTGAGTGTTTGATTGGCTCAAGCGTTCCGTCCATCATCCCCTTTTGTAATGTTTCAAGCTGGCACTTGGGCGTCCTGAAAAGTGAGCACTAGTGGGCTGCCTACGGAGCTTGGACTGGTAGACTACGTATGAAGCTCGCACTAGTGAGTCACCATCAGTGGCGGCCGCCACAAAAAACAAGCATTTGCAATGCAATAGGTCTCGCATTTGCGAGAGTGTGAGCTATTGGCATTGTAAATGATGATGCCTTTTACTATGAGTTTTGAAAACCTGCAAGCGGTGTGTAAACACGCGCTTTGTACTTATAGTCCTTGCTTACAAGAAGCAAGGCTGGAAGTAAAAAGGTGCAGTTACTGCCATCCTTACTTCTCGTAAGCAGCAATTATAAGTGAAAAGTACGTTTTTACGCACCACTTGCAGGTTCTCAAAACATATAAATAAAAGGCATTGTCATTTACAATGCCAATAGCTCGAACTCTCGCAAATGCGAGACCTATTGCATTGCAAATGCTTGTTATATCTTTTGTAAAGGTTTTAACTAACTGAAACAAATAAAGATGTATTTATTCACAGAATTCAACTGCGACAGAAGAAAGCGAGTACGGCCTGCACCGTATGGGAAAATTCATGAAAGAGGACACGATGCAAGGATCTCAGACCCGAATAATACTTGTCATTTGGCTGTTTTTCACTGTATACAGAAAATGGCCAGTGCTGGAAAAATGAGACATAAACAAGCAACATTTAAAAAAAAAAATAGTTTCCTGTATGTATCCATGGAAGAGACTAATGTGTAATACGTAGGCCATTGGCTCCAATTCTACAGAGATAGATCAACGAGATGAATTGCCAACCTGCAGACATCTGTACTCTGCTCGGCAGTCCAGCCGGTAAATACACAGGAAATGAGCGTCAAGCAAGCGATGCTTTAGCACTGCCTGCAGAGGTGAAGTATCTTCTTAAGAAATATTAAAATAAAAAAAGGAGAAGCCAAGAAATGAAAAGGGAACTATAAAAGGAGAATTTCAAGAAGTAAAGGACTGGCCAAACAATCCTGATAATGAAGAGAACGCATTTTCAGGTGGATGTACACATGTGATCAGAAAATGTGGTCATTCACAGGGCAAAAGAGCCAATGACTAATGCGGACTGAACCATTACACCAGTCTGCTGTGACGGATGGAAGCAGAGTGTAAATGACACTCAGACAGAACGATGGCAGAACAGAGCTGACCCAAAGGACCTCTATCTACCTTTTCTTTATTACAAGACCATGGCAGACAGCCAAGAAGAGATTCCAGCAAGGACTATTGCAGTGCAAATAATTTCCCTCTAGGGTTTGTCAGAGGCGTAACCAGCACCAACATCCTTCCCTACAAAGGTTACTGTGACATTTCATGTAATAAAATACCTATCTGTAGGCTTTAATGCAGAGAAATAACAATACACCCTTAAATTTTTAAGTAACTATAGACCCATTTCACTTCTGCTAGCAGGGGCAAAAATGCTTGAGAAGCTAGTGAATAGCCAACTCTCTCTTTTTCTGGAATCGTATCAGTTGTTACATGATTCTCAATCTGGCTTCAGGACAGGATTTAGTACGGAATCCGCCTTGCTTTAGGTTGGAGAATTCATTAAGAGCAATCTTGATCAGAATTCCTTGGCAATGGCGGTGCTAATTGATCTATCTTCAGCTTTTGACAAAGTATCTCAAGCTATTCTTTAAGGTAGACTCAGTAAAATGGGAATCCAAGCTTAGGCCCTGGCCTGATTTACATTTTGTTTGGAAGACAGGTCGCAGTGTGTTTTTCTATCTCCTTTTACGTCTTCGTCCAAACCCCTCGAGTGTGGAGTTCCCCAGGGCTCTGCTCTGAGTCCGACTCTTTTTAATGTCTACCTGGAGCCCTTAGCAAGTCTCACTGAATCTAGGGGCTTGCGGGTGATCTCTTATGCGTATGATGCTCAGCTCCTTTTGTCCTTTCAGGACAATGACATGGAAGCTCTCAGTTCTTTTAAGCTATGTATTAAATCTGTCGGTGAGTGGACGAGCAGTAATAGTCTTGAGCTCAACTCCAATAAAACGAAGATTTTTTTCTTTGAAACTAAATGTTGCCCTGATTCATGTAACTGGCGGCCTTCTGAGTTGGGGACCCCTCCTTCTCCCACCCTGACTGTGGGAAATTTGGGTATCAGATTTGATTTGGATTTCTCTTTTGAACCTCACGTTAAAGCTCTGTCTGCTAGCTGCTTTGCAACACTCGAACCCTTAAGGAGGACGGTGCATCTGGTCCCAGAGTAAACTGGTAAGATCATTGTTCACTCTCTGGTGACCTCAAAATCTGACTATGCAAATAACGTTTACCTGTGCCTGCCGGGTACCTGATCCAGCATCTTCAGATTATTCAAAATGCGGCTAATCTTGAAAGGTTTTGCGCACCTGTCAGTTTCAACATATCTATGACAACTTCATTAGCTTTGTAAAATGGGTTAGACCTGCACACCTCGTTTAAAGATATTATTGAAAATTTTATCATTAAGAGTCAAAAATAAATTGTTTTGCGTGCTACTGCGTTATGGGGTATAGCCCACCCCCAGTGTAAAACTTAACGGTATGAGAACACGAATAAATCCGCGCCTGCGCAGTGCACAGCTAATGTCCACACGGTTTCAACGTATGTATTCAATTCTATCCACTTTCATTATGCTAAATAAAACAATTATTCAAAGATGATTGCTCAATGTATTTCTCTTAATACATTCTTATATGCAACAATTTTCTTAATTCAGAAAGCTTTGTTGATAACAACATTAAATGCAATTTTTTGAACATATAATAAACAAATGACAAATAACAGTTAACATGCGACCCAATGCATTTCGGGTTAATAAACCCTTCTTCAGGGGTACTTATAATCAAATTACAAGACATATGCCGTACTTCTGTAACACAGATTCACAAAGGAATGAGGAAGTGTTGGAACTGTGGTCAATGTGGCAATATCTTTGAATAATTGTTTTATTTAGCATAATGAAAGTGGATAGAATTGAATACATACGTTGAAACCGTGTGGACATTAGCTGTGCACTGCGCAGGCGCTGATTTATTCGTGTTCTCATACCGTTAACTTCATTAGCTTCCCATTATTAAAAGGATTCAGTTTAAGGCCCTTACCTTTCCTTACAGAGCTTTCAAGTGCAAAGGTCCCCTCTACCTAAGGAAGAGGCTCAAGGCCTACTCTCAGTCTAGATCCTTGAGATCTAATAGCTTAAAGCTATTTTGCACTCATTAGTTTTGAAAAGTCAGGAGAGGTGGGAGAATCTTTATTTTACGTCCAACCTCTGGAAGTCACTCCCGCTAGGTCTTCGTTTAGCACCTCTGAAGCTATTTTTAGGAAAAACTTGAAGATGCTACTTTTTAACTCTAACCCATAATCATGACAGATTGCCCTTTAGCGTCTACATGCCGCTAGCGCCGGGATGTTTCTTCGGAAGTAGCTGTGCGCTTTATAAATACTTTTGTATTGTATTGTATTGTAAATTCCTACTGATTTTAAAATATGCTTTTTACAGTCAATTTGTTAGGCCTAATGTGTTTATCATAACTTTTCATAATAAACAGATCAGATCTACGGCATCAGAAATATTGTTTCCTAGGGAACCAACTAGGACTGTAGTTACCATCATTGGCTTGTCACCATAACCGAGGTCTCTGCGACTGAGCTGAAGCTTTCCACAAGGCACACAGACACACAGTCATAAAATTACATACTATACAAAATTATAGTCGGCAAAGCAAAATACGATCGCTCCTAAAAGGGCGTACCCAGGATGTTGACAGTGCAAATCTTCTACAGCCACGGCTTGTCGGTGGGGGTTAACCAGCACCATAACCCTTGCCTACTACCGTAATCTGTGAGATTCCATATAACAAAATACCTACCTGTAGGTTTAATACAGACTATAGACTACTATTGAATACCTATTGTCTCTAACATATGCTTTTCACAATCAATATGTCAGGCCTATTGCCTTTATCATAACTTTTCATTATAACCACTATTATTAGCTTGTCACCATAACAAACTCAGACCTACTGTATTGGTCATAAACTTTCACACAAGGCAGCCAGCAGGTATACTGTAATACAATTACAGATATGTACAAAATGCAGTTTTCAAAACAATATAGAATCCCTGTTAATACAGCCTAATAAGGATTGCCATAGTGCAAACTGTCTATCCCCATGGGTGGTTCAGGCAGGTCATCAACACCAAAACCCTTGTCTACTAAGTTAATCTGCGACATTCCATGTAACAAAACTCCTGCCTACAGGCTTTAGCACATTATAATAGCAATCCCCGTTAAAAGCATATTGCCTTTAACACATTCTTTTCACAGCAGGTAAGGCCTACTTGCTTTGTCATACCTTTTCATTATAAACAGATCCCAGCTAAGGAATCTGATATGACTTTTCCTAATGAACCAATAAGGCCTGTTGCGTGTACCAGTGACTTGACGTTATATACAACACAAGCCTGCTGAAGTGTGCATAAGCTGGTAACCATCATGCACACAGTTACACAATTACACATATCTTCGTACTTACAGCAGGCAATACAATATACAACCCTACAATAAGGTTTAGCAAGAATCATCACAGTGAAATGCTACTCCCAGGGTTTGTCAGAGTAGGTGACCACCACCAGAACCCTCGTCTACGATGGTAATCTGTCAGATTACATGTAACCAAATACCTTTCTGCAGCCTGTAACATAATGTGATAATCTACTGGTAGAGGCCTATGGGATTTAACACATGCCGTTCACATTAAATAAGCCAGACCTACTGGCTTTGGAATAATGTTTCATGATAAGCAAACCAGACATCTGGCGTGACCTTCACATGTACACGGATCAAGCCTACAGCTGTCATCAGGGGCATGTTGCCGTAACCAACTCAGGCCTGCTGTACTGAGCGTGAGCTTCCCACAAGGCAACCATCAGGCATATAGTCATAAAACTGGAAACATATACAGAATTACAGTTGTCATAGCAAGATACCATCTACCCTAACTTGGCTTAACAAGGATTCTTGCAGTGCAAAGGTTTGTCCGGGTGGATCACCAACACCAAAACCCTTGGCTACTACAGTCATCTATGAAATTCCATGAAACAAAATACCTGCCTACAGGCTTTAACACAGAGTAATAACAATTCATCCTTAAAAGCTTACTGTCTTTAACACACGTTTCACAATAAGCAGGCCAGGCCTACTGGCTTTGTTATAAAATTTCATGATAAACAGAAAAAACCTATGAAATCTGGCATGACTTCCCAATGGACCGATGAAGCCGTTACTCTTTTCCACTGGCGTTGCACTTCACCCAAAACGGATCTATTCGAGGGCATGTGCAGAAAAATGCAGATTGCAAAACAGCCTACATACTACCCCTCTCAACAGGGCCTAACAAGAATCCTCACAATGAAAACATCCAGGGTTTGCCAGAGTGGGTGTCCAACGCCAAAACCCTTGCCTACTACTACAATCTGCGGGATTACATGTAACAAAGTACCGGTCTATAGCCTGTAACACAATGTGATAACAACCACCTCTTGCAGCTGGCCTGCACCTCACCTCTCCATAGGCCTATGGCGGTATCTGCGGCTCTGGTATGTGTTAAGAGGAGCTGTCATGTGGGGTGGGGCGTGTGCTCTTACCAGCCTCTCTGCTGAGAACAAATATGAGGCCAGGCAGCATTCCTCTATCTTGCCCAACTTGTCTCTGGGGTGTGGGTGGTGGTGTGAAAGGAAGGCAGAAGAACTTCAAAAGGCACTACATGGAGCAAGAAAGAGGTGTCATCTACCAGGCAGGGGCGTAACGCCAAGAGGCCCCGCAGGTTGCATTCTGCGCTACACTCACTCTCTCTCAGCAGCTCTCCTTTTCTGTCCCTTTCCACCTATCTCTTTACCTATGGATAGCCCTGGTGCCACTAACTCCAAGGCCAAAATATGCCAGAGTTATTCAATTGATGCCATCCATATACCATTGGTGGCCTTTTTGCCAAAAATGACCTCAGTATGCAAGGGCCGGCTTATTGTAATGGTTATGCCAGGTTGCCCACCTTTATGCCAAGAATTACCTCTATTGTGCCAGCATCAGCATCTTCCACTGTTGTCCACGTGCCAAGAATTCCCTTAAGTATGCCAGTATTTTTCCACAGGCGCTGTATATGCCATGAGCTACCTCTAGTATGATGGTACCAGTATTTTACTGTGGTGCTCTTTATGACAAGAATTACCAACATAATGGGCCTGATTCACAAATTGTACTTTGTAGTAAGATTTGTAGTACTACAATAGTATTACAAAATTTACTACAAAGTGCTTTTCACAAACTGCACTTTTGTAGTAACGTACACTTTTGCAATAACTTACATTTTTGTAGTAAGTGCCAACCTCCATAATTTTCTGTAGGAGAATGTTGCATTATCAGGGATTGGCCATCTGTAGCGCTGGACTTACTACAAAAGTGTAAGTTACTATAAAAGTGTGAGTTACTACAAACGTGTAAGTTACTGCAAAAGTGCAATTTGTGAATACAAAAAAGTATTAAACCTACTCAAAAGCGTAAACACGTTCAAAAGTGTAAGTTGCCTTTCTGACTGAGGCCCTCTGGCCCAGGTTTACTAATGCTTTGTGATGCAACCTGCCACAAAATATTAGGGCGGGATTTACTATCCGAGACAAATCAGGATTTGTAGGCGCTATGCGCTGCTTTGTGTTAATTTGCGTGAAGGGGGTGTTCCATAGGTTTTGACGTAAATCTCTATCTACAAACATTGGCAGAAAGGAATTTGTGCCAAAATCTTACACCTTCACAAGGCAGGCATAACTAAGAGAAATGTTTTCATTTCTCCTCGTTTTTCCAACTGTGCCTGTGTGCTGCATTGTACAGCACACATGCAACGTGGGAAGAGCCTTAAAGCATAGGGACCTCTTCCGGTAGAAAACATAAGCTTCTGAGAACGCACACACCCTTGCAATGAATAGCACTCCTTTTCCCGCTTTCCCTTACCCCGCATGCTATTACAACGCGGTCGTTACAACGACCGCGTTGTAACAACGCAATACCATTACCCCGCAAGTCGTTACCACGACTTGCGGAGGGGGGCGCTGGATGTTGGAATAGGATGATTTACTATTCCAACTCCAGTCTGTGCGGACATTAGGGAAGGTGTTGGATTTTTAATCCAACACCTTCTCCCCCCTCCACAAGTCGTGGTTTCGACTTGCGGGGTAAAGGTATTGCGTTGCTACAACGCGGGCGTTGTAACGAACGCGTTGTAATAACATGCAGGGTCACGGATGCGGGGTGAGTGATGTTTACCCCTTGCAATATCGAACAAGGATGTGGACATTGGTGCATAGCTGCCAAAAGTGTACCAGCACATAGGGAGAAAAAAAAAATCACAATATCTTAGTAGATATGATAAGAAGATTTTTAAATCATAAGGAATTTACAAAAAAACTTTTTTTATTGTCCTTTTCTGTTTTTTAGAATTTATATTGTTATGGTTTTAATTAACTGAAACAATAAAACATTGAACTTAGTAGATATGCTGCATTTTTTCTCCCTCCATTTAACACAAGGATGTGCAGCAACTTTGGTGCAGGGTTGCCTTGGGTCAATGATTAGTAAATCTTGGCCTCAAAGAATAGTAAATCTTGGACTCAATCTCACACAATCTCACTCACATTTGCCTACACATACACATGTTGTCTCTCACTTAAAAACAATCTCACCTGCAAGCCCGCACACAACTTACACTCAAAACCATTTTTACTTACCACAACCGCCACCAAATGTCCCATTCTAGATAAGTGTGCTCTTTTTTTTATTCCACTAATAGTGAATAATAGATTATTATTATTCACTATTAGGACAATGAAAACTATCTGGATATAAGGAATGCAGAGCACCACCCCCATGTTCTTGGCACTGATTTTGCCACTTCTGAGTCCAGGGATTGCAAAAGAAGTGCTAGGGGCTGCAGGAGGCATGCCAGGGGTCGCATCTGTGATCCCTGGCAACCTCTAAATGACGTTTATAGGAGCAGACTTGTACATGCTGCTGGACTGGCTCAGTACTATTGGGAAGTTAAGAATAGAGCGGATGAGTAGATAAAGGGCACCCCCTTTGCCCAGGATGACCCCAAAATTACATAGTTCGCTGACGACGTCCTGCTGTCATTAATAACACCAGGTAGCTCTTTAAAGCAACTACAAAAGCAAGTAAAGGAATTCAACGTAGTTACTGGATGTAAAATAAATATTAAATAAATATGAACTAGTTAGAAATACTAAATCTTATGCTATCTCAGGCTGAGGTGAACACTCTAGGCTCTCAAACTCCTTAGACTCCTCTGTCACTCGCAGGTGGACTCCTGAGAGCAGATGATCTGGCTGGTTGTGTATTGGTTGCTCCTCTGCCACTCAGAGAGCATGATCTGGCAGGTTGTGTATTGGTTGCTCCTATCAATCGGTCCATTATTTTGCCCTACCGTTCAAACAGGTGCCTGCGCTCGGACAACCTCCGTCTCGCCTTAGTTCCCAGAATAAAAAAAGGCGAGAAGCGGTGGCCGTTTGTTTGCTTATAAAGCTGCCAGGATGTGGAACACCCTTCCCCTCCACATTCGTCTTGAACCTAATCATTTGGCCTTCCGGAAATCTCTCAAAACATGTTTTTTCCTTAATTCTGCTTAGTAGTTTTTATTGTCTGTGCATAGCTGCTATTAGCGCTGGGATGCACTCGGGTAGCTACGCGCTTAATAAATGTTTTTTCATTCATTCATTCTTCTGCCACTCAGAGAGCATGATATGGCTGGTTGTGTATTGGTTGCTCCTCTGCCACTCAGAGAGCATGATATAGCTGGTTGTGTATTGGTTGCTCCTCTGTCACTCACAGAGCAGATGATCTGGCTGGTTGTGTATTGGTTGCTCGTCTGCCACTCACAGAGCAGATGATCTGGCAGGTTGTGTATTGGTTGCTCCTCTGCCACTCAGAGAGCATGATATGGCTGGTTGGGTATTGGTTGCTCCTCTGTCACTCACAGAGCAGATGATCTGGCTGGTTGTGTATTGGTTGCTCCTCTGTCACTCACAGTGTAGATGATATGGCTGGTTGTGTATTGGTTGCTCCCCTGTCACTCACAGAGCAGATGGTGTGGCTGTTTGTGTATTGGTTGCTCCTCTGCCACTCACAGGTGAACATCAGAGAGCAGATGATATGGCTGGTTGTGTATTGATTGCTCCTCTGCCACTCGCAGAGCAGATGATCTGGCTGGTTGTGTATTGGATGTTCCTCTGCCACTTGCAGAGCAGATGTTCTGGCTGATTGTGTATTGGTTGCTCCTCTGCCACTCACAGGTGGACTCCTGGGAGCAGATGATCTGGCTGATTGTGTATTGGTTGCTCCTCTGCCACTCAGAGAGTAGATGATATGGCTGGTTGTGTATTGGTTCCTCATCTGCCACTCAGAGAGCATGATATGGCTGCTTGTAAATTGGTTGCTCCTCTGCCACTCACAGGTGGACTCCTGAGAGCAGATGATCTGGCTAGTTGTGTATTGGTTGCTCCTCTGCCACTTAGTGAGTATCTAAGAGCAGATGGTTTGGCTGGTAGTGTAATAGTCACTTCGTTGCCACTCACAGGTGGACTCCTGAGAGCAGATGGTCTGGTTGGAAGTGTAATGGTTGTTGTTCTTCTAGTCCTGGGTGGACTCCTCAAGAATATATTATGACTGGTTGTAGAATAGCTGCTCCTCTGGCACTCATAGGTGGACTCATGAGAGCAGATAATGTGGCTTGTTGTGTAATGCTTGCTTCTCTGCCACTGCTGAGTGGACTCCTGTGGAATATCCTATGACTGACTACTTAACATTTACTCCTCTGCCACAACTGGGTGGGCTCCAATGGAATATACTATGACTGACTGCACAACAGTTACTCCTCTGCCACAACTGGGTGGACTCCTGTGGAATATACTATGAGTGGTTGTATAATGGTTGCTCCTCTGCCACAACTGGGTGGACTCCTCACTCAATAATATATTATGGTTTGACAGTGGTGGACTCCTCAATAATATATTATGGTTTGACAGTGGTGGACTCCTCAATAATATATTATGGCTGAACAGTGTGTTGGAATATAATAAAACGTCTTCGCTGTATTGCTATATGTTGTTAAGCTTAAGTTAGCATTTGCGGCACCATTTTACGTTTAGCTGCCATGTTGTGTCATGATCGTGACTTATTTTCTCCTCGGCCCTGCTAGAAGCAGCTGTGATGTGTTGTTTCTCTGCTTCAAGGTTGGGCCTTGCTGTACTAATGAATATATTGTTATTGTTAGCGCATACCTTTCTCACAAGATAGAAGCCCGCTCCCACTAGCTAGGCTATGGGCGCTGGCAGAGTGACATTGGCACACAGATAGTGTGTGCCCAGTCTCAGGATCGAAAACCTCCTCTACTGTATCTTCATTGTGTAGCTGGTTCCAACTGGAAATTTCCAGTTTGGGCATGTTTTACTGATTCTGAATCCTACATAATGTAATACCATGAGTTCTGATGTCAGTTCCCTCTGCTGCACCCCAAGCGACTGGGCAGACGGGACTCCACTGAATAAACATATACTTGGTTTGTATTCTCTACTGTCTGACCGACTCTTCATTTGTATGGAAGGCTGAGAGGTGGTCGCGAGTGACCCGGGTGACCCGAAACGGGTCACTTCCTTCAGTTGGCACCCGAACAGGGACCCCATCGGGTGATCCATCCTCGCCCGCGGACGAGTGAGGTGGTCGGGGCCACGTCGGGTCGGACGGGCGGACCAGGGATCCCTGCATGAGAGAGTCCTGAACTCGCAGCTGCCCCGTCTGTCTTACCAGTCGGTGTCTCGCCCAGTGATCATCCCGGCTTGGGTCCTGAACGGCGAAACCCTTGGATCTGACCGTTTGGTCCGAAGAGTCGGCAGTGGAGAATAAATTCGCTTGGCCTGCAGTGCACCAGGTGAGTTTGCTTTGGTTTGTACTTGGATAGGGTACCATTTTGGTTTGTATTTGGTGCGGTTTGAAGACCGCTTTTGTATTTGGTGCGGTTTGAAGACCGCTTTTGGTGCAAAGTGTCTGTGAGCACTTTGCCGGGCAACTTAATGAATTTGGCTTACTTTTGAAAATTGGGGTCTAAACAACAAAAGAGTTTGCCTTCTCAAGAGAAGAGCTAGCGTGGAGAATCAAATTTGATTCTTATAAAGCCCTCACTCACCAACCTAGTTGGTGACATGCTTCATCATCGGGCCCCACCAGGAAGGTCGAATACCTCCCGATGTGCTTCAACGCCAGAATTACTGCAGAGCGGGTTAAAGTGACAAGTGCACGTGAATGTGAAGTGATTTAAAAATGACTAGGCTGTATCCGAAAATGATTTTATTCGCCGGTCAGTCAGGCACAAAATAAAAACAATGTGAGTGATGTGATCGCTGAAGAAATTGGTCAGCTAAATCTCACTATGTGTGGTCAACATGTTTCTGCCTTTATGATGCTACTAGCTAGGCATTCGTCAGGACCAAGGTGAAGACCCGGCGGTATGAGCACGCTAAGGCTCACCCTAACCTGGAGGTCAGATGCGTGAAAAAGTAGGAAAAAGAATCTTTAAAAACCTACTATCATTGCGGGATCCTTCTTACTTATTGGGACCCTGCAGATCTCTGAAATAAAAGAACAAGAACGAACAAACACACAGACATAAGTATATTCAATAAGCATGTGGTCATGGGACGTTCATTGTTCCAATTTCAGCAAACAAAAGTGCTCTTCTCGGAGTGCACCGGAAACTATATCTCAAGGAGCTGTCGTGCAGTAGTGAGATATGAATGTGCACATATTTTAGAAAGTTATTGAAAGTGGCAAAAGCTGGAACCGCAAAAAACATAGAAGGTATCACATTAAGCGCTATTTTTACTTACACGCCTATTGTGACGTGGAAAGCCACAGGGCGTCAAAATCAGAAAACGCTAACGTGACTACAACACACCCTATAGAAAGGTAGATATAAAACAGGAGATGAATAAATACATAAATATGAAGTTCGGTCCCGCAACAGCAGGCGGTCACTTATCTGTGTGGTAGGGCTGCTCGAAGAAACACTCACGCCGAGAAAGCCAGACACCCACTTGGTACCTGGTTGAACCCTCTGAAAACCGGACCCCGTCCATATTTATGTATTTATTCATCTCCTGTTTTATATCTACCTTTCTATAGGGTGTGCCAATCAGCCACCACCCCCCTCCCGAGACCCAGGGTGTGTTTAGTGATCACCCTATGTGTAAGATATTCCTCTCTTCTTTTTGACAATTCCACTTGGATGAGCCCGTTGTAGTCACGTTAGCGTTTTCTGATTTTGACGCCCTGTGGCTTTCCACGTCACAATAGGCGTGTAAGTAAAAATAGCGCTTAATGTGATACCTTCTATGTTTTTTGCGGTTCCAGCTTTTGCCACTTTCAATAACTTTCTAAAATATGTGCACATTCATATCTCACTACTGCACGACAGCTCCTTGAGATATAGTTTCCGGTGCACTCCGAGAAGAGCACTTTTGTTTGCTGAAATTGGAACAATGAACGTCCCATGACCACATGCTTATTGAATATACTTATGTCTGTGTGTTTGTTCGTTCTTGTTCTTTTATTTCAGAGATCTGCAGGGTCCCAATAAGTAAGAAGGATCCCGCAATGATAGTAGGTTTTTAAAGATTCTTTTTCCTACTTTTTCACGCATCTGACCTCCAGGTTAGGGTGAGCCTTAGCGTGCTCATACCGCCGGGGTCTTCACCTTGGTCCTGACGAATGCCTAGCTAGTAGCATCATAAAGGCAGAAACATGTTGACCACACATAGTGAGATTTAGCTGACCAATTTCTTCAGCGATCACATCACTCACATTGTTTTTATTTTGTGCCTGACTGACCGGCGAATAAAATCATTTTCGGATACAGCCTAGTCATTTTTAAATCACTTCACATTCACGTGCACTTGTCACTTTAACCCGCTCCGCAGTAATTCTGGCGTTGAAGCACATCGGGAGGTATTCGACCTTCCTGGTGGGGCCCGATGATGAAGCATGTCACCAACTAGGTTGGTGAGTGAGGGCTTTATAAGAATCAAATTTGATTCTCCACGCTAGCTCTTCTCTTGAGAAGGCAAACTCTTTTGTTGTTTAGACTACAATTTGGGGGATCAAGAATGTTCCTTCTAAAAATTCCCTCTCTCTCCTATTGTTTATAGAGTTACTTTTGAAAATGCCTGGTTGCAGTAAGTTTTGAGTTTCTTGCTGCCGTTGTTGTTCTGCTGATGCTCGATTGGAAGAAAGTCAGCCAGCGCCTCCGGAAGGCACCCCGAATTTTGACATGTATGTGAAGCATGGCCTTGGCCCTATTATGTTTAGTACGCTATGGCACAAATATACGAGGGACAATGCCGAGTTGCAGTGGCCGTTGACTGGCACCTTTGATGAACAAAAAATGAATTTTTTGCAGGACAAATTGTTTGCAAAACGAAGTAGGCAGTCTATGTTTGATTCTCTTCGAACTTGGCAGAAGGAGGCTAAACAGAGACAAATGAAAGCAGAGAAAGAGGCCCGGAAGGAGAGAACGAAAACATTGACTCAAAAAGCTGTGGTGCATGATAAAGAGAAGCAAGAGATAGGAATTGAGCGTGCAGATAGGAGGTTTCGACTGCAGGTTGACGGGTCTTATGTGGCCCGAGAGGAAAAGGATGTTTTCGTAGAGGAATTGTTAGATACTAGACCCCCACCCCCATATGCCCCGCAGAGGATATAGCCTGCTCTTCCCCCACAGGCCCAGCCACCTGGTTCTTCCGTCTCTGCTGTTTCTGCTCCTGCTACTATTGATCAGACTTTTTTGGCTTTGGCAACCCCTGTCCTATCACTGTCTTCGCCGTCTGTGACGACTCTAACTGTTAGTACCTCAGCCACACCTATTGCTTCAATGAATCTTTCGCCAGCACTTACAACTATGATGCAGCCATCAGCGATGCTAATGCCCGGTGCTTCTGTCACTACTCCCACTGTATTCTTACTTCCCCGACGTAAGGGACTAGTGAGACACCAGTACGTGGACCAACAGATAGAGACTGGACGAGCATTAAGGAATGTATAGGACAGGCGTTGGTCCGGTCAGATGTGGGGGAGGAAGAGAAAAGGATGGTAGCTAATCAGGCTTCCCAGTGGGCTCGGAATCCCATTCATGGTTTGGATGACGTGTGGAATGTGATGAAAGATTACGAACCATTTGTGCAACAGCATGCCCTTAAGCATATGTCGGCTACGTTGATTGGTCTTTGGGAACAGTGTTTTAAGGATGTGGCACCTCGGGTTTTGTATGATATTAAGGATCATGTATATATTGCTGACATGGCGCCTACTCAGATTTACGGTAATGTTGCGACGATGATTGCTTATCGATGAAGGCTCCTCGAGAAGAGCCCCATTTCAGTATCTCAGTTTCCAATGGGGGAAGTCCACCCCATATATCACCCTGAAATACCGGCGTTACGAGATCAACATGATGTAGTTGTTCAACCAGGTGTAGCTGCTCGTTTCCAAGAACAATGGGTTTATACTCCTTGGAAGAGGAGTGAGGTTTTGTCCCTCAAGACTCAATTACCTGATCCTAGGAAAAATCCGACAGCCTATTATAAAAAATTGACTGAAGCTGCTTCCTCGACAATAATGACCCTTGCAGATATCGAAATGTTTTTTGGTCTCCTGGTCCCCGTGGATATTTGGAGACAGGTGCACACACAGGATCATGTCGCGGAACTGGGAGGTACATGGGATCAAATTAAAGATTGGGATAAGGACAGTAAGCCAGGTGAAAAGCCTAGGGTGGAGATACTTGCTTTGCTGAGCCGAATTGTTCGATGAGGTGTTTCTGGATTATAGTGGACAGGATTTGTCGGTTGAGGGTGGTGTCAGGTTGTTTGTTAATAGGTTTGTCTCAAATTTGCTTCCTGAAATTGCGACACGATTACAGGCTTCTGAAAGCACATGGTCCACATCTTCCCCTTCTGTTATTTTGAACATGGCGCAGTGTTATGAGCATAGGGAAAATGAGGAGAAGACAGAGAATAAGCACAAAGAGTTGAAGACTAAGGTGTTGTTACAGCAGGCATCCAGGGGAAATGGTAGAGGACGCGGTGGTGGTGGTCCGGCTCGGCAGCTTCCCCATACAAGCAGGAATGCTGCGCCTGTAGGGCCGAATCAGTGTGCGTATTGAAAAGAGGAGGGACACTGGCGTAGCGAGTGTCCTGTACTTCCACAGAAGGTGGCAGCCCCCAGAGGACGGGGTTCTTGTTGACGGGGCCATGGTGCTTGGTCTTTGGGAACAGTGTTTTAAGGATGTGGCACCTCGGGTTTTGTATGATATTAAGGATCATGTATATATTGCTGACATGGCGCCTACTCAGATTTACGGTAATGTTGCGACGATGATTGCTTATCGATGAAGGCTCCTCGAGAAGAGCCCCATTTCAGTATCTCAGTTTCCAATGGGGGAAGTCCACCCCATATATCACCCTGAAATACCGGAGTTACGAGATCAACATGATGTAGTTGTTCAACCAGGTGTAGCTGCTCGTTTCCAAGAACAATGGGTTTATACTCCTTGGAAGAGGAGTGAGGTTTTGTCCCTCAAGACTCAATTACCTAATCCTAGGAAAAATCCGACAGCCTATTATAAAAAATTGACTGAAGCTGCTTCCTCGACAATAATGACCCTTGCAGATATCGAAATGTTTTTTGGTCTCCTGGTCCCCGTGGATATTTGGAGACAGGTGCACACACAGGATCATGTCGCGGAACTGGGAGGTACATGGGATCAAATTAAAGATTGGGATAAGGACAGTAAGCCAGGTGAAAAGCCTAGGGTGGAGATACTTGCTTTGCTGAGCCGAATTGTTCGATGAGGTGTTTCTGGATTATAGTGGACAGGATTTGTCGGTTGAGGGTGGTGTCAGGTTGTTTGTTAATAGGTTTGTCTCAAATTTGCTTCCTGAAATTGCGACACGATTACAGGCTTCTGAAAGCACATGGTCCTCATCTTCCCCTTCTGTTATTTTGAACATGGCGCAGTGTTATGAGCATAGGGAAAATGAGGAGAAGGAGAAGACAGAGAAGAAGCACAAAGAGTTGAAGACTAAGGTGTTGTTACAGCAGGCATCCAGGGGAAATGATAGAGGACGCGGTGGTGGTGGTCCGGCTCGGCAGCTTCCCCATACAAGCAGGAATGCTGCGCCTGTAGGGCCGAATCAGTGTGCGTATTGCAAAGAGGAGGGACACTGGCGTAGCGAGTGTCCTGTACTTCTACAGAAGGTGGCAGCCCCCAGAGGACGGGGTTCTTGTTGACGGGGCCATGGTGCAGGTGGTCAGGATAGGGTTCAGAATGCCGAGGCATCGCAGGGTCGCTCTGACCAGAATTATTTTGATGACCCCCGAGGACGACAGTATTATCATGATGATTATGACATGGACGAGGTGACAGGGATGTCTTACAGTTAGGACAGCCAAGGACAGAGTGAGGGACCAGTTTCGATACCTGTAGATCAACACGGTCCGTACGTTAGTGCAGATGTGTATGGTTCGGCTAAGGAGTTTTTGGTGGATACAGGTGAAATGAACAGTTCTATTTCTCGTTCCTTTGTACCTGGGGCGGCTCTGTCTGGCCATAATAATGTTTTGGTAGGATTTTCTGGTGTAACGGTTGTAAGCCCCATTTCCAAACCCCTTGCGTTGACTATTGGTCCTTTCAC
The DNA here is from genome assembly GCA_963921515.1 of Calotriton arnoldi. Classification (NCBI taxonomy): domain Eukaryota; kingdom Metazoa; phylum Chordata; class Amphibia; order Caudata; family Salamandridae; genus Calotriton; species Calotriton arnoldi. The sequence continues at coordinate 857,180 of CAWUFW010004083.1, read as the reverse complement.
TGTGGATTCACTGTTCTTGCTGACATCCAATTGTGGAGAAAACTTGATGGGCTTGGATTTGTTGAAGAAGCTACATGCCACAATTTATTGTTCCCCGGAAGGTGCTTACATGACTATTGGCCCAGATGTAGTCCACGCTAAGCAGTGTTTGTCCAAAGATGCGCCCCTTCCAGTCGAATTTAAAGATGTACCATCCACTCTGTGGGCAGCGGGCGACACAGATGTGGGACTGTTACAGATATCGCCCATTTCCATTACTGTTAAGGAAAATGCTATTTAACCTTGCATCCCTCAGTACAAAATACCGCAGGCTGGTGAGTGAGCTTTGTTACGGTTTGTGAAGGATTTGATTGAGAAAGGAGTGATTGAGAAGACGACTGCTAATATTTGCAATAGCCCTATTCTTCCAATACTCAAAAAGGCACCTTTGGGTCCCTCTGATGACCATGCAGACGTTTACTGTTTTGTGATTGATTTGCGCGAAGTTAACAAGGTTGTGGTTCCCCAGTTTCCAGTGGTTCCGGACATTACGACACTCTTGACTATGATCCCTTCTTCTGCTAAGTTCTTTTCTGTCATTGATCTGAAAAATGCGTTCTTTAGTATTCCTATTCATCTTGACAGTAGGTATCTTTTTGGATTTACCCTAGCTGGTAGAAGCTTTATCTTCTGTTGCGCCCCACAAGGGTATACAGAGAGTCTGAGTATCTATAGTCAGGCATTGAAAGGTCAGCTGGTTTCCTTATCGCTCCCTACAGGTAATGTACTGCTTCAATACGTTGATGATCTTCTCATTGCTTCCGACACGGAGCAAGGTTGCAAAGATAGCACAGTAAAACTGTTGCTCCATCTAGCCCACCATGGCCATAAAGTCTCCCTTTCAAAATTTCAATATTGTCGTCAGGAGGTCACCTACTTAGGTCACCTACTGTCGAAGGAGGGTAGGAGATTGACTCCGGAACGCATCAGTACCATTTTTAAAATGCCCCTTCCTCAAACTCAGAAAGATGTGCGCGCTTTTATTGCCATTACTTCCTACTGTCGCCAATGGATCCCTAACTATTCCCTAACAAAACCTCTGCTCGCATTAACCACTAAAGATGTGCATGAACCCTTGCCTTGGACGCCTGAATGTCAGCATGCTTTTGAGCAATTAAAGGTTGCGCTTTGCTCGGCACCTGTGCTTGGTACTCCTAACTATGCCAAGCCGTTCGTGCTGTACGCACACGAGACGGCTGGTTGTGCGCTTTCTGTTTTAACACAAAAATTTGGAGATAAGCAAAGGCCGTGTGCTTACTTTTCTGCTCTGCTTGACCCCGTCGCAAGAGCCCTCCAGAGCTGTCTAAGAGCGTTTGTGGCTGTGGCCGTCTCTATCAGACAATCGGCAGGGTTCGTACTTGATACCGACCTCACAGTTATGGTACCCCATGCTGTGGACACACTTTTGAATAAGACAAAGACGTAGCACCCTACCAGTGCACGTTTGACTGGTTAGGAGCTAACGCTCTTCCAAAAGCATATCACAATCAAACGCTGTGCCACTCTGAATCCAGCCACGTTACTACCCCTCCCTTCTGAAAATGAGGAAATTGACATACATGATTGCATTTTTCGAATGGAGGAAGAGACGAAGGGACGGTTAGACCTGTCTGATGTTCCCTTACCTGACCCCCAAGGGGAACTATATGTCGATGGCTCTTGTTTCAAATTACCAGATGGCACTACCACTGCAGCATATGCAATCGCTACACTGCACATGGTAGTTGAGACATCACGAGTTCCCCATCAGTCCGCCCAAGCAGCTGAGTTAGTAGCCCTTATTCGCGCATGCGAGTTGAGTGAGGGACTGACTGTCAATATTTATACGGACAGTCAGTACGCCTTTAGAGTCGCCCATAATTTTGGGCGGCACTGGGCAGAGAGAGGGTTCCTTACTTCCTACGGGACCAAGATCCAACATGGCCAGCTCATATATAGGTTTTTGTCGGCTTTGACACTCCCCAAGAAATTGGCCATAGTGAAGTGTAGCGCCCACAAGAAGATTACTGATGATGTGGGGAAGGGTAATGCGTTTGCAGATCAGACAGCTAAGGAGACAGCCCGAACTAAGATGAAAAGAATGTTTGTAGCAGGGCCCGCCCGGTGGGTGCCTAAAGTCACCATGTTTGAGGACACACTCGAGAATGTTAAGGAGATCCAGAGTGGGGCCACAATAGAGGAGTTGGCAGTGTGGCAAGAAAGTACAGCAAGTCTGAATGATGAGGGATGCTGGATCGATAAGTCAGGGAAGCAGAGATGGATGTTGCCAGATGTGTATGTTCTTCCTGTAGTTACTATGGCCCATGGCCCAGCCCATATTAGTGCTAAGGGCATTTGCAGGTTGTTAGACCAAGTATGGCAGAATGATAACATATCCAAGACTGATGCCCATTTGGTGAAGTATTGCATGGTGTGCATGATGCACAACCCTGGGAAAGGTACCCCTCCAACAACTGGAATTTTTGCACCTTTGAGGTCCTCCAGCTTGATTACATCGAGTTAGATAGGGTCAATAACTTGAAGTACGTATTGGTAGTTGTCTGTGCATTCAGTAAATGGATTGAGGCTTACCCCACTAAAGAGAACACAGCCCTGGCGACGGCAAAGGTACTCCTGAAGGAGTTCGTTCCTCGCTTCGGTTTGCCCCGCTTGATCTGGAGTGATAATGGAAGTCATTTTAATGCCAGGGTCATCCAGCTAATCTGCGATGGTCTGCACATAAAGCAGAAATTTCATGCTGCAAACCATCTGCAGTCAGCAGGTTTGGTTGAGAAGTACAACGGTACTCTCAAACTGAAGTTGGCAAAGATTCAGGAGTCAACAGGACTAAAATGGCCAGATGCTTTACCACTAGCTATCTTGTCCACGAGAACGACAGCTCATTCTAGAACAGGATTGTCACCCTACGAGGTCGTGTTTGGGCGCCCGGCAAATGTCTGGGGCGTCCCGCGACCTCGTCGGTTTTCTGAGATAGAGTACCCACTATTGACAGATTACCTCTATCAATTAACTGAGAATTTGCGTTCTATTCACCAACAGATTCATGAAAGCCTCCCACCTGTACCTGAGGAGCCCGGACATGATATACGGCCTGGCGACTTTGTGATGGTCAAGCGATTCCAGCGGAAGAAAAGTCTGGAGCCCCGCTGGACGGGACCGATCCAGGTCCTCCTCGCGACCCGCACAGCCATAAAGGTCGACGGTCGAAAGAACTGGATTCATTCCTCGCACTGCCGCAAGGTACCCCTGCCCTTACCCTACGACCAGTGGGTGAGGGATGGAGTAGGGGACTCGGAGTGCGAACAAGTACCGCGATTCGTTCCTTTCTCCGATGCCAAGCTCATATGGACCCAAACTGACAAGACGAATGATGAGGTGTTGAATGCGGCGACACCCCCGGAGATCAGAGCTATCAAGTCCGAGCCTCCTTCAGCTGGCCCCTCAGTGTTTAAGCCCCTTTCTAGTGACCCCTCTGAGCCTGACCCCCTTTTTAATGACCTCTCTGTGCCTGGAGTAGCTAGGTACAATTTGGGCCCTCGACGGAGGAATAGTGCACCAAAGGAAAAGTCAGATTAGTTAGGGATGGAATGTGCAAGTTAGGGCGTACCCTGCTGTGGTACCAACGGTGTTAGTTTAGGCAGAGACGAGATTGGTGCACTGTTCCGGACATTGTACAGGGTAAGTTGAATTTGCTCTCCAGGAGGGGAGTACATTACCCTGCAACGTGGGATACGGATCCGAGCTTGGACTGAGCAGCTCCACCGCAGGTGCTCAAGAGCGCCAACGTTGATGAACAATAGGAGCTTGCCAGTGAGGCTCTGACGGACACTGGGAACATTCACCCCCACTATCAGTTTCATTGTATACCTTTTCTTGTCTCACAATGTATCCGTTTGGTCGACCTATTGAGGGAAACAGCCATTCGCAGCACCGCGTTTAGAGCGGGATTGGTCTAGTTGGTCTGGTTGGTCCACAAAGAGTAAAATAGTTGTTGTAGTGATCGTTGTGATTTCTTTAATAACGGTACTTGGACTAACGTGGTTTCTGGAGGAGAAATATCCAGTACACTCTTTGGTTGGTACGACGACTCCTTTCCCTGAGCATGTTTTTGCTACTTTGGCTCCACACAAGGCAATGTATAGGTTGTCTTATACTGAAAATGTTTTTGTGCAAATGTTGCATCAAGTCCACAATGTGTCCAACAAAACAAATTGCTGGGTTTCCGGACTGCTTCCCTCAGTGACTCACAAAGTTGAAAATTTGTTGTCCATGCCACTGTCATACATTAGTAGTTTTGAGGGCTGGTTCGAATTGCTTAGCATGGTGCAGCAACATTCCCCACTCCCTACTCTGAATAAGGCACCTGCTCATTCTCGCACTATGGTACGGAATGTACAACCCCGTCATAGGGTTCCTCTCGGAGGACCGGCAGGACAGGAGATATTTGGTAGAATGTTTTTTAAGTCTTGTATGAACGCATATAAAACTGTAAAAAATGAGACATGGCTTCAAATGGAAATGGCTGATTTCCAGGGCTTTAACACGTCTGAGTATTTCCAGTCTTTCCAGGCTCGTAATGTTACTGAGGACAAGCTAATGCCAATGTCGGTGATCAACACAACAGCTAGTTTCTGTGTCCAGGGGACAGGGAAGGTAGTGGTAGGATAGAGCAGATGCAATTCCACGTATGAATTGAGAACGACCAATAGTCTGCCCTTAATTCCACCACCCAATGTTTACTTTGTCTGCGGCTCCCACACTTATGTATGGCTCCCAAGGGGTTGGTCGGGTAGATGTTATCTCTCTTTCCTCCTTCCCCCGTGTATGTTGCTCCATCCAATTATCACAGAGCTCATCAGTTGCAGCGTAGGAGTACACGCCTGTCCCGGATAAAAAGGGTTCTTGATCCGAAGGATGTAGATCAGACAGATACAGCCGCAGAGCAATTTGAGGATGTCGCAAAAGGCCTTTTCCCCTTTTGGGGCCCTGTAGTCAACAATGTAGAAATTCGTCGGCTCACTAGAGTTGTGGAAGCAGTTATCAATACCACAGCGGGGATAGCGACAGCAGAGCTCCAGGCTACGAGATTAGTTACCTTACAAAACTGGATGGTGTTAGATGTCATCCTTGCAGACCGAGGAGGGGCCTGTCGTGTCATTGGCAGTAGCTGTTGCGTGTACATACCTGATTACGCACCCAATGTCTATTCAGCGATACAGAAGTTACATAGGTTATCAGCCGAAATACACCAGGAGACAGGTACCTGGACACTATCGGGTGGTTCTGGAGTATACTGACGACATGGGGTTGGAAAATACTTATCTTTTTGGTAATAGTTGTAGCGATATCTTGTCATGTTGCCTCTGCATACACTGCCTCCCGGCATTTTGTGCCTGCTGTGTCAGTGCTCTGGCACCCAAAGGAAAAATACCCATACCTGATAATAACACGATGATCATGCTGCAGAAAAGTGTTGAGGAAATGATGAACATAGATGAGGGCATATTTGAGTCTACGTTATCTCTTGCAATGTCTACTCCTGATCATGAGTATATGGACTGCTCTGCGTGTTAGTGTCTTTTGCCAACATGAAAAAGTAATGTCATCTTTCCTTGGGGTAAAATGGGTTTAGCGAAATGCTAAAAGGAGGGTCTGTTGGAATATAATAAAACGTCTTTGCTGTATTGCTATATGTTGTTCAGCTTAAGTTAGCATTCGCAGCACCATTTTACATTTAGCCGCCATGTTGTGTCATGATCGTGACTTATTTTCTCCTCAACTCTGCTAGAAGCAGCCGTGATGTGTTCTTTCTCTGCTTCAAAGTTGGGCCTCACTGTACTAATGAATATATTGTTATTGTTAGCGCATACATTTCTCACAAGATAGAAGCCCGCTCCCACTAGCTAGGCTATGGGCGCCAGCAGAGTGACCTTGGCACACAGATAGTGTGTGCCCAGTCTCGGGATTTAAACTTTTTCTACTGTACCTTCATTGTGTAGCTGGTCCCAACTGGAAATTTCCAGTTTGGGCGTGTTTTACTGATTCTGAATCCTACATAATGTAATACCATGAGTTCTGATGTCAGTTCCCTCTGCAACACCCCAAGCGACTGGGCAGACGGGACTCCACTATAGTGTACCTGAATAAACATACTTGGTTTGTATTCTCTACTGTCTGACCGACTCTTCATTTGTATGGAAGGCTGAGAGGTGGTCGCGAGTGACCCGGGTGACCCGAAATGGGTCACTTCCTTCAAGTGGTTGCTCCTTTGCCCCATCTGGGTTGACTCCTGGGGGAATATACTATGACTGGTTGTATAATAGGTGCTCCTTTGCCACTTCTTCCTGGACTCTTCAATGATATACCATGGTTGGACAGTGGTTGCTTCTCTGCCACACCTGGGTAGACTCCTCAAGAACATATTATGCTTAGTTGTACAGTGGTTGCTCCTCTGCCGCACAAGGGTAGAATCCTGGGGAACAGACTATGACTGGTTGTATAATAATCTCTCCTACACCTGGATAAACTCCTCCATAATATTATGCTTGGTTGTATAGTGGTTGCTCTCCTGCCGCTCCTGGGTGGTCTCCTCAATAATATATTATGGTTTGTTGTACAGTGGTTGCTCTCCTGCCGCTCCTGGGTGGACTCCTCAATAATATATTATGGTTTGAAAGTGGTTGCTCTCCTGCCGCTCCTGGGTGGACTCCTCAATTATATATTTTGGTTTGACAGTGGTTGCTTCTCTGCCGCTCCTGGGTGGACTCCTCAGGCACATACTACAGCTAGCTGCATAATACCCACATCAATGGGCTGCTCCCTGCCATGCCAGGAAGGATGCAAAGAGCATGTACCATGGCTGGGTGTAGAATGCCTATTCCTATGAGTGGCTCCTCTGTCGCTCCTGGGTGGACTCCTCAATAATATATTATAGCCCGCCGTAGCGGGCTATACCAGCTATTAAAGGCCCGCTCCAGCGTTAAAAGCCCGAGCCGAAGGCGATGGACTTTAACAAAGGAGCGGGAGCGGTATATCCCAGCTTCGAAGGGCTATAAGGCTATTAGAACATTCTGCCACTAGAGGGCAGAATGTTCTAACAAATAAAACAAAGGCCTCTCGGAGTTCGAGGGGGTTTAAATCCCCTCGGGCTCCGAGAGGCGTTTGTGAAAACAACATTGGAATGTTGCTTTGCGGGCCTTTACCGGCCCGTTGAAGCACGGAGCACTCCATTGTCTTCAATGGAGTGCTCCACATTCCAATATTCTAATATGGTTTGTTGCACAGTGGTTGCTCCTCTGATGCTCCTGGGTGGACTCCTCAGGCACACACTACAGCTAGCAATGGGCTGCTCCCTGCCACGCTTGGGTGGACTCCACAGAGCATGTAGCATGGCTGGTTGTATACTGCCCATTCCTATGAGTTGCTCCTCTGCTGCTCCTGGGTGGATTCCACAGAGTACATACTGTAGTTGCCCCTAATAGGGATTGCACCCTACTATACACAGTAGTCTTCTCCTTTGTTAGATATTCCATTTGAGTTGATACAGACTACTTCAACGATGGTAGGTCTGAGCAACTACATCTATTCTCACACTCCTCGCCTACACTTGTGTACACAGAGCTACACGTGCCACATACACATGTGGTCTCTATCCATCCATACACTAGCATCCAATACTCGGTGTCATATCTACCACTCCTTCTAGCCTCAAATGGATTCATAGGTTCTGTGAGAGAACAACTAGAGCGCAACTCTGATCCTCATGCACGACATAAAAAAACCGCTATCAGTGTAGGCCGCATGACAGACACGCCCTCTTCCATCCATAGCATTCCCATGGAGTAGCGTGCTACCCATCTGCAAATGCACTTCTGACTCTCCTTAGGTGTTTGGACCGTAACAGACAGGAAGTGGAGGGACCATATCTAGGCACCCGACGACAGCGGTTAGGATTAATTTCGTAAGGACTGGGACAAGGAATACGGCCGAGCAGGTAATAAATCTATCCCCCCTCCTCATTTGCACCTGAACATGTCGGTGCTCTCAGTCAGGGCCGGCTTTAGGGCAGTGCGACTGGTGCGGCCGCACCAGGCGCTGACCTGTGGAGGGGGTGCCAAACTCAGGGGGGCTCGGTCTTTACCAATTACTTATGATTGGAGAGATGAGGGGCACTTATGCCCAGTAGTAGTAAGAAAATCCGAGGAGGCTGTCATGTGGTGTGGAGGCACCAAAAATGATTCTCAGACCGGGCGCCACCAGCGCTAAAGCCGGCCCTGCTCTCAGTGAAGGAGGAAACCATAAAATCTATAAAAGTTGCCGCTGGGCCAGTCTCCCCTGGGAGATGACAGCCATGCCACAGCACCACAGCAGGACTTTTACCACATCAGTTCAAAGTAGTCTGTGATTGTTGAACATCTGGGGGAGATTTGTGCCTGCGGTTGACAAAAAGGCATTTGAGTGACATTATCAATAAGTTAATTCATTATTTATACGATTTGTCAGATCTGTAAACTCAGCCATTGAAACAGCCAAGTATTTGCATCAGTAACGCAACAGTTTACTCTCGAAGTACTGATGCAAATATTTGCAAACTCTGAATGTACCACGTTTCTGAGTGAACTTCCTTGATCAAAAGAGCTGGGAGTGATAGGATAGATACGAATGACTAATGTAGAGTTTACAACTGCACAGGCTGTATGACAGAATATCGAGTATAAAAATATCACAGGGCCAAAATATAGAGATCTGAATATAGAGGACGAAAATATCAAGAAGGTAAGTGCGCATAGGTAAGTATACATAAGGAGAGGTGTTGCGCAGCGGCCAGAGCGGCTGACTCCGGAGCGCGGGGCTCGCCGGTTCGATCGGCGGCGGCTGCTCAGCTCAGCACCATGTGACTCTGGGCAGTAGCTCACTTAATCTCCCCGACGGCCCCCAGCGCCTCGAGACCCTTTGGAGTGATTAGTTTGCGCTTTACAAATACCGGATTTATTTATAGATTCATTATTTTAACTCCACATTACGTTGCTCGAAGATATATATGTATGCGTGTATATATGTATATATATATATATATGTGTATATATATATATATATATAAATATAGACATCGTCAAGGTACATATATGTGAAGCTAAGTGTAGTAAACCTATACTTACCTATATGCACGCACCTTAATGATCATTTATTTTCTCATTTTTTAGGCCTCAATATTTTGGCCCCACAACATTTTCTAGTTAATATTCTGGTGCAATCCCAGTGCTTTAAAGAGAGTATGTTTTCCACCTTTTCTAACTTACCATAAGGTTGATAGGGATTGTTGCTAACTTAGAACACCTCATTCCACGAGTTGGGACCGAATCCTGAATGATGATACTTTAGAGAATGACAGCTAATGAGAGCTCCCAGGGCATACTGCACTGCTCATCCCCTCGCCTGCTCTACCACCATAGGCCAGGAGTATTCAGCATTAATCTAGATCCAGGCCAGAGTTTCAAGATATCCACAAAAGCTGAATTTAAATACACGGCCTCTTGGTCATCACAAGGTCTTCCAAGGCTCTGGGTGTATGTGGTCTTCAGTTATACTCCTGCTACAGACACCACTTACGTGTCCAGCTCGGTCCTCATAGTAAAACCACGCGCCTTTGCCTGCCCCAGACCCTGCTGAATTTGGATTCTAATTCCGTCCCACCGCAGCCTCAGGTGACGTCATGCTTTTACCTCTTTCCTGTTTGGGTGGAGCACCTACGGTTACTCCTGAGACAAGTCTTCCATGAAGGCCCCTAGTTCTGGGCCCACTCCTCCACTGCAATAGGTTCGTCTCTCAAATCTCGCTTTTACCTCCTTCCTGTTTGGGTGGAGCACCTACGGTTACTCCTGAGACAAGTCTTCCATGAAGGCCCCTAGTTCTGGGCCCACTCCTCCACTGCAATAGGTTCATCTCTCAAATCTCGCTTTTACCTCGTTCCTGTTTGGGTGGAGCTCCTACGGTTACTCCTGAGACAAGTATTCCATGAAAGCCCCTAGTTCTGGGCCCACTCCTCCAGCGCAATAGGTTCATCTCTTAAATTTCGCAAGCGGAAGCGCTGCTGGGGTTACACTTTGCTGAGTGCTCATTGGTTCGGCACAGCTAGCCTATTGATCATCTAGACAATGGACGCTACCATGGGCTTCACCAACTACGATAGGACTTTTTAAAACTTCTCCAGCTTCACAACATTGGTGAAGTTTAAACAAATAGCTGATGAAAAAAATACAAAAGTAAGTTCTGCAGATAAAGTTTGTGGAAAAAGTCTGAGGCTAAACCTTGTTTTGTTGGAACATTCACCCAAGCACAGTTTTGTAACGTTGCTACTTTTTCAACTTTGTGGAGAAGCAAATTTATATTTACCACTGCTGCAAGCTACAAAGTTATGATTGTGCACACCTTGAGTCCTAGGGAAACTGCTACAAAGACTTCTTGAAGTTTGATTTAAGGGACCTTATTTAGGGACAGATGAAGGGTCTGGCTGGTTGGAGGCTCTCAGCCCACTGGATCCGATACAGAATTTAGGTTGATGCATCCGCTTGCCGGATTTAGAGGTGCTCTCCCTTGAATTATAGCATGACTGTTGCATGCTCTGTTTCTTTGTGGTGACAGGAGGTGAAGTTGTTCTGTTGACTTTTATGTGCTTCACCTGGGTCACAGCACCAGTCAGGGAGGATTTGCTAGTTGGCTGGTGTGAGGCAGTGCAAGATGTCTACCCAAGCGACAACTCTGTGCTCAAAATCTTCGCAACTGTGGGGGACAAGGGGATTTATTCCCTAAAACCCCCATATTTTGGAGTGGGGGTTCAAGACAAAATATCTCCCTCCCCCACCCAGATTTTGAAGTGGAAACTGAAGATTAAACAGTGTCAGACAGAGCATGTCTTTCTGAAGCCAATCTGACATTCCCTAAGCCTCTATGAAGTGCTGGAACATGAGCAGCACATTCTCTGGGGGCTGCAAGACCTCTTTGCTTTGTTAATTATTTAATGAGGGTCACTGAGGTGTTGAGCCATCAGTCTGTGCATCGGGGGAGCAGAGGCAGTAGTACAAGGGAAGGCAAGAAATGCTGTTTTATGTTCATGGTTCTGCAGGGGCAGCTAATGTAAGAAGAAAATGATTTTAGTAGAGGATGAACCCAATGACAGCAGTGAAATAATTAGAAATACGTGAATATGTCTCATAGCCTCCACAGAGGAAGTGCCCTTCGGGTAACATCTGTTCAAGGAGACATTGCAAAGTGCAGCCTATTTTCATAGGGGCAGAAGTGCAGCATAATTTCATAGAGCCAGAAGTGCAGCATAATTTCATAGAGCCCGAAGTGCAGCATAATTTCATAGAGCCAGAAGTGCAGCATAATTTCATAGAGCCAGAAGTGCAGCTTAATGTCATGGGGCAGAAGATCTGTGACTGGGGGTGAATGTTTGATTAATTCAGCATTCCGTCCTTCATCTGTACGTTTTGCATTTGTCGCCCTAAGTGTGCCGGGTGTGCCCAGACGTGGGTCCCGTGCTCGCTACGGCACCAGATTCAAGCTAGCCTGGCTGAGGAGGGGTGCTACCCCGAAACCGGTCCCAGGATGCTTGTTTCTGGTCCAGGAAGGACCTGGTCTGGCAGTTCGGGCTGGACTGTTCCCATGGGGTACAGGGTCAAGACTGATTTGTATATGGCTGGGTCTGGAATGACATGGCGTGCAAAAAAAAACACGGATTTAACCCAGATCTGTGACTGGGGGTGAATGTTTGATTAATTCAGAATTCCGTCCATCATCTGTTCTTTTTGCATGGGGCAGAAGTGAAGCATATTTTCATAGGCCCAGAAGTGCAGCATAATTTCATAGGCCCAGAAGTGCAGCATAATTTCATAGGCCCAGAAGTGCAGCATATTTTCATAGGCCCAGAAGTGCAGCATATTTTCATAGGCCCAGAAGTGCAGCATATTTTCATAGGCCCAGAAGTGCAGCATAATTTCATAGGCCCAGAAGTGCAGCATATTTTCATAGGCCCAGAAGTGCAGCATAATTTCATAGGGGTAGAAGTGCAGCATAATTTCATAGGGGCAGAAGTGCAGCATATTTTCATAGGCCCAGAAGTGCTGCATAATTTGATAGGCCCAGAAGTGCAGCATATTTTCATAGGCCCAGAAGTGCAGCATAATGTCATAGGGGCAGAAGTGCAGATTAATTTCATAGGGGCTGAAGTGCAGTATAATTTTATAGGGGTAGAAGTGCAGCATAATTTCATGGGGCAGAAGTGCAGCATAATTTCATAGGGGTAGAAGTGCAGCATAATTTCATGGGGCAGAAGTGCAGCATATTTTCATAGGCCCAGAAGTGCAGCATAATGTCATAGGGGCTGAAGTGCAGTATAATTTTATAGGGGTAGAAGTGCAGCATAATTTCATGGGGCAGAAGTGCAGCATAATTTCATAGGGGTAGAAGTGCAGCATAATTTCATGGGGCAGAAGTGCAGCATATTTTCATAGGGGTAGAAGTGCAGCATAATTTCCTAGCGGTAGAAGTGCAGCATAATTTCATAGGGGTAGAAGTGCAGCATAATTTCATGGAGCAGAAGTGCAGCATATTTTCATAGGGGTAGAAGTGCAGCATAATTTCATGGGGCAGAAGTGCAGCATATTTTCATAGGGGTAGAAGTGCAGCAGAAGTGCAGCATAATTTCATGGGGCAGAAGTGCAGCATATTTTTAATTTCATAGGGGTAGAAGTGCAGCATAATTTCATGGGGCAGAAGTGCAGCATATTTTTAATTTCATAGGCCCAGAAGTGCAGCATAATTTCATAGGCCCAGAAGTGCAGCATAATGTCGTAGGGGCAGAAGTGCAGATTAATGTCATAGGGGCAGAAGTGCAGTATAATCTCATTCGAGTATGTTTTGTCACTGTGTTTGATCTTTGCTGTCTGTGTAAAGATTCCAAACGGAAATACACAGCTTTTATTCCTATGATTAGCACATGACTAGAAGGGTGTTCATGGTGTCACTTTGATGTAAAGTGAGATGAGTGTGTTTATTGAACTCTGTAAACTAACACTAATTGGATAAGGATAATTGAATGACACAAAACACTGACCTTTGGTGCCAGACGGACGAGAGAAGGACGTGAGCCTACAATATGCAATCTTACGACACAAATCTCAGCTTATCCACTTGATCTAAATGTGTGATCTACGGCTCATTGCTTAACTTCACTATACTTTTGTTTCTTAACCATCCAGTTAGAGAGCACATTGGAGTAATTCAGTACACCATCTGCACGGTAAAAAAAACTACATTATATATAGTTAATATAAAATACTCTTACTTCACATTTTAAAACAATATAGGTTAAAAGTAGAGAACCTGACAAATTGGCACATTTTAGGTAACTTATGGCAACGTCATCAGGTCATGCGGCATCCTTGAATGTTTTGATGTTTATAAAAAAAAATGACAGTACATGTCACTCAAGTTAGTGATCTAATCGTATATACTTGAGAAACACTGATAAATATCTATTTTCCATATTAAAGTCTTTATCCTATTTTTTCATGACATTTGTGCCTGATTCATATCTTTTGTCGTAAATCTGTTTTGTTTTATTAAGACAGAGAAAAAATAAGCCACAGCTACACAGCATGTCGCCTACAACCCCATGGCGGGCCGGCCGCAAAGTAAGATAAGCACAAACAAAAGGGGGATGCAATGGCGTATCGATACAGATAGCAGACATACAAACTTAGTTACACAGCAAGTCGCCTACAACCCGCTTAGGGCCGGCCGCGTGATGTAGTGATCAAAAGTGGCAGGCGTTTGTTTTACAACAGCTCCAAGAGCATTGAACCAGAACCAAAGAACAAACGCACACAACGTGCAAGAAACAAACAAAATAATAGAAGAAGAGAAAGAAAGACAAACAACAAAGACCAGCGAGAGAAAGAAAGAAGGAACGGCGAGGAAGAAAGAGAGAGGAGAGGAGGGACAGGAAAGAAGGTAGAGTAGAAGGAAGGGGACAAAAGGAAGAGAGGTGTTGGAAGTGATCCTTGCAAAGAACGACAACCTGGTGGAACAGGGGCAGCTGGATGGCACGGGGCTCAGGAGGGCACAGTGAAGGCAAAGGGAAGCAGCGCATCTTCAAAGAGGCGTAACGCCCGGAGTTTCGGGGGCATAAAGCAAGCGTGCTCCATTCTACAAAAGTAATCGATTAGTGGTTGCCAAAGCCTGGTAAAGCGAGTGTCTTGGTCCTGCAAGCGTGCTGTAAGGAGCTCCATGGCCATGGTATGCCATAGACGGGTGAACCAAGCCGTGATCGGAGGGGTCTCTGCTTTCTTCCAGTACAGGGCTAGGAGTTGTTTCGCCGCACCCAGCATATGGAGACAGACCTGCCAATCGCCACGCGTCAGTGCGCGCAAATTAGTAGGCTTAATACCCAAAATGAGCGTAGCTGGAGCTTCAGGCAGGGGGAAGCCAAGAACCAGTTTGATGTAGCTGAGGATCTCCTTCCAGTAAGTGGCCAGGAGTGGACAGGACCACCAGATTTGAAGAAAGTCTCCGGGTGACGTCAAGCATCGCCAGCAAAGAGGGGAAGCCGTAGGGTACATTTTATGTAATCGTCGAGGGGTGTAATACCACTGAGACATTAGCTTGTAAGCGGTTTCACGCTGCGAGATACAGCGATAGACCCTTGGAATGTCCTGCCAAAGGCGCTCCCACTGCGCGGGCGCAATGTCCGTGGCCAGGTCCGACTGCCACCGAGTCTGATAGAGATGCGGAGTTAGCCGCGGGGGTGTTGGAGAATACGATAAGTGCGTGCAATAAGACCCCTGGAATTATCAAACGAGCGGACCAGCCGCTCGAAGGGAGTGAGAGCACGTGTGGCCGCCGACGCCAAAGATGCATCGTGAACCCAGTGCCGAAGTTGCAAGTACTGAAGCCGAGCCCCTTCAGGAAGTTGAAATTCCTGCTTGCATTGTTCAAAAGTCTTGAAGGTAGTACCGACAAAGAGGTCCCGTATCGTACGGCACCCGCCATCCAACCAGTCAATGAAAACGGTAGGGTTCAGAGCAGGAGGAAAGAGAGAGTTGCCTGCGATGGGGGTGTGAGGAGAGGGGAAAGTGGTGAGGCCCTTGGGTACAGCAATCCGGTCCCAGATGTCAAGGACAGTTTTGGTAGGAACGGCTATATAAGCACTGCGGGAGCGGGAGACCCGGGAGTGCCAGGGCAAATCCCATATGGAGCGCCCGGTCACTGCCCTATCCATGTGAAACCACACCTTTTCACTCTCCCATGCCATCCATTCAGAGATAAAGCGAAGGTGCGCCGCCCAATAGTAGTCCAACAGGTTCGGACAAGCCAAGCCCCCTCTATCCCGGGGTGACATGAGAATTTTGTTAGAGAAGCGCGGGCGACGACCACCCCAGATAAATCTGGTGAAATCACGCTGTAAGCTTAGAATCTGATGACGCGGGATAGGAGTAGGAAGTGACTGGAAGACGTATAAGATTTTGGGCAAAATGGACATTTTGAGGGCATGAATACGGCCCAGCCAGGAGAGAGTGAGAGGTCTCCAGACCCGCAAGTCCTCCAACACAGTCCGATGACACTCCTGCCAGTTAGCTTGCGACCAGGTAGCGAGGGTAGGGGTCAAGTTAAGCCCAAGATAGCGAATGGAATCCCATTTATAGGGGACCAACGCTTGCAACGTCGAGAGCTCCGTTGCCGGGATGGTAAGGTTCAGGGCCCAGGATTTGTCATGATTAATCTTAAGGCCAGACGCCCGCTCGAATTGACACAAAAGATGGTGAAGGGCAGGAAGAGACGTGTGTGGCTGCGACAGTGTGAGAAGGAGGTCGTCTGCAAACAAAGCGACCTTGTGCTGTTGGCCTCCGAGAGGGATGCCATGTATGTCTGGCGCCTGGCGAATCAAGATGGCAAGCGGCTCGACCACAAGGGCAAATAAAAGAGGAGAGAGAGGGCAGCCCTGCCTCGTACCTCTATGTATAGAAATGGGGTGTGTGAGTTGGCCATTGACCCGGACTTGGGTCGTAGGGGAGAGATAAGGAGCCATGATGCGGGACACCATCAAGGGGCCAAGCCCGATTTTACAGAGCACCGCGCAGAGAAAGGTCCAGTCCACACGGTCGAACGCTTTCTCCGCGTCGAGAGACAGCAGGCAGGCAGGGATATTCCAGTGCTGGGCTTTCCCAACAAGATGGGCAATCCGACGCACATTGTCAGCCCCCTGTCGCTGCCGAATAAAACCGACCTGGTCGGGGTCGATCAGGCCCGGGAGGTGCGGATCCAGCCGTTTAGCTAAGATTTTGGTGTAGAGTTTAAGATCCGAATTGAGTAGGGCAATGGGGCGAAAGGAGGAACATAGTGCGAGGTCCTTGCCTGGCTTTGGAAGTAGCGCTATTTCGGCTAATCCCACGGAAGCAGAGGGGCCCGTCGTGTCCGTGAAAGAATTGAAGAGACGGAGAAGATAGGGCTGAAGCTGTGGGAAGAAGACCCGGTAAAAGGAAAGCGGCAGACCATCCGGGCCCGGCGATTTCCCAAGAGGGAGGTCCTTCAGAGCGCCCGCAAGTTCGCTCTGTGAAAGAGGGGCTTCCAGTAGTTGTGCATGATGAGGGGTGATCGGAGCCCAAGGGCAGCTATCAAGGACAGCCCGGACCTGTTCCGGAGGGGGCGTCTCCTGAGCGTACAAAGACGAATAATATGCATGAAACGCGTCGAGTTTAGCTTTTCCAGTAATGGCCCGGGTGCCATCAGGGCACTTAATATTAGCTATATGTGCTTTAGCTGCACGTGTCCGCAATCGCCGGGCTAAAACCGTACCTACCTTATCTCCTCCCTCATAATATCGCTGCTTGAGAGCCAGTAAGGCCCGTTCAGCCTTGTTGGTATGATGTACTCGGAGCTGGCCGCGCAGCATAGCCAGTCGCCGCTTGTGAGCAGCCCGTGGCTGAGTCTGATCGAGGCGCTCCAGCTCCTTAATGTCACTGGAGAGTTTAACTTCAAGCAGGCGCGACTCTCTGGCCCGGGCACACGCTATAGAGGTAATATGGCCTCGTATAGTGGCCTTAAATGCGTCCCAGACCACAGGAAAAGGGGTTTCTGGCAAGTCATTCGTCTCAAAATAAGCGACAATAGCAGCCCGAAGTTCCTCAATATCAACCGGGTCACGAAGTATGTGGGCCGGAAGCCGCCACCGCGGTGGGCAGTTAGAGTGAGGAAGCAAATCCCGAAAGAGGAGCTCAAGGTGCGCGTGATCTGAAATTGAAATGTCTGACATAGAGGCCGAGAGCGTGTCCCCGATGAGGGAATGCGAGACAAAGAGATAATCGATGCGCGAATATGAGCGATGTACAGGAGAGTAATACGAGTAGTCGCGCGAATCGGGCGAGTGGTAGCGCCAGGCATCTATTAGGCCAAGCTCGGTCAATTGATTTTTGAGGGCAGAGGACATAGCCCCGGTTCCGTGGAAGGAACCGTCACTGCGATCATCAGTGGCACTCCACACCAGATTGAAGTCACCCCCGAAGATAAGGAGGGGATCCGAGTTCGACACGTGTTCCCGCAGGGTCTCCCGGAGGAATGAGTCTTGTGCCTGGTTGGAGGCATAAACGTTATATAGAGTTAAGGTCCTGTGGCCAAACCCAACCACCACCCGGAGGAACCTGCCATCCGGAGTGCGTACCGCCTTAGAGGCCCCCTGCTGAATGCCTGTTCGACAAAGTATTGCTACTCCAGCTACCTTGGAAGAGGTATAAGCCCAAAATTGAAGCGGAAATCGAGGATGGGCCATGCGGGCGATATCCTCCTTAAGCAGGTGGGTCTCCTGAAGGAAGACAATATCAGGATTCAATTGGAGAAGGTATCTCCAAATCTGTCGCCGCTTGTTGGGGGAGTGGAGTCCCTTCACATTAAGGGATACGAGTTTCAAACCAGGTGTGGCAGCCATAACTGGAAGAAAGAGAGACCAAGCGCGCGCATCGTTTGGTGGAGCAGCAGGTAGCGGCTAGAAGGGGAAGAGAAGAGGGGAGAAGGAGAAAGGAGGCATCGCACAGCAAACACCACAGGACGGGCTAGGAACCCCAGCGAGGGGAAGGTCGGCTGAGGCCCCACATAGAAGTAAGAGAGACACCCCACCAAGAGCGCCAACAGGGGAAGCATACCAAGCACAGAGGGACAGGTCCCACCAGCCCCAAACAGGATGCCCCAACACCCCAAAGTCCCCCCAGAGCCAAGCCTCCCCGCGGGTTCACGCAAGGACGTTGCCGAAAGGGGCCCAAAGTAGGGCAAGAAAAAAGAAAGCCAGAAATAGGAAAAAAAAAGAAGAAAATAAACTGGCCAACTGGGCCAAAGTAGTGCAGAGTCGGTGCGGAATAGCCCAGAAATAGCCCAGATCCCCGAAGGTAGGACATTCCGGAGAAGTCACTCTCCCTCAAGACTCGGCAAGAAGAAGTAGGGGGAAGTGGTGGGCACACTAGGGATGGGAGGCCCCCGCTACCAGTCCTCCGCCCAGCGACGTTGAACATGCAACACATTTCAGCCTCCAGGCTCGGACAGAAGGCCCCCAGGAGCGAGGCCCCATCAGAAGCATTAACAAGCGCCATGCCACAAGGGGAAGAGCAGTCAAGGCCCCAGGGATGGGGAGGCACTCAGGGAGTGGACATGGTTGACGGCGTCCCGTTTGGCCTGCGTGGAGTCGATGTCCCCCGAAGAGCGTCCAGAGCGAGGCGGGGGAACAGTGGACCACTCCGGCCGGAGCGAATCCGCGGGGTGAACACCAGAGGAGGGGGGATCATCAGAGTCTGAGTCCACAGGCAACCGAAGAAGGCGCAGCGCCTCTTGCAGGGACCGGATAACCCGCCGTCGACCCGCCCAGGAGAACATCAGGGCAAAGGGGTGGCCCCACTGGTATTTGATGTCCAGGGCCCGCAATTTATCGGTGACAGGTTTAAAAGCTTTCCTCCGACGAAGCGTGGACGGTGCAAGGTCTTGGAAGATTTGAATGGACAGTCCATTGTAGGTGACTGACCGGATCCCCTGTACTTTACGCATGATGGCTTCTTTGTCCGCAAAGAAATGGACTCGGGTGATAATGTCCGGCACAAAATTTGGGCGGTTGCAGGGACCTGGGACGCGATGGGCTCTGTCCAGCATAGGAGGTGTGGTACCTTCCCCCTCACGGATTGCATGCAGGAGGTCTGCGGTGTACGTCAAGGCATCAGATCCCTCTGTGCCCAATGGCACACCCCTAATACGGAGGTTGTTCCGCCGTCCCCGGTTCTCCAGATCCTCCTGCTTCAATTGTAAGGAGATATTCTGGTCCTCCAGTTCTGACATCTTCCTCCAGAGGCCCTCGATGTCCTCCGTCCTGGCGTCCACCGTCCTCTCGAGACCGTCGACCCTATCACCAATTTCCACAACATCCCTGCGGACATCCTGCAGCCCAGTTTTGAAGTCCTGCCGCAGGGAGCTGATCTCCGACTTGATTTCCTGCAGAAAGGTCGTCATGTAGGCCTGAGTGATAGGGATGGCTTGAGCTGGCGTGTCCGAGAGCCCTGAAGAGACAGGGGGGCCCTCTTGCGTAGTGGGGGGCACCTTGGCCCACATGGAAGTCACTGGGTTATCGCGGGCAGCGGCTGCCTCTGCGTCCTTGTGAGCCCTGTGTTTAGGTGGCATGGCGGCGGGACACCAAAAGGACAGTAGCCGCCGAGGTCAGGGCCAAGGGTGTGAATCGACGGGACAGCCGAGACGTGGGCCAGTCCAATCAGCCACAGGTAGGATCCCGGGAGGCCTCCCCTAGGCAGCAAGCGCGGCCGGCAGCGTGGCGGCAGGGCAGCTCAAGTCGGTGGTCCCTCCAGAGGTAAGAGCGCCCCAAGCAAAGGGCTATCTTAGCAGGAGCAGTGGTGGGGACACTCAAGGCAGAGGGTAGGGGCAAGCAGCGTACACCAAACTCCCAGCGGAGTCCAAGGGCGGCCCAAGTCGTGGCGGTCATGAAGCAGAGTCCAAGGAGCCCAGGACAAGCGCCAATGAAGAGCCCCCCAGGGATGTGAGCGCCCCTCCGCCCCTTCTCATAGGCACCACGCTCCAATTAGGGGACCAGATCCAGGCACCAGGGCAAGGCCAGCGCTGAGATGCCCCCCAAGGCAGGCAGGGTCGCAGCAGCGAGCTGGGCGTCAGGGGGCCCACTTTTGGGCGAAAAAGACCCCCCGACCCGGTACCTGCACCACTCCAACCGCAGCTCGGTGGCCCTCTCCGATCGTCGCGCCGTCCAGGGTCCGGCAGGCAGGAAGATGCCGTCGCCAGGCCCCGTATGCTCCAGGGGCCCCACACCAGGATCAGGGGCGTCACGGGACCAGAGAGGCAGAGCGATCCACTGGCCAGAAGCGACCGCCTGCACCCCCCCCACTGGGAGGCGCCGTAGGCACCAACGGGCGCGCGTCCGCAGCCGGGGCCCAAAATGGCGGCCGGCGGGCTGCAGACCCGATCCAGCGAAAGAGAAGAGGCCGCAGGGGTCCAGGCAGCGGCGTCCAGCCACCAGGGTGCAGCAGGTATCCGGCCCCCGCGTGCCCCCGCCGCCGGCAGCGCTCCCAGCTGGCGCAGCGCCCCCAGCACCGTCCGGAGCTCCACTGCGGCCAGGAGGCAAGATGGCGGTCGCCAGGGCCGGCCACAGAGAACCAGGAACACCGAGCCCCCAAAGGACCCCCAGGCCTCCAAACACTGCCCGGGAGGTCCCGGCCGGGATCGGAGCAAGCCCCAGGTGAGAGCGGAGCCCGGAGACCAAGCTGGCGATTTGGGCGAGAGGCGCTGGAGCGGAGACTCGATGGTGCACGTCTCACTCCATGCGCGCCCAAGCCACGCCCCCCTGATTCATATCTTTTGATGGCTCGGCTCATGCTTTGGCTCCTACAGCCACGCCAGACCCCTCGCTGCCTCGCTCCAAGGCTGTCAATGACCCCCCAGTACATTTAGTGTCTGTGCCCTTGTCTGTGCAGCTGAACTCCATTTCCCAGAATCCTCTAGGATGGTGCTTCCAGACTAGACCACAGATTCACAAGAGCTTCAGAAAGCCTGCGCTGTAGATTCACAACACACTGCTGCTGCTCCGGTGGGACTGTATACTCTGAACCCAATGACACATCTCTCTTCCCGCAGCAGTCCTGCTTACTCGCCATTCTGTGCATCAAAAACTACTCTTTTCGGCAGGTCTGGTTCCCTGCTCCTTCCTTGTGTAGTGATCTCTACGCGCTCCAGCACTGTCCTCGGAGTTAACCATTCCGGAGATACTGTGCCAATCTAGCACTGCCTGCTCTGGGTCTGGTGGCCTAGTGGACTCATGCGTCCACTGCAGGGGCCTGTGTTCGACCTCATGGCTACTGGTTCAACTCCTGGCAGTTCCACTCAGCCTTTCATCCTTCTGAGGTCGATAAAATGAGTACTGTTGAGTTGGGTAACAATAAATATATGTTATTCAGCGCCAAGATACCCTTGGGTGAACGTGCGCTGGTCAAATACACGTTATGTTTCCTGTGACAGGCCGACTCTGCCTGCTTATGAACGATTCCTGTGCCATCCAACACTACCCGCTTCTGCCTGTTCTTGCACCAGCCAGCCACTGCCTGCTTCTACCAGCTGGGCACTACGCGCTCCTGGCTGTTTTAAGTTCTTCATTCATTCTCTGTGTGTTTAGCAGCAACCACTCCTCTAATTTTCAGCTAAGCTGTTTCTTGCAGTTCCCAGGACAGCAGGTACTTGTAATACACACCAGGTTACTTCCCTGTGTTATCTTTGCTTGTGTTTGTTCTTCTGTTTCTTTAGTATACTCCCTTCTTCTTTGCTTGAATTTATCATTTGAATTGGCGAGGCTCCTAGAGTCCTGGCCTGTCAGACAGTATCCTCTGGTGACACTTTTTTGCTCCCCACATCTTGCACCCTTGTCCAGCACTCCGTTACTCTCTGGCTAGGTTCACACGCTCCAAATACCTATATGTATCGACATACATTGAGCTCGATTCACAAACTGCATTTTGTAGTATCTAAAGCAGTACTACAGTAACACTGCTCACTACAAAATGCAACTCACAGCTCTACGGGTGGAGCTCTCCATCCCTCGAGTCATTTCTATGGGGAGATCTCCCCACGTGTTAGTTTAGTACTTATTGTTAAATGTGGGCGGGACCAGGGCGACTCGTGGGACAATGGGGGAATACCTACCACTAAATGGCAGAGATTTAGGAAATTGTAAGTAGTGTTTTAAGGAGGGACATGCTCATACCAACATACACAAATCTCCCTATTTACACCTAGGTTCAGGAGCAGATTTACACATGAGTAAATCTACATTTACCATTGGGAGTTGGGCCCTCTGTTATGTATCAGTGCACACGTCAGCCAGCCCACAGTACATAAACTGTGCCAGTCATTCCCTGCTTGCAGCTTCCATAGTTTCAACACAGAGTCCTACTTCTCATGTTGTCTCCTACCACCTGCCCAACACTTGCTCCTGAATGCAGCCCTCGGTCACTGCTGGAACATCAACCTACTTCAACAGGTCTAAAACATTAGCCCCAATCATGTATGCCAGTTATAAAAGCACGCTTGTGCATTTATCCTGAGGACTCTTAACCTGTGACACTCAACTGATCATTTAATTTTTCCCTCAGAGGTATAGTTATCACTGGTAAGGCTGGTGCAGTGGCACTGGGGCTCAAAGGTCTAAAGGGCCCACTGAGCCCCGATTATTGCAGGGGAACACTTTCCTTGTTTGCACAAGGTCCAGTGGTGCCCTTGCTATGCCATTGTCTTATCTGGTAAAGAAGAGTGCTTAATTGAGCTGTCCTGTGTGATCTTGGGAAGGTAGATGGCTGACACATGCTGAGAACCTGCTCTCAGGACTCTTCCCTAGCTTGTAGTCTAAAAGAAAAGAATACTTTTGCACAGCCTACAGGTTAAAGTGACCTACATGTCAGAACGTAAAGGGTCATTTCCGTAACTGGTTTGATTTCTTTACCTAGCACCCGCTGTCAAGCTGTACACGTCACGTCTGAAGTAAATATGCAACCTGTCAGTAGTGGCTCTCACTTTCACTTTATTTCGTAAGGAGACCCGATTTAGCATCACTATTTTGATACCATAGCCATATTAAAGCTGCACAACTATCAACTATTCCACATAAAAGACCTATGAAATGAAATTATGCAAACACATGCTAATGAAATCCAGATCTTAGTTATTTTGTATCTCATTAAAAGAGAGTGATCAAAGTTTGCTGAAAACATTGTAACTATAGCTTAAGTGTTTTAATTTCCCTTATATCACAGACATATACAGAACTCTAGGGCAGTGAAGAGACCTCAGAGTTGAAACATGGCAGTTTGGCAGGGATGTGTTTCTTACCTTGAAGTGCACCCTCAGGGCAGCAGTGGGCGTGGCGAACACAAGGGGGTCGAATTTACTATTCGATCTTCACTCCTGGAATAAATGGGAAAGGGCAACTTTCACCCAAATATTCCAGGAGGCTTCCTTACTATTCTAACTCCAGTCCTGCAATATTTGAGGGAATGTATAAAGCCCCAAACTATTTTTAGAAAGGGTTGAAAAGTAGTAATTTTGAATTGCAGACAGTGATGCCCCGATGGCGCAGCTCAGGCCAAAAACCTAGGAAACCGACAGGCTCTGGCATGCAAACTGCCTCAGGCAACTCCTTTCCTTCCTCTCTATGGTCTTTGCTCCTCCACATAAACTAAACAGGAAGTAAACTCCTGCCTTGATTGCTATCAAAGCACTTTAAAGCGTGGATTGTCCAAGTCAGGCAGCTCTTTTGTAACTCACAAAAATAAAAGTGAATTCGGGTAATTCCGTCACTTTTGGGTAGCACTGAGGTTTTAAAAGTAGGATACAAACTGCTCTGCTTCTCCTAAATGACCATCTTCAACAAGAAACACCACATGCTTAGCAGGTTAATTGTCCCTATATCCGAGAGATCAACCAGCTGGTCACAGGATACACCCATACTCCAAATTCTTAAACCTCCAACCTCTGGAAGTGCACCATCATTTGTATCACACCGCATGTTCACTAAGGCATCCCCCACTTTGTCACCACTCGTGGACACCACTGTACACCTCATCTGCATCACCAAGAGGTCTTACCTTGCTGGATCCACCGAAGAACGAAAGTAGGTGCTGCTTGGCGGCAGCCATCTTGGCCGCCCGCCGTTTCTTCCTCATTGACTTAGGCGAGGGAAGGCTCCACCCACTGCCAGTTGACTTCATTTCCTTCTTTTTGATCAAACCATCAGGCACCTGCACCCCATCCACCCGGTTCAGGTGGCTCTCACTGTAAGTCCGCCAAACCATGCCGCCGCTCCCACCGTCTGCATGCAGGCTTGTTTTTCTCTTTCCCCGTGCCAGGTTCTCCCGGCTGCGCTCCCCATCAGATTCATCACAGCTTTCATAGCCCAAGCACTGCAGGGTGTCAACGCTTAGGCTGTAGGCCTTGTCGATGCGCAGCTCGGGTATTACCATGTCTGTCTTTGCAGGCGCACCATCAGCTTCCCCACCCAGTCCCTTGGAAGCAGCAGTGCAGAGGTCTGGAGCAAGCATCTCCTGAGGCGGCGGTGATAACATCACGGCCTCCTCCTGGGCATCATCTGAAGTGCCTGAGGGTTTCCGCTTCCGGATGGCCGCTCGTTTCCATGGGATTTGGTCACACTCACTAAGGCAGCTCTCTGACCCCGATTTCCGCAAAGGGCTAAAAGCTTTCAGCATCTGCAAATGCAACAAACAAAAAAATCTGTTAGAACTGGGATATTTTTTCACCTTTGTCACTGGATTTGTCTGCTTCTTAGGTTAATATCTCTTAAAACTTTTTTACCCTTCCCATCATCTCCTCACATTCATGTCACTATTGGATGAGAAATGCGAGGACTGTAGTTCCTATTTCCTACCACCAGGGGCAGATGTTAGATATAACAGTCATTTTAATTTCCTACACTAGAGGGCAACCTGCTGCCGCTGCATCTTTTTAGGACTACAGTTCTTGGATAGAGAACTAATACACAGGTTTGTAGACTTTGCCAAAGCGACAGTTCTCATTTCTCACCAACAGGGGGCAAATAATGACCTATCTGAAGATAGAAAATTGCTGTGGACATAAGGAAGAATTCTCCACAAGTAGGCTTCTCTAACTTTAAATGGAGTACTCTAGAAGTTCAAGGGTCAAGCAGAATACTATATAAACTGTGAATTCTATCAGAGCAAATCGAGTTGGGGGGTTTAAGCAAGTTGTGTTGGAGAGCGCCCCTTGTGGTCAGTTCAGTATGTAGCATAAATGTCAATGGCAGTTCCAATGCCCTTTCACCCGCCTCTAGCTGTGGTCCCGTTTGTAATAATAAACCAGATATACAGCTGTGCTTAATTTGAGCCAGTGGTTGCCAGTGGGGGCCACCAGTACTGAGTTTTAGAGACCGGTACTTATTTTCCTCATCAGACATTTCCCAAGAGCAAGAGAGGGAAAACCAGACTAACAGGAAAGGAGGAGCAAGAGAAAGATGGAAAAACCATCCCCAAAGAAGGAGCCTGAAAGAGTGAGATTAAGGGACAGGGAATATCTGGCAATGGATTAAGGAGAAAGGGGGTGGCCTGAGGCCTGCAAAGCCTTGGTATTGAGCGCGCTAAACATTTAATAGTGCCAACCAGGCTTCTGAGGAGCGCTCTGGGCACCGGCACTCATTTATTTACAAATAAAGAACTGAGATACAGAGATCTATAGAGCAGGGTCTCCAACTTTTTTTGTAACAAAAGCCGCTTATGCTCAATGAAAATCACCCCGTGCAACTGATATAAAGTGTTGAAATAGTGATCACATCAGACAAGGTTACATTAGTGCCCTCCCTCACGCAAGATAACCAGCAGTGATCACCTCAGTGCGTCAGGCATGGTCGCCAGTTGTTATGTCTTGAAAGGCTTAGTCAATGTGGACTGCCTCTCCGAGGATAATGCATAACACCCACACCTGCACTGCCCTGGCTCCAAGGTAATGACAGGAGTAGTTAGCCTCCCCAGTGCCACAAATTGTATACTCAAATATGAGCTTTGAATATATTTTGCAAATTCAGCTATTTTTCTCCAAACATCAGCATATGAGTTCTAAAAATACACACACTCTCCTCTCGGGTCCACGGTTTTCGATGTTGACATACATATGTTAATTTAACCAAACAAGAGCTTCTAATTTAGTAGCCCACTAAATTGGTCTGGGCTGCATGCAGAGGAGCTACTAACAGATAGATGGAGGGATCAGTGGCTCAAGAGCTACTCGGTGGAGAAGCCTGGAATAAAGGAAGAGAGAGGGGGAGACAGAGAGAAAGAGGACGAGAGAAGGCGAGAGACTGGGAGAGAGGTGAGAAGAGAGAGAGGAGAAAGAGAGAGAGAGAGAGAGAGCTGGTGAGTGGGGCGCCGACAGACGCCTGCCCGGAAATAGAGAAGGGACTAATCTCGACTGCCCGTCATTAGACAGACATGGCTGCCAACAGGTGCCACGTGCCAGGCTGACCCCGGCTCCCCACTCTCTGTATTTTGGCCAGAGTCGCTTCTCTGTCGGACATCTTTGAGTGATTCCTTGAGACTTCAGTCAAGCTTTTCATTGCCACCAGATGTGTGCTGAGTGGAAGGTAAGAAAGAAGGCAGGCAGCCCACGCATGTGAAGGGCACTCACTACTGCCTTATGTCAGAGTAGGTTTAAATAATAAATAAATAAATTACTTTATTGCATGATTTGTTAAAAACCCTTGCAACAATATACAAAAACAGAGATTCATTGCTAGGTGCTTAGCTTTGATAATAAAGTTTAAAAACATCGTTATGTCCTTGGGTACTGACTTTGGCGGTGAAGTTAAGAGCATCGTAAAACCTAATCTAAAAAGTCACTGAGTTCAAGTTTAAACAGTTGGGAATTAAAAAAAAGAGTCATTACGACATAGAAGCCTCTATTACCTGATGCACAGTCCATGACACACTGGATTATATTCGATTGGAGGGAGAGTTTGGCATCTTCCTAATGAGGGGGAGAGGTTGTATAAGAAAAACAGAGTAGGTCCTGGAGTAGGCGCCAGGGGTTGGTACGCACAGCTGGACACCGTCACGCCTGGCATCCAGACTCAACAGACCATCAAAGGAATCAGACAGACACTGCCCACGAGCTGGTCAAGAGAGAAACCCCTAGCAAACCGTTCTATGTTGTCAAGGTCTCTAAATTGACTTGAGAATTTTGTAGACAAGCATCTGCCATGCAATAGGTCTCACATTTACGCGAGTTTGAGCTATTGGCATTGTAAATGACAATGCCTTATATTTATGTTTTGGTTTTTAAATCATAAATAAAAGGCATTGTCATTTACAATGCCAATAGCTTAAACTCTCGCAAATGCGAGATCTATTGCATTCCAAATGCTTGAAGGCATTGCTGTGTTGCCCCCTTCTGTCTCCCATGGCCCCTGAAGGGCTGTCCATTTGCTAGACATAATCAAGCTGGTGGTCACAACTGCACACAAGAGACGTCCTCCTGCAGTAAGAGAAACTCATTAAAGAAAATATTGCTTACAGACTGAAAAAGACTCATCGTGTTCAACCGAAGTAAAAGGGCCAGTCCTCATGGGAGGTTACAAATGAAGACAAGGCGGTACTAAGGAGGGACTAACAAGCGTAATAACAAATCAAAAGCTAGCATTTACGAAGGACAATGACACAAGCCAATGACAAATATGGGCGGAGAGCGGGTGGGGCTTCAAGTACATACTCCAATACAGCATGGTTTGCAGAGCAGTGCATGCGCTGCCCAGGCTTGACCTCAAAAACCAAATTATACTGCAGTATTTCCTTGTTTTAAGGTATGCGGCAATCTGGCTTCAATATAAACATGGAAAATAACGACGTGTAATGTCGTGTGTCATTTGCTTGGATATGTTAGTGTATGATTGTACAATTATGACCATTTTCACAGCACACAATGCACACTGGATTAATTCTTATACTTAATAGGTGTCAATTACCTCCCGTCCTCACTTAATTGAAACTTTGACTTGTTCCCACAAGGACGCACGTGTGCGCCCTGCTGTTTGCGTACAGATGTTTTCAGCAGGTGTATTTCCTACTGAACAATATAGCGGGATCTGACCTGCAAGGAAGTCTAGAACAATACTGAAACCCACTGCGCTACCTTAGAACGACCCAGATATGTGGCCTGCAGGTTACATGCAGTGTGCTGCAGAAGGCACGTGATCTGACTGGTGCTAAAACATGTGATCAACTGATTGCAGAAAGATCTCCTACGCAAGTGCAATGACCTTCGGAGCTAGCTCGCCAATATGATACCCTGCGGAGAGTTTCGGAAAACATATAGATCTCTACAGCAGGTGTTGTAACCCCCTAAGCTGTCTTAAAAACAGGTATATTTTCCCAGCAGGTGTAGCTGGTAAGATAGCTAGAGTGGTTAATGTTGCTATTGTGGTAAACTGAGGGCAACCGAAGGTCAAAGTTTTGAGTCATGAAACCATCAATCAATTAATCAGGATTTGTAGAACGCAGCTGCTTCACCCGTGAGGGTCTCGAGGCGCTATCGGATGATGCTGCCAGTTCTTCTATTGGTTGAACATCCAAGTTTTGAGGTCCTTGCTGAACTACTGGAGTGATGGTGAGGATGTGAGGTGCAGGGGGAGGTCGTTCCAGGTCTTAGCCGCCAAATGACAGAACTAGGTCACTGCTTCTACCAGCGGGAATAAAGTAAGCAGCAATCTATGAACATTGGCACCAGACTACAAGTCTGGTAATAAGTAACATGCAATGACCACAAATATGTGTTCGTATACCTACATAATTAAAAAGAAAGTGCTGCAAAGGAGCGTGTGATGTTTTGTTATTGAGGATTTCTAAAGCGCACTATTGCCTGAGCTTCTTGGCGCTAAGAGTGCCCATTTTCACACGTGATACAAAAGGGGATGATGGACGGAACGTTTGAGCCAATCAAACACTCACCCCCAGTCAACTGATCTGGGTTTAATCCATCATCATTCTTTAGCTCACTCCACCACCCCAGTTCAGACATGGCCATATGCAAATCAGTCTGACCCTGTGCCTCATGGGAACAGTACAGCCCAAACTGCCAAGCCATGTCTTCCCTGGACCGGAAACAAGCATCCTAGGACCGGTTTCTGGCATTCCAGCCGTCATCAGCCAGGCTTGCTTGAATCCAGTGGCAAAGTGAGCAAGGGACCCACGTCTGGGCATACCCCGCCAACTTAGGGCGAACAAAGCGATACAAAAGGGGATGATGGACGGAACGTTTGAGCCAATCAAACACTCACCCCCAGTCAACTGATCTGGGTTTAATCCATCATCATTCTTTAGCTCACTCCACCACCCCAGTTCAGACATGGCCATATGCAAATCAGTCTGACCCTGTGCCTCATGGGAACAGTACAGCCCAAACTGCCAAGCCATGTCTTCCCTGGACCGGAAACAAGCATCCTAGGACCGGTTTCTGGCATTCCAGCCGTCATCAGCCAGGCTTGCTTGAATCCAGTGGCAAAGTGAGCAAGGGACCCACGTCTGGGCATACCCCGCCAACTTAGGGCGAACAAAGTGATACAAAAGGGGATGATGGACGGAACGTTTGAGCCAATCAAACACTCACCCCCAGTCAACTGATCTGGGTTTAATCCATCATCATTCTTTAGCTCACTCCACCACCCCAGTTCAGACATGGCCATATGCAAATCAGTCTGACCCTGTGCCTCATGGGAACAGTACAGCCCAAACTGCCAAGCCATGTCTTCCCTGGACCGGAAACAAGCATCCTAGGACCGGTTTCTGGCATTCCAGCCGTCATCAGCCAGGCTTGCTTGAATCCAGTGGCAAAGTGAGCAAGGGACCCACGTCTGGGCATACCCCCGCCAACTTAGGGCGAACAAAGCGATACAAAAGGGGATGATGGACGGAACGTTTGAGCCAACATGGCCATATGCAAATCAGTCTGACCCATGTCTGAACTGGGGTGGTGGAGTGAGCTAAAGAATGATGATGGATTAAACCCAGATCAGTTGACTGGGGGTGAGTGTTTGATTGGCTCAAGCGTTCCGTCCATCATCCCCTTTTGTATCGCTTTGGTCGCCCTAAGTTGGCGGGGTATGCCCAGACGTGGGTCCCTTGCTCACTTTGCCACTGGATTCAAGCAAGCCTGGCTGATGACGGCTGAAATGCCAGAAACCGGTCCTAGGATGCTTGTTTCCGGTCCAGGGAAGACATGGCTTGGCGGTTCGGGCTGGACTGTTCCCATGAGGCACAGGGTCAGACTGATTTGCATATGGCCATGTCTGAACTGGGGTGGTGGAGTGAGCTAAAGAATGATGATGGATTAAACCCAGATCAGTTGACTGGGGGTGAGTGTTTGATTGGCTCAAGCGTTCCGTCCATCATCCCCTTTGTATCGCTTGGTCGCCCTAAGTTGGCGGGGGTATGCCCAGACGTGGGTCCCTTGCTCACTTTGCCACTGGATTCAAGCAAGCCTGGCTGATGACGGCTGAAATGCCAGAAACCGGTCCTAGGATGCTTGTTTCCGGTCCAGGGAAGACATGGCTTGGCGGTTCGGGCTGGACTGTTCCCATGAGGCACAGGGTCAGACTGATTTGCATATGGCCATGTCTGAACTGGGGTGGTGGAGTGAGCTAAAGAATGATGATGGATTAAACCCAGATCAGTTGACTGGGGGTGAGTGTTTGATTGGCTCAAGCTGTCTCGTCCATCATCCCCTTTTGTATCGCTTTGGTCGCCCTAAGTTGGCGGGGGTATGCCCAGACGTGGGTCCCTTGCTCACTTTGCCACTGGATTCAAGCAAGCCTGGCTGATGACGGCTGAAATGCCAGAAACCGGTCCTAGGATGCTTGTTTCCGGTCCAGGGAAGACATGGCTTGGCGGTTCGGGCTGGACTGTTCCCATGAGGCACAGGGTCAGACTGATTTGCATATGGCCATGTCTGAACTGGGGTGGTGGAGTGAGCTAAAGAATGATGATGGATTAAACCCAGATCAGTTGACTGGGGGTGAGTGTTTGATTGGCTCAAGCTGTTCCGTCCATCATCCCCTTTTGTATCGCTTTGGTCGCCCTAAGTTGGCGGGGGTATGCCCAGACGTGGGTCCCTTGCTCACTTTGCCACTGGATTCAAGCAAGCCTGGCTGATGACGGCTGAAATGCCAGAAACCGGTCCTAGGATGCTTGTTTCCGGTCCAGGGAAGACATGGCTTGGCGGTTCGGGCTGGACTGTTCCCATGAGGCACAGGGTCAGACTGATTTGCATATGGCCATGTCTGAACTGGGGTGGTGGAGTGAGCTAAAGAATGATGATGGATTAAACCCAGATCAGTTGACTGGGGGTGAGTGTTTGATTGGCTCAAGCTGCTCCGTCCATCATCCCCTTTTGTATCGCATTTTCACACGTGGGCGCTAATACTCTTGCTTTAAGCAAAGATGGCAACCCTATAGTGATAACTAGCCAGCTGTTTTTTTAATCCAGCACAGCTGAGGATACTAGGAGCTGAAGTCCAATAGTTCTAGAAGGGGGAACCTAGATCTCTTGTTATTTACAGCGCTTAGAGACATAAGAAGAACAGTAATACGAAGCGCTATAATCAAACAAGCCGTTGTCTTCATTCTTGTTAACAGCAAGGAAGATGTCCCCACAGAGAGCCAGCCTGAGACTAGTCCTCAAGGACAAGGAAGGACGCGGTGGCCACAGATGAGCAGAGATGGAAAGAAACGTTTCATGCCTGGGGCTCTGACATGGAAGTGTTTCTGAGAGACGGCCTCCCAGGGTGACCTCCAAGTGACTCACCACCGTTGGGCTCCGCTGGGGAGTTTGGGATTTAACAAGGGCTGTGCTAATGGCACCGTCTAAATATATCCAGCCTCATCAGATGGAGGGCAAGGAGCTGTTTGTCTCAGCGGAAATTGGATGTTTTTTCTTGATTTAAGGAGTTGTTTTTGTTAGCACATTGGCAGCAGGCAGCCTTGAGCTTTTGTCATTAAGGAAAGTCATGCCAAAGTATAGCTGTTGAAAAGAAACAACAGAGAGGGACGTTGAGACTTAACTACAGAGAAAACATCTTCAGTACTGCAAGAAACCCACAAACCACCTCTACGAGAACTGTAAGCCAACAACCTCTAGGAGTCACCCAGACCAGTAACATGAGACCAATCTCAAGACTGAATAAAAAAGCACTAAAACTGACATCAAGTAAAACATACCTAATGCAGCGAGAAACCCACAAACCACCACTATGAGAACTGTAAGCCAACAAACATAAGGAGTTCCCCAAGCCTAATAACGTGAGACGGACCTCAGGACCAAATAGTTGGACACCAAAACTGACATCAAGTAAAACATCCCTAATGTAGTGAGAAACCCACTAACTACCACTATGAGAACTGTAGGCCATCAAACACTAGGAGTCCTCGAAGAACAGTAACATGAGACCAACCTCAAGACAGAATCAAAGGACACTAAAACTGACATCAAGTAAAACATCCCTAATGCAGCGGGAAACCCACTAACCACCACTATGAGAACTGTAAGCCAACAAACACTAGGAGTCCTCCAGACGAGTAACATGAGACCAACCTCAAGACTGAATGAAAGGACACTAACATCAAATAAAACATCCCTAATGCAGCAAGAAACCCAGAAACCACAACTCTGAGAACTGTAAGCCAACAAACACTGAAAGTCCTCCAAGCCCAGGAATATGAGACCGCCTTGAGGACCTAATAGAAAGGCATTAAAACTGACATCAAGTAAAACATCCCTAATGCTGCGAGAAACCCACAAACCACCACTATGAGAAACGTAAGGCAACATACTTTAAGAGTACCCCAAACCAAGGAATACGAGACGAACCTCAAGACCAAACATATCAAGTAAAATATCCCTAATACTGCGAGAAACTCGCAAACCACCACTACGAAAACTGTAAAGCAACAAACACTAGGAGTCCCCAACCTCAGTAATATGAGACCGACCTCAGGACCTTATAGGACATCAAAACTAACACTGAGTAAAAAACTGTAAACCAACACTAGAAACACCCTAAGTTCAGTAATATGAGACCGACCTCAAAACCTAGTAGGACACCAAAACTGACATCAAGTAAAACATTCCTAATGCAGCGAGAAACTCACAAACCACAACTATAATAACTGTACGCCAACAAGCACCTAGAATCCTCTGAGCCCAGTTATGAGACCGACCTCAGGACTAAAATAGGACACCAAAATGAACACTGAGTAAAACATGCCTAATACTGCAAGAAATCCACAAACCACAACCATGAAAACTGTAAGCCAACAAACACTAGGAGTCCACCAAGCCCAGTAAAATGAGACCAACCTCAAGACTGAATAAAAGGACACCAAAATTAAGATCAAGTTAAACATCCCTAATATATCGAGAAACCCACAAACCACCACTATGAGAACTGTAAGCCAACAACCATCAGGAGTTCCCAAGCCCAATAATGCAAGACAGACCTCAGGACCAAATAGTTGGCCACCAAAACTGACATCAAGTAAAAACATTCCTAATGCAGCGAGAAACCCACAAACCACCATGATGAGAACTGTAAACCATCAAACATCAAGAGTTCCAAACCCAATAATGTGAGACCAACCTCAGGACCAAATAGTTGGACACCAAAACTGACATCAAGTAAAACATCCCTAATGCACTGAAAAACCCACAAACCACCACTATGTGAACTGTAAGCCAACAAACACTAGGAGTCCTCCAGACCAGTAACATGAGACCAACCTCAAGACTGAATAAAAGGACACCAAAATTAAGATCAAGTTAAACATCCCTAATATATCGAGAAACCCACAAACCACCACTATGAGAACTGTAAGCCAACAACCATCAGGAGTTCCCCAAGCCCAATAATGCAAGACAGACCTCAGGACCAAATAGTTGGCCACCAAAACTGACATCAAGTAAAACATCCCTAATGCAGAGAGAAACCCACAAACCACCATGATGAGAACTGTAAACCATCAAACATCAAGAGTTCCAAGCCCAATAATGTGAGACCAACCTCAGGACCAAATAGTTGGACACCAAAACTGACATCAAGTAAAACATCCCTAATGCACTGAAAAACCCACAAACCACCACTATGTGAACTGTAAGCCAACAAACACTAGGAGTCCTCCAGACCAGTAACATGAGACCAACCTCAAGACTGAATAAAAGGGCACCAAAATTAAAACCAAGTTAAACATCCCTAATAAATCGAGAAACCCAGAAACCACTGCTATGAGAACTGTAAGCCAACAAACACTAGGAGTTCCCCAAGCCCTGTAATAGGAGGCCGACCTCAGGACCAAGTACAAGGACACCAAAACTAACATCAAGTAAAATATCCCTAATGCTGCGATTAAATCCACAAACCAGCAATATGAGAACTGTAAGACAACAAACACTAGGATACCCCAAACCCAGGAATATGAGACCAAACTCAAGATCCAACAGAAAATCAAGTAAATCATTGCTAATACTGAGAGGAAAACCATAAACCACCACTATGAGAATTGTAAACCAATAAAGGTTAGGCGTTCCCTAAGCCCAGTAATAGGAGACCAACCTCAGGACCAAATAGATGAACAGCATAACTAACACTGAGTAAAACATTCCTAAAACTGCAAGAAACCCACAAACCACCACTATGAGAACTGAAAGCCAGGCAAGCGCCCAGAGTCCTCCAAGCCCAGTAATGAGACCGGCCTCAGGACCAAATTGGACACTAAAACTAACACTGAGTAATGCA
Source organism: Calotriton arnoldi (assembly GCA_963921515.1). Classification (NCBI taxonomy): domain Eukaryota; kingdom Metazoa; phylum Chordata; class Amphibia; order Caudata; family Salamandridae; genus Calotriton; species Calotriton arnoldi. The sequence goes on along the minus strand of CAWUFW010004083.1, from coordinate 822,247 downwards.
TCCCTAATACTGCAAGAAACCACAACTATGAGAACTGCAAGCCAACACCAGACACTGAGTAAAACATGTCTAATACTGCGAGAAACCCACAAACCACAAATATGAGAAGTGTAAGCCAACACACAAGACTCTAACTCCAAGGCGAGGAAATTCTCAAAGTCAAGGTTAACCCCCCCATGCCTTGCTGGAGGATAAACATGAACCCATTGATATATGAATAAATACAAGACTGCAATAGTCCAAAAACAGAGTAACAAGTGACCAGTCCCAAATTAAAAAAACTTCAGCTCAGCAATATGAATTCATACCTAACGACCTCCCAAGCCAATATTTAGAATAGAGATATTTAAAGTAGGGCCAAGGGCTGCAGGAGGTTTTCCTGAGCTTTACATGCGACAACCCATACACCAGCCCCCCACCACCCCACCTACCCCAGCAGCTGTATACTTGGCTTAGCACGGACATTCAGAAAGCTGTTTAATGGGCAAAGTATTTACACATTAACTGAAGTAAAAGCAAATGCAGCATGTTCTGCAGCACTGATCTTTAGAAGCACCTTCAATTTTAAAGTCATTGTGAAAAAATATAATAAAGCCGCTTCAAAATTCAAGAAAGCGTGTTTCATTAACGTGTTAAGCTTTTCACCTTACTGTATCAGATTATATCGCTGCATCGAAAGGCATTAATTAAACGTAAAACATTCAGGCCTTCTCTGACCTCACAACAATGCCATCAGTTAGGCAAGAGGCAAGTCAGTTGTCATGTGCACCCGCTACGTGGCCGAGTTTATTAACAAGAGGCTTTGTACAGTGGACATCCTGATCTCATGTATTTCAAGGTACTCTGATATGTGATTATCGAAAAAGAAAAGGAGGCAAAGTGAAATAGAACAATTGCTTAGGATCTAGTGCCTAATTTGTAAAAAACTAAATCAAGTGCTGGGGCCCTTCTCGGGAGGCCACTGCACCCTGCACCACGTATTGCTCCTGCCAGCACGGCCAATGACAGTACCAGCATAGCACCTAACCATCACACTCCTACAACTGTAACAATTCAGACTATTTCAGGTCACACAAAGCTATAATCATGGCGTGAGAGGCTATAATTATTCATTTTCAATGCAGTTTGACTTAATAAACACGGTTGTTGCGCTTATCCCAAAACTAAACAGACAGCACTATGTGGTGGACTGTCACCAGAGCCGGTGCTGAGAATTAAGGGCATCATTACGATGCCGCATGGTCGGACCGCCGACTGCTATCGTGGCAGTCAGGACACCGCCCGACAGGCAGTCGGTGGTAAGACCGTCGAATTATGATGGGACCGCCGTGCTGGCAGCCTGAAAAGTGCTCTTTAACACAGCGGCTTGTGTTGCGGCCCGAGAAAGGGGCTGCAGCACAAGCCGCAGTGTGAAAGAGCATTTTGTGCACATCCATGCACCATGTGGTACATGGCACACGGTGCATGGGTGTGTGGGGGCACTACATGTGCCCCAAGGGCCACTTTGCAATGGCCCACAAGGGATGGGGGCCAAGTTCCAGTTTCCATCTAGCACAAAAACTGGGGCATGAGTGGTACTGATGGTGAGACTCAGGGACTACTCCAGCCAAAGATATGCCACTTTGCTGTGGAATCTTCACAGACTTTAACCCGTTTGCTGCGTGCGTCGGCCAACGGCCGTCGCGAGCACTACCTCGGTAGTGCTGCGCACGTCCGTTGGCCGAAGCGGCCCCGCCCGTTTAATAGAACGTTCCGCACTGGCGCGGAACGTTCGGAGCAGCAAACGGGTTAAATACAGATTTCACAACCACCATATTTTGGTAAAGTGGTCCAGCAAGGATTACCAGTCAAGTCTCATCGTGACATGGCTAAAACTTCCCCACTCTTTCATGTCTAGCCGTGGAGGATTGGTGTTTGTGTCTGCCCACCTCAGAAAACTGCGCACCTTGTTGGGGTGTCGTATTGGATATTTTTATAGCACGTGCTACCGTAACAGAGCACGTTTCTAAGCACCCTTAGTTAATGTTGTGCTCAGGCCTTAAATCGGTGTTACTCCCACACATTCAGGAAGAAGCACTTTGTCTTTCTGTACCTCATTTCTCTTTATCTGTCAACTTGGTTGCAGGTAGAAACATCCTGAGCACCTTTGTTAAGCATTACTGGCCAGTTTAATACATTTTGCGTTGGATTTGTGTCACATAGTAATTAAGAGACTAAAGGCATAAGGAGATTGTGAGGCATAAGATTATATTTCATTCCAATTCAATTATCAAGTTTCATCCTTTGTGAACTTGACTCGCCAAAGGTAGCGATAGCAAGCAGAGAAGGCTTACCCCAGGGTGGGGTGGAGGGATAACAGCTCAGATACAGCATAACGCAGCACTGTCAAATCTATGACGCTTATAAAGACTAAAGACTTAAATTAACAGGGTAGTATGGAATGAAACTGTCAAAATATTTCCATCCCCTGTTGTGCACACCGTGTACATGCTTCACTTCCCCTACGCCCACCTTCTACCCCATGGTCCCCACCCTGCTGGCATCAGTGCAGCTCTCGTTCACACTTTTGGTCCCTGGAAAAATGTTTGCGAGTACCGATGAATTTGAATATCAGCAAACCCAAGAGAAGGATAACCCGGAGATTAAAACTAGGATTTCTCTAGTACAAGGACTAGGAAATCTCTAATCTAAGAACTGATTAATCTAAATGTAAGACTTGGATGAGCCTCAAAACACAAGAACTGAATGACCATAAACTCAGTAATGTAAAATACATGTGTAAACCTCGGCACTCTAAATCAATTCAAATGTCAATTCATAAAGCTGTTTGGCAAAGACAAATTCAAAATATCGGCAAGAAGTCAATTCAATTTCTACTGTGTCAATTTTAATATCTAAAAGTCACCTAATCTTGAATCACAGATTTCAAATTTACAGCATAGTGACAATATAATTGGGAATAGGCAGCTTGATGCAACAGTCCTCCTTTTTGGGCGTTGAACCGGCAGCCTGTAAATTTGAAATCTGTGATTCAAGATTTGGTGACTTTTAGATATTAAAATTGACACAGTAGAAATTGAATTGACTTCTTGCCGATATTTTGAATTTGTCTTTGCCAAACAGCTTTATGAATTGACATTTGAATTGATTTAGAGTGCCGAGGTTTACACATGTATTTTACCTTTTTACTGGGACCATTTGGGTTCTAGTATTTTGGCACCTTAGGTAGTGGGGTGCAGTCTTTTTAACCTTGAGGGGCACCAATACCTGGCTGTACACACTGAATGCACTGAAAGAGCAGATGTGCTACCAATCAGACCACCACTGCCATTGTAAATAAACTCAGTAATATGAGTCTGACCAGGAGGCTATAATCAGGCCAAACCCAAGCACAAAAGAACCCCTTACCCATGATTGGGATGGTCCTAAAGTGATCAATATAAGACAACCTCAACACAGGTATAACTCCAAAGTAAGCACTACCAAGAGCTTAAACCTAACAGTAGGAGAACATCAAACAGAGCAACACGAGCAATCTAGAGATCAGGATAACCACAAACCGATCAGCATGAATCCAGATTTATACCCAAACCTAGCAATATAAGACCAACTACAACACAGGTGTAATTGAAAACCCAACAGTAGAAGAATACCAGCCACAACAGTAGGAAAATAGCATGTCCAGCAATATATGACCAAAGCCAAGACTAGAGTAACTATAAACCTAAACCTATGGAAACTTCAAACCCAAGCATATGAGACCAAATACCACAATGCGTTAATCCAAAACTCCAGCCATATCAAGACATAAGTTCCAACAATAGGAAATTCCCAAAACTCAGAAACATTAGTGCAGACTAAGGACTAGGAAAACTCAGCTTCAAATTAAGATAGACCAAACTCAATACTAGGACAATCCAATAACTAGTGATGCCAAAGACTTTCATAAGGCTAAAGCTAAAACTAACATATTCCCAACCACAATTCTAGGATGACTCCCAGATCACTAGTATAACTTGAATATTAAAAAAATACAAGGAGATCAAGCACGAAAGCAGTAGAACCTCAACCATAGCAAGACAAGGCCATTAGTAGTCCATATTATTGTTGCCCTGGATGCCCCTCGAAGACTTATAATTAGTTTGGCAACCAACATTTTGAAGTAGGTTTCATCTCCACCTCTCCTGGGTTAACACACCTTTCACTCATGTGGTGATCTTGAGAAGCGATGTCTCCTACTGGAGTGCACATTTCACTGCTGCCGGGTGGACCTCTAGACTTGCTCTCTACACAGTGTTTTATTGGAAGCTGCGGTTTCTAGTGGCTTCTATTGGTATGAAAAGTGGTATGAAAAAACAACAGCCTCTGCACTATAAAACACTCAAAACCGAACACTGTGAACGACACTAAAGCCAATGCTATGAGACACCCTAGCACAAACCTAAACAACCAGTGCTGCACTGTGAAAACCCCCAAACCCAACACTTCACAAACCAAACACTAAGAACATTTCAAAAACAAATTCTAGGGCAACTACTAACTCAAATACTATTGTTATGTTATGTTATGTTAACTAAAGTTTGTATTGCGCATAATCACCAGCAGGTCTCTTAGCACTTTGAGAAGACCAAAGTCCACCAGCAATCGCCGATAAACACTTGGCGGATGATTTAGACTGTGTCCAGAGCCTCCCTAAACAGAAGAGTCTTGAGTTGCTTCCTAAAGGGGAGGAGTGCAGATTCTTTACGAAGGTTCTCAGGTAGTTGATTCCAAAGTTGGGGAATTAAGACAGAGAAAGCTCTGCCACCTTTGGATGCGGTTTTGACCCGTGAGTAGGCCAAGAGGCCTGCCCCAGACGACCGAAGAGTATGTCCCGGCGCATAGTTCCCTAGGCGCTCCTTGATATAGGCTGGGGCCTGGCCATGGATGGCTTTATGGGCAATGCAATGGGCTATTAGGAGAACCCTGAACACAATCTCATGGAGAACCGGTCAACTTTAAGATGACCCAAACCTCAACATTAGTACAAACCAGTGTTTTTACACTCGCCATGGAACCACTAACTGCCATCATGCGCAGGAGGGGATGCGTTGGGGAATTCCACTGGAGGATGGGACACATTCTGTCTCATCCTATGTGGACAACATGTTGCTCTATTAGAAAGATGTTGACTCTGGCCACTATATTGTAGATTCTATTCTGCTTAGATGTGGCAGAGTGGTGAGACTAAATGCTAACTGGTCTAAATCATGCATTTTTCCTCTTGTCTAGGACCTCCTGCTGTCAGCATGGGCTTGGGAGGTGGCCCCATTCCCCAGGCAGCATCATCCTTCTGTTACCATGAGGTCAGAATATACCACTCAGAACAAAGCATGTACAAGGGCAACCTCGTCAGGTCAATGAGCTGCGTCGCTGGGATGAAGCAGCCTTACACACCATGGGTGACCTCTTCCAGGAGGGACGTCTTCGTACTTTTGAAGAACTTGTGGAACAGTATTATATACTCAAAGGGCAGGTCCTGACATACATATGAAACGTAATGGTATGCTGTACACAATGGACCATGGTCATCAGAGGAGCTAGACTCTCACGCTGTAGAACAGGCACTCTACACCATGGGCACTGGTCGACACCTTCTCACTTGGCTTTAGCAGGCATTGAGAGCACACAGCAGGTATCACTAAACAAACTCCGAGAGACCTGGGAGGTGGATGTCAGAAGAACGTTACATCATTCTCAATAGGACATGGTCATTGCAAACCTGCATACACCGTTTCACAACATGCGATTCAAAAAAGTTCAATTCTGAATTTTGCACAGAGTGTACCTCCCCCCTGACAAGCTCATTCCAGTGGCGGATGAGTGTCGCCCAACTGCTCGAAAGGAAAAATAAAATGATAATAATGTATTATTATCATTTTATTTTTCCTATTGAAGTCAGTGGCTCTCCGGGCGGAGCGGGGATGGCCAGAGCAGGGAGAGGAGTGATTTGCACTCCTTAAGTGCGCATGGCTGCTTGACCAGCCCTCTTGGGCCGGCCAAACAGTCATGCACACTTTGCATGTTCCCCACCAGGCTTGTTTTACTTAGCCTGGTGAAGAACATGCAAAGCCTCCCAGTCTCCATCTGAGCGCCGAACCACAGTGCTCAGACCAATCACAACATTGCATTGCAGCGTTGTGATTGGCTATGGGGAGCCTGGGAGCCAGGTACTTCCTGCTGCCGGCGGAGACAGGAAGAAGGAAGAGGACTGAGGAGAGACGGCGGCTGTCCGGCCCAGGTAAGTTTTTTTTTTCCTGTTTCCTCCCCCCAAAGCCCCGACCCTTGGCCCACCACTCCCGACCGGTAGCAGCCGCTACTGACTCAATCATATGTTTCCTGATGCCCACCTAGTGCGCCCCCAGTGAAATTCTCCCCAAGCCGACCTACATCATATGCTGTGGAGTTGTCCCACTCTGAGGTAGTATCGGTGCCTTTTGATTGATACATTAACTAAGATCATCCAGTGTCATGGCCTTGACAATTGGCAACCATGGTTTATTTAAGCGTTCTAAAAGGGACAGGGTGGAAGTCTGCATTATTGATTTGCCATTATTAATAGCTAAACGCACCCTTACATTAAAATGGAGAGCAACGGCACCCGGCTCATGGGTTTCATGGCAACAATCGCTAATCTGCTGGGGGGAAGCTGAGAGTAAAGCACTGAGGCGCGAGGAGGCGAAGAGGCTCAGCAGGCATCCCATCTCCATGGAGTGGGACATCATGCTACTCCAGCTCCAGGAAGCCGGCGAGAGCAGCTCGCGACCCCCTTGAATTATCAAACACCCGCAGTCATGGACCCCAGAGATGATCTCTCTAGCTTTCCTGCGCTTCCTGCTCTCCTCACAGCCTGCATCCACCTTTAATAATCCATCATACTGTAGGGTTGATTAATCCTCTCACCTCTGCCACTATACTGCTGCTCCGCCTCAAGCAATGTAGATGTTTACAGAGAGTGATGATCGCAGTCCTTTAAAGGCACTCTTGTTTATGGTTAGAGCTTTGGCGACCTGGCTACAGCAAAGCGTGATGTTCCAGGCCGCCTAATACTACACCGCAAGCAAAGTTTAATGTTCAATCGCTAGAATATTCTTGGAACGGCAAATAAGGTGATATTTCTAGCCTAATGGACAACACTAAGATGTCACTGAAGATATACTAAATGTGTAAAACCAGGAGCATGTATTATTGATATGTTTTCTCTTTTTGTAACTTTTTTATGAAAGAAAAAATTATTTATATAAAAATTGTACAAACCAGTGAAGTTTGTAAACCCAGCATTGCAATGAATAACAAACCTGGGACTATGGTGATCACAAATGCATACCCAAGGCGACCTCAAGCTCAACACTACTGTAACCCTAAGCTCAACACCTAACAACCTGTAGTGACCAAACAACAATGTGACCCACACACCCAATAATAGGAATAGGTTCACCTTCAGAATGAATCCATACATACCAAATGCCACCATTACCCAAACCCCAACCCTGGGATGGCCACTACCAAAAAACGTGAAAACTCCCAACCCAAAAATGTGCCGACCCCCAAACCCTGCATAGAGGACCACAAAGAAAGCACTCTGAAGAGACATCATTCAGCCCTACCATAAACCACACCCATCATTATGAGACTAATGTATGCACATTGATGGTTCCAAACCCAACACCAGAAAGACCTTCAAACTTAACAGTAACAAGTCCCAAACGTTAACATTTTCCAGACTTAAGTGCCATTCCAGACCCCATAACTACCAGAACCTCATACCCGACTGGAGGATAATTTCAAACCACGATTATAGGAAAACCCAATTCCATAATAGGGGGACAGACATCCCAAACCGATGAAGACCCCGGCATCTAATATCTGAACTAATACACTTCTACGCCTTGACATCACGTCTACACATCGACTGGTACAGTTGTCAACGATGGAAGAGGTACTCCATGTGGGAAAACAAGACGCACTTCCTCAGCATCCTGCAAGCCATGGTTATCAGGGCTAGCGAGGCAAAGCACGTGTAAACCAGCACACATTCTCAGGGAGTACCAGGAAGTGATATTCCCTACAGAGCTCAAGGTTATTCCCACAGACTGGTTGGACTGGAATGTTGATTGAGCAGTGTTGGGAAGAGATTGCTTTACCCCCTGGGAGCATGCCAGCCCGTGCTTTCCTCTATTGTGTTGGCGTCGTCATGCATTGAGGGGGTTATAGAGTTCAGCATGGCACTCCGTCCGGAGGCAAGCATTTCTGCAAACCCAGGATGATCCATGTCCCGGATCAGAGCCGGAAGCGAAGCTGGGGTTGCATATGCATCCTGGGCTTGTCTCCGCACTCACACGGTGGAGGGTGCAGCAGACTCACAGCCAGCTCAAACACAGCCAGAAGAGCACAACAGTGTGTAGTATGTTGGCCATTGAAAAGATTAACAGACAGATGCAATGATGCCCAGAAGGTGAGCAGCAACCAAGAGGATAGGGAATCAGCTACTGGCTAAAGAGATGAAGCCAAGGCTTACGCATACTCCACGGCAAGAGCAGAACTGGAAGCCGGAGAAGTGAACACAACTTGTAATAAATATGGATACTTTGCAAACATCTGAAAGAATGTCTTTTTTTATAGATATACTGGAAATTAAGTGGTTTTTTCACTGGTGACGATTTGCTAAATTCTGGCTTTCTGCCCTTCAGAGCAGTTGCAGAGGATCCCGGATTAACTCTGAAGTGTTTCCCCGCATTGCACACAGCTTCCACAGCACAGCAGCATCATTTTCACTCCAATCGAACCCAGTGAAGACAGAAAACGTGTCCAGATGTTTCCTCTGCAAGTTTACCTTTTGTATAAATGTTCTTTGCACAATGGCCAATCCGTGCAAAATGTATCTATGACATCTTCGAGTTAATATTTGCTTCGATGACTTCAAACATGCTTATTAGATCCACGTGAAAGGTCCATCCTCAACAAGGAAAGCTCTGTATGAAAGTAATGTTACCCAGCATGACCAACCGCAGGGAAATGCACACCCCGTCCCCTTAAGATCGTGCTCAGCCCAGTGCCTTTACACAGAGAAGACTTGAAGACACTTTAAAACTTTTTAACACGTGTTAACTTTCTTAAACTTTAAAAGGACCACCCAGGCTTCAGAAAAAAATCGCTAACAATCACCAACAATGCGCATTCCAGAATGTTCATTTGTCCGATGACGTCTGCTTGGGCTAGGAAACCTTTGGTGACATCATTCACCTGATGGCACCGTTAAAGGGCACTCACCATCATCGCCCTAGGTAAACATCGTTTACCACGAAAACTTTTCCCCGTTGTAACGACCGCGTTGTAATTCCCTGCGGGGAAAAAGGATGCGTAAAAAAGCGGTATATTCATCGTCCTGTGCCGGAAGAGCATAGACATTTCTAAAATGAATGTCTCTCTACACACCTTGTAGATTCCTCCTGGGGTTACCTCGTGGGGAGTTACTTTGGGACTATTCTCTGTGCCCCGTGGAAACTACACCTTAGTTACTCACACTAACAAAATGACTTTCTTAGGAATGGAGAACCTCTTAAATCTCCATACTCCTACTACATTAAAAAGTCCAACTTCATACATATTGGGAGGAATGAGTGCGGCTTTACACTCCTTGTAATGCAGAACTGGGATAGTCCCGCAATACGGTATTCTGGAATCGGAGTTTGTCCACAAAAATACTGTCTTGGTTTTGAGTGCTTTACTCACAATCCATACATCACCAACTTCTTCACTTGCATTCAAGTACCTTAAATCCAGGTTAACTATCAGCATACATGACACACATCTACTTCATGTATGTGTGTATGACCAGAGCTGTGCAGATGTTTATTACAGCTGTGACAGAGAGTAGGGAGTGAGACCAACGTCAAAGCATCATCTAATCAGCTCTTTGCTATGTGCAAGGTCTGCTAATGCACTACTGATGCGCTATCTTATTTACTGAACACTTTATCTTAATGAAATGATTATTGTTTCATCTGTGTCCATGTGACTGCACGCCTGGCACTGTTTGCATTGCTACCACATGACATCCAGGGACAACACATTAGACAGAATACTTCACATGCACCCAAAGGAGCACAGCTCAGCGTGGCAGGTGCCTGTTGTGGTGCTCCCAGCAGCACCCAACGCAAAGAAACACTGCACACATCTAACTGAACGCATGAGAGAGAGACAACCTACACACACCCACCGCAGCCTCAGAGCGGATTATGGGGGTGGCGGAAATCAGACGCATTTACCGCACCCAATGAATTCCAGTAGCCCAGGATGAGGTATTTGATAACTAATGGCGCCATGTTTGTTTGGGGAAATAGGGAATTAGATGTAGAAAGAAGGGTTTATGACAGGTATTTAAACTCACGTAGCACACAGACACACTTTGGCAAGTCTGACCTGCTGAAATGTATCAGGGGAAAGTTGTTCAAGTGCGGCCACTGCTGCAAAACTCAGTCTCTACAAAACGGGAATCAAAACCATCGCCGGCTATAAGAAGTCTCCAAACAACATCTACCTCCTACGATCAATCAATGAATGTGTTTCTGTCTTATCCGCATATATTTACAGTTCACGCGATGCTATAAACACAGCCAGGCCAACAGGCTCTCTCCTGCACACAACACTTGGCAAAGAGCCGTGGTGACTCAGCGGCACAACCCTCTCATCATAGCAACTTACATCTCAGAGCCACTAGACGTGACGTTACGATAACCACAAAACACCCACACATGCACAACACCACTTCAAACACAATGGAAACGACATGGTTAACAGAATAGCCACTTGAGGTTGGGCAATCATCGTACAGAACTGCAAAAAAGGACAGTCACACGGAAAACGTACCCATGCACAACACATTAGTAAAATCCCTACCAGGAGACATCATATTCGTCTCCTGAATCAAAACTGACCATTGCTAAACAATTCATTGGGGCTTTACTTATCAAATTCAATACCATCAGATCACCATGACAATGAAAAAGCATAGAACTGTCTGCCAAGGACGCCAAGTCGCGAAGCAATGTGAGACCGCACAGATCACAGACCTGCGCAATACAAGTGCTGATAATATAACACCTACTCTTGTGATGTATACAACACTTAAACTGAGGCGAGAAGACCCACCCTCGCAATGTACATGAGACTGAAACTGATGCTGCAAAGGCCCTCGCCGCCATGATGTACGGGACTCCAGGACCCAACCTCATGCACATCAGAAGCCAGCTAGGGCCATATCACCCCACATTCAAGGTCTCAGCCTTTGAAAGGGGCACACAGTCTATCAGGCATCAAAATGGATGGATGGTTGCTCTAGATGTCATCTCCATCATTTGTCAGCAGTGTAGGGGGTGGGGGCAGCCATTAAAAGGCTGCACAGATTCTGCTCATGTTACCAAATGCATTTCTGGGCCTACTGCGATTACCCTCTTTCGGTGCAACGCACAATGCTTCCCTTCCCCTCTGGATAAGTTTATACTATATAGATTCCAATCCGCAAACAAGAAGTCCATATACCTGCAGACAAACAGCAAGGAATTATCTGGTACAGCTGGCAGCAACAGCAAAACACTTCCAACAGAATACCTTCAATAGACCACATTGCACACACCCAACTCAGCACAGATATGCCAAATAGTGGCTAAAGCCACGCTCACCACAGCTCTTCAAAGCACAACACGGCACACTTTAATAGCTAATAAAAAACATTGGACAGAACTCCTAAAATACACTCAAAGCCACATAATTGTCTCTCGGAGTACCCAACAATACATCTCTCCATTTTCCAGGCTGGAATGGGTATGCCTATTGGTCTAGAAGATGCCTTTGCAATTGTTTTAACCCTTAAAAATCAAAAATCTTACACCCATAACTCAATGAATAAGACCTCGCAGCCTAACCAAGAATAGGACCAGAAGATTTTGTTTGTTTTGTGTTTCAAAATTTAATAAAAAGATTAAAAAAAAAAAAAAAAGAATAGGACCAGAACACAATACCATCAACGGTCACCCACAATACCATCAACGGTCACCACGAGCCAAATCAGACTCCTATCTGCCAAGGCAAACTTGGAAACACGAGAGAGCCAATGGACTGTTGAAAGAGTTATAGGGCCATACCAATGGCAGAATGTGCCCTATGCAAATGCTAATAACAGAGCTTAACGATAATGTGCTTCAGGCTAAGCTCCATCATCATCATATACATGAGATACTAGGCAAGTATCCAAGCCTTGCCCAAACCAAGATGGTGACCTTTGTGGTCTTCAAGCTATCTACTGAAAATGCCCTCTAGCTTCGATACTGCACCAGACCACTCAATTGGTTAATATGCCCTATGACAAAAGACATTGTTAGAAATGGGGGTCTCTAGTTGGCAATGGCTGGCCACTGTCCAAGTAGGGACCCTTCTTCCTAAGTCAGAGTGAGAGGGCTACACCCTTTGATAACCCCTGCTCCACCCTGTGGTAACGTAGCACGAGCAGCTAGGCTTATCTCAGAGGCAGTGTGTGAAGCATTTATGACCATAAACAGTAACACAGTGAGGAACACTACAAAGGGACGCCACACAAGTAGTTATCAAAAATAAGTATCTTTATATATAGACTTAACACAAGACCAATAAAAAGCCACAACACTGTCAAATAGGATTACTCTTGGAATGCTGCAAAAATAGTTCAAGTGCGCAAAGAGGAGTTCAGTTCAAAGCAGTGGTCTCTGCGACCCTTTTACCTACAAAGTACCTGGATTTCGTAGCAAAACCAACAAATTGTCGCAAAGAAGCTGTAGCGATGAATTTCTGCACGCGAGGCCGGCGATGCGTTAAATCCTTGCCGCGAGGGAGTATGATGCGCCGATCTGCTGATGCGTGTAGAGACGATGCGACAAACTTCTGCACGCTAGACCGTTGATGCGATGACTCCCTGCCGCAAGGGAGGAGGCAAGGCGATGATCTTGTTGCGTGTGCGGTCGGGTTGCGATGCGAAGAAATGGCGCTCCGCGAGGGAGCGACGAACCTGATGGGATGCGATGAAAATGGCTGACGCTCGACGTCCGCGCTGCGATGTCGTGAAGCGATGATCTCGGTGCGATGACTCGATCTTTGGTTGCGAGCACTCGGTGGCAGCAGCGCGATGATTTTTCGGGCGCTCTCGGCTGCGGCGGCTCGCAAACGTGCGTTAGCGACGATTTCAGCACTCTCTTCTCTGTAGTAGAACTAGTGGCCCTGGAACTCACAGGAGCCTCACCTGCAGATAGAAATCCTCGCTGGGAGGAATCAGGAGGCTGGTGGTGAAGTCTGATGTGCCTGAGACTTCAACAGGAGGCTAGCTCTCTCCTAGCCCTTGGGTGTTTGCTTTAGCTAGATTGATAAAAGTTCTCTCAAAGTCCTTTTCCCTCTTCTTCCAAGTCCAATGGTAACCACTGCAGGCCAATCCAAGAAACAGCACACAAGCACAAGGATAGTCACCTCCTGCAGATTCCTTCAGTTACACGGACAGAGGTTCGTCTTGACATCCAGGAGCAATACACCTTGTAGGGGTTTCAGCACAGATATTTATACCCCAAAAGTCTTTGTTCTCAAAAGCTACAAGTCACTGAGCCTAGCCAGAACCAGTTCTGGTCAGTCCTGGAGCACTTTGTTTACCAGGCTGCATCCTTCCTTTCAGAAAGAGGTGGTCTGCTATCAGACACACAGTAGGAGGTGGAGCCAGCATTCACCTTGCCAGGCACAGCCCTATTCAGGTCAAGGAGACCCCCCTCCCCATACTCTAAATGCAGATCTCTCTATTCAACCCAGGTCTGACTCAGCCTGCCCTGTCCCTCCAAAACCAGACAGCCAATACACATAACAGCAGAGCACACTGGAAGGCTTAGGCAAGAAAATACCTACTTTCTAAAAGTGGTATTTTCAAACACAGAATATAAAAATAAACTTCACTAAAACATGTATTTTAATATTCGGAGCTCAGGCATACTAAATTCGTTTTTCTACCATGTTCCTGGGGTCAGTTAGGACTATAGGATGTAATAGTCAAACTGCCCATTCTAGCCTATGGGGAACAGGTAGCCTTACAGTAGTGAAAAACGAAATTGGGTGTAATTCACTACCAGGACATGCTACACACACCAAGGCATGTCATACCTTACACACACAATGCACCCTACCATAGGGTTGACTTACATGATGCCAAGGGAAGGTTCAGGGGCTGGGAAGTGGGTGCACTTCACAGCCAAGATGGCAGTTCTGGACTGCACACAGACTCTGCAGTGGCAGGTCTGAGACACACTTTACAAGCTGCTTCTGTGCGTGGCGCAACCCAGCGCTGCAGGCCCACCAGCAGCATTTGGTTTACCAGCCCTGGGCACACACAGGCCACACTACTAGGGACTAACAGGTAAACCAAACAAGCCAATCATGGATATACCAATTCACATGTCATATTTACACAGGGAGCATTCGCGCTGTGGCACTGAATGGCAGTGGCACAGCGCCCAGAACATCTAACACCAGCAAAAAAAGAGGAGACAACGGCGAAAAAAGGAAGGGAGACCCACGCCAATGGTGCCAGGTCTAACACGTGTCCCCTCCAGCTGAAATGTGGGGAGAACTACCCATCCCCTTGGAAGTTCTCATCACTAAGGCGGAAAAATCTGGACAGTCCATCAGCATTGGCGTGTTCTGTACCAGGACGGTGTTCCACCGTAAAGTCCATACCCTGTAGGGAAATGGACCACCTCAACAACTTGGGATTCTCACCCCTCATCTGCATCAGCCATCTGAGGGGCCTGTGATCTGTCTGAACCCGGAAGTGAGTCCCAAACAGGTATGGTCTCAGCTTCTTCAGTGCCCAGACCACAGCAAATGCCTCACGCTCAATTGCACTCCACCTCTGTTCCCGTGGAAGTAACCTCGTACTGATGAAGGCTACAGGTTGGTCTAGTCCCTCCTCATTTATCTGTGACAGAACGGCCCCCACCCCATGCTCTGAAGCGTCTGTCTGGACAACAAATTCCTTAGCAAAATTGGGCGCCTGGAGTACGGGTGCTGTACACATGGCAGTTTTGAGGGCATCAAAGGCTTTCTGACAGGTGTCAGTCCAGTTCACAATCTTTGGCCACTTCTTGGAAGTCAGCTCAGTCAAGGGTGCAACAATGTTGCCATACCCCTTGACAAACCTCCTGTAGTAACCCGTGAGTCCTAAAAAGGCCCTCACCTGGGTCTGGGTCCTGATGGTTTCAATCTTGGGCTGCAGGGGCGCCACCTGGCCACTCCCCACCTGGTGTCCCAAGTACACCACAGAACCCTGCCCAATCTGGCACTTACTGGCCTTGATTGTGAGGCCTGCTCTGCGCAGCGCCATCAACACTTCCCAGAGGTGGCGAAAGTGGTCCTCTCAGGAGGAACTAAACACTGCAATGTCATCCAGGTAGGCGGCACTGAAATCCTCCAGCCCAACCAACACCTGGTTGACCAACCTCTGAAAGGTGGCAGGGGCATTCTTCATCCCAAAGGGCATCACACGGAACTGGTAGTGCCCATCTGGCACTCTCCTTTGCCCCATCAGTTAAGGCGATCTGCCAGTACCCAGACGTCAGATCAAACGTGCTGAGGTACCGGGCAGCCCCTAACCGATCTATGAGCTCATCAGCTCTGGGGATGGGATGCGCGTCGGTCTTCGTGACCGAATTGAGACCTCGGTAGTCCACACAGAACCTAAGTTCAGGAGTGGCACCAGGCGTCGCAGCTTTTGGTACCAAGACCACGGGGCTGGACCAGGGGCTGCTAGAGGACTCAATCACCCCTAGGGCAAACATTTTGGAGATCTCCTCCTTAATGCAAGCCCTGACCCTGTCAGTCACTCTGTAAGCCTTGTGCTTGACAGGAGGACTGTCCCCGGTATTCACCTCATGGACGCACCAATCAGTGACACCAGGCACCAGGGAGAACAAATCAGAAAATTGCCCCAACAGTTGGTGACAATCTCTCTGCTGCTCAGGGGTCAGTGTGGTGGAGAGGATCACACCCTCCACTGACCCATCCTTCTCTCCTGCACACAGGAGGTCAGGAAGAGGCTCACTCTCCTCCTCCATCCCATCATCTGTGGCAAGAAGCATGCCCACTTCAGACCTCTCAAAGTGGGGCTTCAGGCGGTTCACATGCAGGACCCGCAAGGGGTTCCTGGGAGACTGAAAGTCCACCAAGTAGGTAATTGGACTTTTGCGCTCCACTACCTCAAATGGACCGGTCCACTTATCTTGGAGCGCACAAGGCTCCACTGGGGCCAGTACCCAAACCCTCTGACCAGGTTGAAATTCGACCAGAGTGGCATTCTGGTCGTGCCAACGTTTCATTTCCTCCTGGCTGGCTTCCAGATTTGCCTCAGCAATCTTTCTGAAACGCCGAGTCTGGTTCCTGAAGGCCAACATGTAGCTAAATACATCTTGGGGAGGTTTCCTGGGAGATTGCTCCCAGCCTTCCTTGACCAGACTCAGAGGCCCTCTTACCGGATGGCCATAGAGGAGTTCAAAGGGACTGAACCCTAAGGACTTCTGTGGCACCTCACGGTAGGCAAACAACAGGCATGGCAAGAGGACGTCCCACTTACGCCTCAGGGGCTCTTCTAGGCCCATGATCATGCCCTTCAAGGTCCGGTTGAACCTTTCAACCAGACCATTACCTTGGGGGTGGTAAGGAGTGGTGAACTTATAAGTTACCCCACACTCCTTCCACAGAGACTTCATGTACTGGGAGATGAAGTTGGTCCCCCTGTCAGACACCACCTCTCTGGGGAACCCCACACGGGAGAAAATCCCCATCAGTGCACGTCCCACCACGGGGGCCGACACTGTCCTAAGCGGGATGGCTTCAGGGTACCGGGTGGCATGGTCCACCAAGACCAGGATGAACCTGTTGCCCATGGCTGTCTTGGGGTCCAGAGGCCCCACAATGTCAATGCCCACTCGCTCAAATGGGGTACTAACAACTGGAAAGGGCTGGAGTGGGGCCTTGATCTTCCCCCACTCTTCCCACTTGCCTGGCAAGTCTCACATGTCCTGCAATGAGTGTCTGAACTCTTGCGCATCTGGGGCCAATAAAAGTGGGTGGCCAGCCTTTCAAAGGTCTTGGTCTGCCCCAGATGTCCTGCCAATGGAATGTCGTGAGCCAACCCCAGTAGGAAGGCTCTGAAGCACTCGAGTACCACCAGCACACGGGCTGACCCCGGCTCAGCAGCCTTAGGCTCGCTATACAGGAGACTGTTCTCCCAATAAATCAGATGTGAACCAGACATGTCACCTTCTGCCTGGGCTGCAGCCTGTCGCCGCATACCCTCAAGAGAGGGGCAAACTCTCTGCTGCTCACAAAATTCCTCCCTGGTGGGTCCCTCTTCCTGCTGCCAATGGGTCAGCTCAGGCAGGTCCCCCACTTCGGCGATCTGCTCCCCGGTAGGCTCCAGGGCATCCCCCTCAGGATCTGCTCCCTCCTGGGCCGTGGGAACCAAGGGGGCCGGCTCCCCGCGCCTCCTGCCCCTTCTCTCTAAGGCAGGGATCTGGGCCATACTCTCAGGCTCCAGGTCCTTCTCAACACCCTCCTTGGCTGCCATGGACCGAGTGGTAGCACACGCCCACTCAGGCAGACCCAAAATTTCCAAGTGAGATTTCCTCTCCACCGCAGCCCATGGGGAGTTCTCTAAATCGTTGCCCAACAGACAGTCTACAGGCATGGCGGGCCTCACAGCCACCTGAAGAGTTCCTGAGACCCCCCCCCACTCAAAGGGAACCTGAGCCACCTCACATTGGCTCTCTGAGTTGTCTGCGGACACTACTGGGTAGAATGCATGGGGGACAACCTGCTCTTTGGACACCAACCGGGAGCGGACAGCAGTTACACTGGCTCCTGTGTCTCTTAGAGCCTCCACTCTATGGCCATTGATGGTCACCCACTGCCTGTACTTTTTAGTGTTAGCAGGCAGTGCAGGCTTAGGGACCATCTCAAAGTCTCCTAATGAGACATGGGTCAACTCTACGGGATCTCACCCCTCTTGGGCACCCATCTCCTCCCCCCCCCAGGGCTACACTTGCAAGCTGGCGGGGTGGTGCACGGGGTGGTGCACTAGTATCCCTCTGAGGACACTGGGGATCATAGTATCTGTGGCCCACTTGACCACACTTATAACAAGTAAGGGGCCCCCTCTGAACAGGCCTACCTGTCGGGGGCACTGGCTTCTTTTCTTAGGGAGGCTGGGACACCACTGCTTGGTTCCCTTGGGAATTACTTTGGGGCCCTCTTTGGAACTCCTCGGTTTACCCCTGTCCCCCACTTCTCTGCTGGGGACCCTGCCCACCTTTGGCGAAGTCTCCCACTGAACCCTTGCGAACCCGGGTGCTCACCCAGCGGTCCGCCTCCTCAGCAAGCTTCCTAGGGTTAGTCAGCTTGCAATCAATCAGGTGCTGGCGTAGCTCAGGAAAACAGTTACTAGATAAATGCCCCCATGCAATCAAATCATAAAGCTGCTCAAAAGTTTCTACTTTGCTACCTTTTACCCAGCGTTCCATTGCTCTGCAAAAAAAGACACATATTCAACCCACGTGGTACCCTCTAGCTTCTTGCAGGTCCTAAACCTCTGCCTATACATCTCAGGGGTCAAACCATAGCGGGTCATCAAAGCTTCCTTCATGTGGCCATAAACCATTCGACTTTTTGGGGGCAGGTCCAACAAGGTATCCCTCCCCTCACTCACAAAGCGTCCCCACAACCCCGCTCCCCAATCCTTCTCAGGGACCCGGTGGGACACCATGGCTAATTCATAAGCGGCAAACCATTGCCCAATATCTTCACTTTTGTGGAAATCCTTAATAACCTCCTTGGGTATATACACTATGCTCAGTATGCACTACAGGTATGCTGCCACCAGAGGGGGAGATCTCTATACTCTTTGCTTTAATCTCCAACTCCCTCAATATTCTCTCATGCTCAAGTTTCATTTTCATAATCTCAAATTCTAACTTCTTGTTCTCTAGGTCCCTGTGACCTTCCATTTTAAGCTTAGCCATCTCCATATTATGCCGCCTATCTCTCTCCCTGTCCTCCATCTCTTCTGGGGACAGACCCTTAGCGGACACACTAGTGCCCGGGCTGGAAATTGCTCTATCTCCTACGAAGTCTACTACTTCGCCCTGCTGCTCTCCTGCATTCTCTTCCCCCTCCACAAGCTCTCCCATATTCTTAGGGGCATCCCTGGCTTCTAGCCAGGCCTTCAGCTCCTTGTAATACTCCTCTCTTCTAGTGAGACCTGTGATAGGGACTGTGAATTGTTTGCGAAAATATTTGAGCTGCTTGGCATTGAAGGTTTCTAATTTCTCTTCTTCCCAGGAGAGATCCTCCGAGGCATTGGATCTGGGCTTGCCCATTGTAGTAATAACTGGCAATATAAATCAAAAATAGAATCAGAAAAACCTCAAAATGTATGTGGTTGCGTTATGGTCTGCACTCACTAGTAGTGTACACTATAATTACTGTATGCGATCATAAATGCAAGTCCAGATCCTCACCGCTGCCCACCAATGTTAGAAATGGGGGTCTCTAGTTGGCAATGGCTGGCCACTGTCCAAGTAGGGACCCTTCTTCCTAAGTCAGAGTGAGAGGGCTACACCCTTTGATAACCCCTGCTCCACCCTGTGGTAACGTAGCACGAGCAGCTAGGCTTATCTCAGAGGCAGTGTGTGAAGCATTTATGACCATACACAGTAACACAGTGAGGAACACTACAAGGGGACGCCACACAAGTAGTTATCAAAAATAAGTATCTTTATATATAGACTTAACACAAGACCAATAACGATAAAAAGCCACAACACTGTCAAATAGGATTACTCTTGGAATGCTGCAAAAATAGTTCAAGTGCGCATAGAGGAGTTCAGTTCAAAGCAGTGGTCTCTGTGACCCTTTTACCTACAAAGTACCTGGATTTCGTAGCAAAACCAACAAATTGTCGCAAAGAAGCTGTAGCGATGAGTTTCTGCACGCGAGGCCTGCGATGCGTTAAATCCTTGCCGCGAGGGAGGATGATGCGCCGATCTGCTGATGCGTGTAGAGACGATGCGACAAACTTCTGCACGCTAGACCGTTGATGCGATGACTCCCTGCCGCAAGGGAGGAGGCGAGGCGACGATCTTGTTGCGTGTGCGGTCGGGTTGCGATGCGAAGAAATGGCACTCCGCGAGGGAGCGACGATCCTGATGCGATGCGATGAAAATGGCTGACGCTCGATGTCCGTGCTGCGATGTCGTGAAGCGATGATCTCGGTGCGATGACTCGATCTTTGGTTGCGAGCACTCGGCGGCAGCAGCGCAATGATTTTTCGGGCGCTCTCGGCTGCGGCGGCTCGCAAACGTGCGTTAGCGACGATTTCAGCACTCTCTTCTCTGTAGTAGAACTAGAGGCCCTGGAACTCACAGGAGCCTCACCTGCAGATAGAAATCCTCGCTGGGAGGAATCAGGAGGCTGGTGGTGAAGTCTGATGTGCCTGAGACTTCAACAGGAGGCTAGCTCTCTCCTAGCCCTTGGGTGATTGCTTTAGCAAGATTGATAAAAGTTCTCTCAAAGTCCTTTTCCCTCTTCTTCCAAGTCCAATGGTAACCACTGCAGGCCAATCCAAGAAACAGCACACAAGCACAAGGATAGTCACCTCCTGCAGATTCCTTCAGTTACACGGACAGAGGTTCGTCTTGACATCCAGGAGCAATACACCTTGTAGGGGTTTCAGCACAGATATTTATACCCCAAAAGTCTTTGTTCTCAAAAGCTACAAGTCACTGAGCCTAGCCAGAACCAGTTCTGGTCAGTCCTGGAGCACTTTGTTCACCAGGCTGCATCCTTCCTTTCAGAAAGAGGGGTCTGCTATCAGACACACAGTAGGAGGTGGAGCCAGCATTCACCTTGCCAGGCACAGCCCTATTCAGGTCAAGGAGCCACCCCTCCCCATACTCTAAATGCAGATCTCTCTATTCAACCCAGGTCTGACTCAGCCTGCCCTGTCCCTCCAAAACCAGACAGCCAATACACATAACAGCAGAGCACACTGGAAGGCTTAGACAAGAAAATACCTACTTTCTAAAAGTGGTATTTTCAAACACAGAATATAAAAATAAACTTCACTAAAAGATGTATTTTAATATTCTGAGCTCCGGCATACTAAATTCGTTTTTCTACCATGTTCCTGGGGTCAGTTAGGACTATAGGATGTAATAGTCAAACTGCCCATTCTAGCCTATGGGGAACAGGTAGCCTTACAGTAGTGAAAAACGAAATTGGGTGTAATTCACTACCAGGACATGCTACACACACCAAGGCCTGTCCTACCTTACACACACAATGCACCCTACCATAGGGGTGACTTACATGATGCCAAGGGAAGGTTCAGGGGCTGGAAAGTGGGTGCACTTCACAGCCAAGATGGCAGTTCTGGACTGCACACAGACTCTGCAGTGGCAGGTCTGAGACACACTTTACAAGCTGCTTCTGTGGGTGGCGCAACCCAGCGCTGCAGGCCCACCAGCAGCATTTGGTTTACCAGCCCTGGGCACACACAGGCCACACTACTAGGGACTAACAGGTAAACCAAACAAGCCAATCATGGATATACCAATTCACATGTCATATTTACACAGGGAGCATTCGCGCTGTGGCACTGAATGGCAGTGGCACAGCGCCCAGAGCATCTAACACCAGCAAAAACAGAGGAGACAACGGCGAAAAAAGGAAGGGAGACCCACGCCAATGGTGCCAGGTCTAACAGACATAAATAAAATAGGCATAATTAATCTACACCACATAAAAACTTCCTGGCACTGCCATTCATAAAACCTCATGCCAAGGTAGAAGAACAAAGCCCAAGATTCGTAAGCCTATCTCCCACTGCGGACAGGATCTAAAAGAGAAGCGACGAGCAGCAAAGGGAGAGGAAAGTTATTTTAATGAACAATAACAAAAGTGGCCTCTCAGGACGTCATGACGCACTTACGTGCATCCGGTGAGCAGCCGGAGGTTCCCTTTAACTCCTTCCCCAGCGGGGCGCCGCTTGGAGTCTGGCGAGAGCTGCTCAAGAGGGAGGCTGCGCGCCTCCTGCTTTTATTTTTTTGTAGTATTTTTAGCGCCTGGGATTGTTGTTTGCAGGCGGCATCAGCGGCTTGATTGGATAAATTTCCCAGATGCCTCAGGGATCCAAAACAACATGTTTGAGCTTGTTGCCTGCTCCCTGAAGAGATGTGTACCTGCACCACCCTTACATCCCTGGAGAGACCTTTGCTCTCAGTTTATGAGAAAATCATGTTTGCGGTTCTGTGACGCTCGGATTCCTTTACGAATTGCTTTTAATTCCGGAAGTAGAAGAGGCCCAGCACAGCAGTAGCCACTAATCTTGCCTTTAAAAGTTTGCGCAGCTTCAGTGAAATAAAGGGGTATGTTTACTAATATTTCACGCAACCTAGCAAGACATCTTGCTGCGCTGCGTTGCGTGAAAGGGAGACAGCAGAAATGTGCCATATCTACTAACATACGACGCATTTCTTTGTCTCCTTGCACTGGCGTACTTGTGGAAGCCTAGCGCCAATGCATACACCCTTGCCCCATGCTGCAAGGTGCCTGCGTTACGAGAAGGATTGTTTTTGTGAAGGGAGGGACACCTTCCTGCACAAAAACAAAACTTTAAGGCAAATCGTTTTCCCTTTCTATGGGCGCTGCATTCTGCAGCACGCATAGAATGAGGAAAAAAACAAGGAGAACTAAAGATACTTCTGTGTTACGCCACGGTCAGGTAGGCACAGCATTTTGGCACAATCCCAGGTTTATGGACTTTAGTAAATCTGGAATTGTGCCAAAAACCATGGTAGGATACATGGGCACGCCCACACTCCACACATGGAACACCTCCTGCCTCAAGGTAACGCAGAGCAGTGGTATGTGCTGCCTTGCTTTACTCTGGATTTACTAAAACACGCAGACCCATGCAAAGCGGCTTTGCATGGCTTAGTAATTACCATTTAATGTCCTGCATTGCCTTTCAATGACTTGGGCCACACAAGGGTAACGCAAGCCCTCAGTAAATATGCCCCATAATGTTTAGACGAGAACAAAGGGTGTTATATCATCACTGAAAGGCACCTCTTTGTTCGTCTGACATACGGGGTAGTTGTAAAGTGCATCTTCTCCCACTGGGGCATCTTGGCACCATTGGTGCAGCAGGTGCAGTGGCACTTGACCCCCGAGGGGCTCACTGAACCCTGATTATTGCTGTATTCTTTAAATTAAACAGCAGCCTGGGGACCCATTCCCTTCCATGCACTAAAACCCATGACACACAACAAACAGATGTTGGCCTATGAAGGATGAAAGGCTGTGCAACTCACCAGGATTTGAACCTGTGACCATGAGGACAATAACAGGCTCCTGAGGTGAATGCATTAGATCACTAAACCATCAAACTCAACATATGTATTGTTCTAGAGTGAGTGGCTCCTCTCTTGCTGCCTATATATGTTTATGGGGTCAGCCAGAGGCCCCTCTCTCATTGCCAGTGGATATGTTTGTATGCCCGGGGGAGGCACCTCACTTGCATTCAGTGTACATTTCTATGGTCGGTGAGAGGCATCTCCCTTGCAGTGTACGTTTCTATGGTTATTGGGAGGCACCACTTGCAGTCTCTAAAAATACACACATATGGTTTGTGAGAGGCAGCACTCCTGCCATTAGTGTACGTTTCTATAGGTCGGTGAGAGGTGCCTCTCTTGCCTTCAGTGTACGTTTTTATAGTTGGTTAGAAGGGTCTCTCTTGCTGTCTGTGTACGTTTCTATGGTCGGTGAGAGAGCCCTCTCTTGCTCTCAGTCTACGTTTCTATGGTCGGTCAGAGGTGGCTAACTCGCTGTCTGTGTAGGTTTCTATGGTCGGTGGAAATATCCTATCACAGTCACTGTAAATACATATATGTGGTTAGTGAGAGGCACCACTCTTGCCATCAGTATACATTTCTATGGTCAGTTAGAGGTGCCTTTCTTGCCAGCAGTGTACATTTCTATGGTCGGTGAGAGGGGCCTCTCTTGCCAACAGTGTACGTTTCTATGGTTGGTGAGAGGTGCCTCTCTTGATCTCAATGTATGTTTTTATGGTTGGTGAGAGGAGACTCTCTGGCCACCAGTGTATATTTCTATGGTCGGTGAGAGGTGGCTCTCTTGCCGTCTGTGTAGCTTTCTATGGTCGGTGGGAGGATCCTCTCAGTCACTGTAAATACATATATATGGTTATTGAGAGGTACCACTCTTGCTGCCAGTGTATATGTGTCTATGGGCAGTAAGATGCACCTCTCTTGCTGTTTGTGTACATGTTTTTGTCATCAATGAGGGTCACCTTCCTTGAGAGGCCGGTCTCTTGTTGTCAGTGGATCTGTTTCTAACGCAATACTTTCCCCACTGACTCCCTTATGTGAAAATATTGTACCCCTAGATCCAGAGATGTTAGATGAAATATTAAAAAACAAATCCCTCCAGTGCACCATTGGTGACAGGGGAACAGATGGCCCTATGGATAATGATCGTCATTAAAACAATAATTCCTCCCTTATTGGATGAAAGCTGATTAATGCTTGTGTTAAAAGATAGATCTTGGTTGCAAACTGTGCAACATTGCCTTATTCCATGTGACTATCATGTCTTATATGTGTATCTTTGATCCTGTACAGCGCTCTGACGCTTTTTGGGTATGTCTATGCTATAGAAATGAAGCAAACACAAAGAGATGATGGACGGAGCACTGAAACTTTTCAGACACTCACCCCCAGTCACAGATCTGGGTTGAATCCATCATCATTCTTTAGCTCACTTCGCCACCTCAGTTCAGACCCAGCGATATGCAAATCAGTCTTAACCCTGTGCCTCATGGGAACAGTCCAGCCTAACTGCCAAGCCAGGTCTTCCCTGAACCGGAAACATCTCCTTGTGTTTGCTTTATGCTATAGAAATACCAGATACAAACATGCATACATACGTACCTACATGGGTTATGGCTTGTACTGTACTGTGATGCAGGGATATCCCCATTTTATTGTATGTTTAGCTCAAGCTTCCAAAATAGATTTGCTGCTGCCTCTATCACCTTGTAGCAGATGTTTATGTTTTTAGTTATTGATCATGTTTTCTGTAGGGAAAGATGGACGATTACACACCATCATATAAACGTGAAGTTTATTGCATTTCAAAATATCACTTGAGAGTGAGATGTACTGGAAAGAATGTTTTTGTGAGAGATCTTTCCCACCAAAAACTTTTTTTGCATGATAATTTCTTGCAGAAAAAGTTCAGTTTGCAATTTTTATTCCTCAAAAACAATTTTTGCAGGACATTTCTCCCGCAATTTCTTTGCAAACTTTGCCACCCCGGTGCAGATGGGAACGCTGTAAAAAACTTCACAAGGTTGCAAAATTCAGTATGCGGGTACGTCAGAGCATTCTAATATAAAACCGCTCATACTAAGTACATTAAGGTGAGGTAAAAGGTGGCTGGTGACATTATGGGTGTAAATAAATACATAAAGTTTGATATGTCTATATGTCTTGTTTGGCTCCTTACAGAAGAGTGTCGCTTAAGAGTAGGGGTGGGCGGAACTCACGGAGGTACATGAAACATCAGTGAGATTCCATGGAGTTCCTTGAAAGGGTGGGAATCGGCACGTCTTGCTGCTCATGCTGATTTTCAGTGCTAGGACCTTGTTCCACACTGCAAAATGAGAGCGAACGGCAGCATGCGGTGCGCCAGAGGGCGCTGCTTCTTTGCTGCTGCTCACAAAGATTTTCTACTTGAGCGGTAGCTTTCTCACTGTGAACGGTTGCAACTGCCTTCGACCACCTGTGGTTACAAATTCTCGCGGGGTGCCCTCCTAGCTCCTAAAAATCGCACTGAGGATGCCAATTCTGGCTCGCACTCAGCAACTTACCGTTGATGAGCGGCGCATGGGAAAAAACTCCGCCACGCAGCAGTTGGCAGAGTATGGCCAGAACTTCGTGCTACAAGCATAACACAGAGTGGCCAAAACTCCACTGGCGGAGCGGAATTTATTGCCCACCCCTACTTAAGGGGGATGCCACTAAGTGGAGGGGACGGGCTTTGTTTGTGGTCCACAGCAGTTGGGACAAGAGGCCTGAATAGATTTTATGCTTCCTCTGAGGTCTTTGCTATAGGCCCAGGGTCAGGCAGTTTGCAGTGTCCATGGTGAATGTCCATGGCTACGTGGCTAACCAAGTTACTTCCTCTGTACATTTGAGTCTCTGGAGTTGCCAGGACAAGAAGTCAATCCTTAACTCCTATGTTTGTGGAGAGTTTTTGGAACTCAGATACATCATAGGAGGTGTATTTGTAAAGTGCATGCTTCCTTGTGGGAAGCTTGGTGCTGAATTACAGATATTTATAGTTGCCTAGCTCTACGGTACTCATATTATCGAAGCCAGTAGGATGAAAGGCTGAATGGACTTGCTGGGATTTGAACCTGTAACCATGGGATTGAACACCAATCCTTTGCGGTGGATGAATTAGTCCAGTGAGCCACCAGACTGGTCTGGTGATCTAGTCTTCAAACACAAGCTCCGATATCCTGTCTGAGCCCTGGGATTCATTTAGTGAAGGGCAATAATCTGACTTCTGCCCAAAGAGCTGCAGATGTTCCATCTGCACTCCTGTCTGCACTGCCACAGCAGAGGTGGGTTTTGTTGTCAGTGACAGAGCAGCTGTCTGCTCCACCACAGGTACAACACATTAGGTGGACGCAGACATAAACGGCATTGGACAGGCCGCCCAATTTAGGGTGGCCCATCCGCCAACTTTTCTGTCGGCATCCTTTCTCTCCTGGACTGCAAGTGAAATCATAGCAGCCAAGGACAGACAATATTTAAATTGTTCCCCTGGCACTAGGAGAAAACTCCAGTGTGTTAGGGACGTTCACCAAGTCTGCCCTGGAAAAGAAATCCCATGCTTCCACCATGACATGTTGGGGTGCCGTCAGTGCAGAAGGGTGCAGTTTCAGGGGAAAGTGCCTACCTCAATTGTGGTACCCTGGCTGCCTCGACCAAACAGGAGCCTAATATGTTTTCAAAACATTTGCCATTTATTTCATACCATGACATGTGGGGCAGTTGACATGAAGAAGTAACAAATCACTGTCCCCACATACTTTCATCACACCCAGGTGGTCAGGCCCTATATTCCGAATTTCACGAGTGTGAACAATGCTTGTGGATGGGGTTTTCCAATGGGGCAGGTTTTCAGGTCTCGCTTACTAGACTTTTTGTGGGCTTCCCAAACACATACAGTGTGCTTGCCGCCTGCCCCCTGCCCCCTGCTTAACATTTGTAGGCTTTACTGGCACTCTGAATTACTTGCTTATTTGATGGCTTGCCTTCCTCTTCTTGTGTTTGTCCCTCTCCCAAAGCATAGGCATAGACAAAAAATGCTTTTTATCAATGCTGTACGGCATCGCCAAAAAGCACTGGCGCAGCCAATGTCTCAAAGGTGAGACCTATTGACGTTGCCAATACTTGCTGATTTTGCAGCGAACTTTAGTAACCTTGGAATGTAAGTCCTGTTACTATGGCTTCATTTGCAGTCCTCTGAAGACCTCCCTATGTGCTGCAGCACATTTGATCACAGGATCTGAGATGTTTCAGAAGTTCTTTCCAGCAGAGCAATGTACTGGTGTGAGAGCCCACATCACCTCCTGTGAAGCAATGAACCTGGGCACCCTCACATAACTTGGCAAGCAAGATTTCCTGTTGTATGCAGCATCTGCAGAAGTAACATTGCTCGACTTAAAATCCAAAGATCTGGAATTCTATCCTTATGCAGATCTACCCATGTGGAATTCTATCCCAATGCCGATCCACCCATATGGAATTCTATCCCTATGCCGATCCACCCATGTGGAATTCTATCCCTATGCCGATCCACCCATATGGAAATCTGTCACTATCCAGATCCATCCATCTGAATTCCATCCCAACACAGATCCATCCGTACAGAATTCCATCCCTGGGCAGCACCAACAAGCTTCAGTTGTACTGATAGTGTCTAAAGACGCATCTCTTCGAACAGTATCCGTCCATGTGTAACATTTCCACCGCGTCATTGGATGGTATGGAAGGGACCTCCAACTTTTTAGTAGGAGCGTGTGAAGTTCCAGTCAATTTTTGGTAACTTCGGAAAGTTCTATGGAAAACTTTCTAGCTTTGTTAAAGTTGCAAAGTTTTTCACTCTGCCACTTATGCATCAAAGTTGTGACTTTTATGACAATTTATGTGACACATATTTAACACTAACAAAATTGTATTGTATTTGCATTTTTATAGCACTTACTACCCCTGACGAGGCGTCAAAGTGCTTTTTCGGCGTGTAGCAAGCTACTCCGGAACCCATAAAGGATTAGTGTTGAATTAGTATAGTGAAATATGAAAGTAATTTGAGTGGTGGATAGGTTAGTCTGTTATTTTGATTGAAAAGGATAGTTGAGGGATAAAAGAGTGAAGGATTTAGACCTTTTTTTTTTTTTTTTAAGGTCATATCAGTAGGAGGAAGCTTGGGATGAGCAAAAAGGGATGTGGAGTGGAAGAGTCAGAGGGAAGAGTTTAGAAAGGCTTGTTTTGGGGGATCAATGATTAAGCATACAATTTATTCTGCATAGATCAGTGTTCTTTCAAGTGCTATAGATTAACGAAAAGTGACACACACTGCCGGCATCACGAAGCTTGGCTGGGTTTAAGAAGAGACAGAAGTCTCTTGCAATACAGAAAAAGCAAAGCCAATTTAGGAAACCTCACAACTTTCATTAGGCGCAAATAATATCAGGAACTGAACTGTCAAAAAAAGATCAACATTGCACATCCATACCTCTCAGAGCCCATCCATGTAGCCCTGACCATTTTACAGTGCTTGTCTGCTTCACAGCTAGGTTTGCGTTCACGAGTTACCTTACTTAGAACCATATTACTGAAGGTCCCAGACAGCACAAGTAAATTATGGCCCTAGGTGCCAAAAATCGGATCCGAGGTCACAGTTCCAGTGTCCACTTGACAGAGTCACCAGGCACCCAGGCCAACAGCTGGTCTCCATCATAATTTCATGTAGTGAGGCACCCAATGGACGGCGGGCGCTGGATACATCAATTCTCACTGGCCTCCTGCCATCTCAGCAGAGGAGGTTCAAAGATCTTGGCCATGCCATAACAAATAAGGCTCTCCCCTACACCTGTATTTGGTTGCCCCTAAAATAACTCAACTCAGCAGAGGCCATTCATATGTGTTTCCAAGAGGGGTTTATCCATGTTTTCTATAAAAACCGAAAAGAGTAAACACTCCCCTCCTGGAAAAATATGATTTAGACCCAATGGACTTGACTAATTACAGCCCTATCACTCTTCTCCAAACAATGCTCTAAATTATGCAACAGCATTTACTTAACTGTCCCTCTGCCAGGCCAGAAGCGATGGCATTTCTCGACTGGTGGCGAGTGGTTTTCGTCCAGAATACAGTAACAATGCTGTCCCTCGACAATCCCCAGAAGGCAAAAGACCAAAATCAGACCAGTGGGCTATTGCTTCTGGACATGTCTGCGGTTTTTGACTCGGTGGGTCATAATATCTTCTTCTACAGTTGGCAAAACTGGGCCTGACTGGCCCGGCTTTGAAGTGGTTCCACTCCTTCCTCATCAATCGCTTCCAGTTAATCTCATTACCTCGGTTTCAGTCAAATGAGACGCAGGTGGGTTGAGGGGGTCGCTCAGGACTCCAGTCTGCCCCCCTATAGTATTTAACATATGCGTCCATCCATTAGGGTAGATGAGTAGGAGCTTCGGGTTCCAGGCACTCTTGTACGCCAGTTGTTGCTGAATTTGGCTTGTTCTCCAGTCGCAGAGACCCTCACACTTAAGAAATACCTCCTCACCACCCATAGCTGGATGATGAATCACTAGTCCAAGCACAGAGGCAACAAGCCTGGAATCCTGATTGTTGGTGACGACCGGAGTGGCTGGTCCTCTGACCTCTAGCCGGCCTCCAGGGGAAACCTCCCAACCCTGCGCAGAGGTAAAAACCTTGGTGTCTAGTTTGACGCAGATCTTTCCTCTGTCTTCCAAATTAACAAACTCAAGTTTTCCGATTTTTCAGCTAGTCTGGGTTTTTAAAAAGTCTTGCCTTTCCTTCCTAGTATCATGCTCTGATGGTCAACTCTCTTATCCTGTCTCGCTTAGACTGGGCTAATGCTGTCTGTCTTGGGCTTCAAGAGGCCCAGATTAACAAGCCACAGAGGATTCAAATATGATGGTTACTGGCCTTCCAATTAAAATCACATCTCCAATGTCAAATATAACACTGGCTGTCGGTTAAATAGCACGTTCACTTTTTGGCCCGATGCTTGGTTCACCAGGCCTTTCATCAGTAGGATCCCAAAATTCTGGCCATGCCCCTCAGCTCCATCTGTCTCTCCCTCCTAAACATCCCATGCTACAAAAAGGAGCGCGTAGAGGTTGAACCTTCGTGTCTTGGGTTCCAAACTCTGCAATGGGCTTCCCTTGGAACTGCAACAGGCCTCTCACTTTTTGAATTATCGTAAAAAGCTGAAAATATGGCTAGTCTGTTGATCCCTCAACCGGCCTTTCTTTTTGTAGGTCCTTGCTGCCTTGTTTTTCATTCTAGCGCCATGATGCCTTTGGGTGACACTTTCTGTGCTTTATGACTAAATATATGGGCACTAGGAAACTGGAATTAAGACATAAGACCAGAAACATTTTTATACAATAACTCCAGAGTCTTAATGGCTAAAAAGATGGTAGGATAAGTAGCTGGCCAGCCTCGGCGTACAGCACTGAGGGACCATCTTCCGCAGCTGGTCCGGTCGTTATTGCCAAATCGCCTGATGCGTAGCATAAAAGGCTTTCGATCTGATCACAGTTAAATTGAACATTGCGGGATTGATCAATTCTCATCCAAAGACAACCCTGGGGGACGTCTCTTCAGATGTACCTCTGGCTTCCTGCACCACCCCAAGAAGATGCTGCCTGCAGGGATGCTCTGTGCAGCAGATCTTGTGCTGAAACACTCCAGGCTGGTAATTGATTCATATTCCCCAGCGAGCAGGGAATCAATTTGTGAAATAATTGACATCTCCCTTCAGGATAATGATCTAAACGCGGTTTCTCAGAAATCCTTGCTATCTACAGGGCTCATTAAGTGTAGAATTCCCAACAGCTCTGTTTATAGAACCTCTGTCTGCTATTGCTAGATTTTTGTTCTTTTTAATTTTGGCCTTCTCTGTCCAAGTAATTGGGTGTTGTTGGCAGGGTTTCCCCTCCGTCCAGCATATTTGTCATAACTGCTCAGAAAGAATGGAAACGAGATAAAATCATGCGGGTCTGTCCATCCCTTTAGGCAAGAAATGCTCTAACTTTACAATGATTATTGTAAGTGCTTTGTACAACACTTCTGCCATTTCTAAGCACTGTCAATAACAGGTATTACTGTTGCCCAGTTTAACGGCTGGAATTTTATTAGGTTGAGTGGAATATGCCAGGGCTGGAATTCTGACTGTATCAGATGCCAAGATCGAGCGCTTAAATCACTTAGCTGCTTTGCTGCGTTAATTGGTGCTAGTTCTAGTCAGCAATATACATTTGGGCCCAATCAGTCAATCAAAATGTGAGTGTAAGAAGTCAGTACTTTAGTGCAGATTGTCAAATTAACACGTTATTTCTTCATAGTGTTACGGTGATTTCTACTTTACAATTGGCACGGATTCTTTAAACATTATACCTTAGTATTTTAATAGTCATAGGTGTTTTTGTACCTTACATGTTCTTGCTCGAAGTATAAATGCAACATGGTTTGCTTTATTAGAGCCAGAATGAGCTCCTGGGTGCTTGAACCCTTCCCATTCAAATAAAAAAATATTGTACTTGTAAATCCGTTGGCTATCGTTTTGATATACATGGAAATCTACATGGAAAATGCATTACTGTTCACGTGTGCATTTCTGTAGCCCATGAGAGACATCTTTCGTTGTCACTGTTGATATTTTCTTAATAAAATAGTTTTTCTATAGAGCTTCAAATTATTGGATATCGTTTTAAAGAATGTTCCTTTCTATGTTCAGTAAGAGGCCCATCTCTTGCCATCATCGCACATGTTTCTATGGTCGGTGAAAGAAGGGCTCTTCTGCCGTTAGCGCACATGGTTCTATGGTCAGTGAAAGAAGGGCTCTCTTGCTGTCAGTGCACATGTTTCTAAGGTCAGTGAAAGAAGGATTTTCTTGCTGTCAGTGCACATGTTTCTATGGTCAGTGAAAGAAGGGCTTTTCTTGCTGACAGTGCACATGTTTCTATGGCCAGTGAAAAAAGGACTTTCTTGCTGACAGTGCACCTGGTTCTATGGTCAGTGTTTCTTGCTGACAGTTCACATGTTTCTGTGGTCAGTGAAAGAAGGGCTCTCTTGCTGTCAGTGCACATGTTTCTAAAGTCAGTGAAAGAAGGATTTTCTTGCTGTCAGTGCACATGTTTCTATGGTCAATGAAAGAAGGGCTTTCTTGCTGACAGTGTACATGTTTCTATGGTCAATGAAAGAAGGGCTCTCCTGCCGTCAGTGTACATATTTCTACAGTCAGTGAATAAAGGACTCTCTTGCTGACAGTGTACATATTTCTACGGTCAGTGAATAAAGGACTCTCTTGCTGACAGTGTACATGTTTCTATGGTCAGTGAGAGAAGGACTTGCTTGCTGACAGTGCACATGTTTCTATGGCCAGTGAAATAAGGACTTGCTTGCTGACAGTGCACGTTTCTATGGCCAGTGAAAGAAGGGCTTTCTTGCTGACAGTGTACCTGGTTCTATGGTCAGTGTTTCTTGCTGACAGTTCACATGTTTCTGTGGTCAGTGAAAGAAGGGCTCTTTTGCTGTCAGTGCACATGTTTCTAAGGTCAGTGAAAGAAGGGCTCTCTTGCTGTCAGTGCACATGTTTCTATGGTAAGTGAAAGAAGGACTTTCTTGCTGTCAGTGCACATGTTTCTATGGTCAGTGAGAGAAGGACTTGCTTGCTGACAGTGTACATGTTTCTATGGTCAGTGAATAAAGGACTCTCTTGCTGACAGTGTACATGTTTCTATGGTCAGTGAGAGAAGGACTTGCTTGCTGACAGTGCACATGTTTCTATGGCCAGTGAAAGAAGGGCTTTCTTGCTGACAGTGCACATGTTTCTATGGTCAGCAAGAAAGCCCTTCTTTCACTGACAGTGTACATGTTTCTATGGCCAGTGAAAGAAGGGCTCTCCTGCCGTCAGTGTACATGTTTCTACGGTCAGTGAATAAAGGACTCTCTTGCTGACAGTGAACATGTTTCTATGGTCAGTGAAAGAAGGGCTCTCTTGCCGTCAGTGTGCATGTTTCTATGGCCAGTGAAAGAAGGGCTTTCTTGCTGACAGTGCATATGTTTCTATGGCCAGTGAAAGAAGGGCTTTCTTGCTGACAGTGCATATGTTTCTATGGTCAGTGAAAGAAGGGCTCTCTTGCTGTCAGTGCACATGTTTCTATGGTAAGTGAAAGAAGGGCTCTCTTGCTGACAGTGTACATGTTTCTATGGTCAGTGAAAGAAGGGCTCTCTTGCCGTCAGTGTACATGTTTCTATGGCCAGTGAGAGAAGGATTTTCTTGCTGACAGTGAGCATGTTTCTATGGTCAGTGAAAGAAGGACTTTCTTGCTGACAGTGTAAATGTTTCTATGGTCAGTGAGAGAAGGACATTCTTGCTGACAGTGCACATATTTCTATGGTCAGTGAAAGAAGGGCTCTCTTGCTGTCAG
The DNA here is from genome assembly GCA_963921515.1 of Calotriton arnoldi. NCBI lineage: Eukaryota > Metazoa > Chordata > Amphibia > Caudata > Salamandridae > Calotriton > Calotriton arnoldi. The sequence continues at coordinate 788,314 of CAWUFW010004083.1, read as the reverse complement.
CGCATGTTTTTGTGATCAGGGATAAACCCCACTCTCACCGTCAGTGTACATGTGTCTGTGGTCAGTGACTGACATCTCTTGCTGACAGTGCATGTATGTGTTTCTATGGTCAATGAAAGAAGGACTTTCTTGCTGACAGTGTGCATGTTTCTATTGTCGGTGAATTAAGGACTCTGTTGCTGACAGTGTACATGTTTCTATGGTTAATGAAAGAAGGGCTCTCCTGCCGTCAGTGTACATGTTTCTACGGCCAGTGAAAGAAGGACTTTCTTGCTGACAGTGCGCATGTTTCTATGGTCACTGAGAGAAGGACTTTCTTGCTGACAGTGCACATGGTTCTATGGTCAGTGAAAGAAGGACTTTTTTGCTGACAGTGCACGTTTCTATGACCAGTGAAAGAAGGGCTTTCTTGCTGACAGTGTACCTGGTTCTATGGTCAGTGTTTCTTGCTGACAGTTCACATGTTTCTGTGGTCAGTGAAAGAAGGGCTCTCTTGCTGTCAGTGCACATGTTTCTATGGTAAGTGAAAGAAGGACTTTCTTGCTGTCAGTGCACATGTTTCTATGGTCAATGAAAGAAGGGCTCTCCTGCTGTCAGTGTACATATTTCTACGGTCAGTGAATAAAGGACTCTCTTGCTGACAGTGCACATGTTTCTATGGTCAGTGAAAGAAGGGCTTTCTTGCTGACAGTGTACATGTTTCTATGGCCAGTGAAAGAAGGGCTCTCCTGCCGTCAGTGTACATGTTTCTACGGTCCATGAATAAAGGGCACTCTTGCTGTCAGTGCACATGTTTCTATGGTCAATGAAAGAAGGGCTCTCCTGCGGTCAGTGTACATATTTCTACGGTCAGTGAATAAAGGACTCTCTTGCTGACAGTGCACATGGTTCTATGGTCAGTGAAAGAAGGGCTTTCTTGCTGACAGTGTACATGTTTCTATGGCCAGTGAAAGAAGGGCTCTCCTGCCGTCAGTGTACATGTTTCTACGGTCCGTGAATAAAGGGCACTCTTGCTGACAGTGTACATGTTTCTATGGTTAATGAAAGAAGGGCTCTCCTGCTGTCAGTGTACATATTTCTACGGTCAGTGAATAAAGGACTCTCTTGCTGACAGTATACATGTTTCTATGGTCAGTGAGAGAAGGACTTGCTTGCTGACAGTGCACATGTTTCTATGGCCAGTGAAAGAAGGGCTTTCTTGCGGACAGTGCATATGTTTCTATGGTCAGTGAAAGAAGGGCTTTCTTGCTGACAGTGTACATGTTTCTATGGCCAGTGAAAGAAGGGCTCTCTTGCTGACAGTGTACATGTTTCTATGGCCAGTGAGAGAAGGATTTTCTTGCTGACAGTGAGCATGTTTCTATGGTCAGTGAAAGAAGGACTTTCTTGCTGACCGTGTACATGTTTCTATGGTCAGTGAGAGAAGGACTTTCTTGCTGACAGTGCACATGTTTCTATGGTCAGTGGAAGAAGGGCTTTCTTGCTGGCAGTGCACAAGTTTCTATGGTCAGTGAAAAAGGGCTCTCTTGCCATCAGCGCATGTTTTTGTGATCAGGGATAAACCCCACTCTCACCGTCAGTGTACATGTGTCTGTGGTCAGTGACTGACACATCTCTTGCTGACAGTGTATGTAATGAAATGAAATACCAGCATTTGTAAAGCGCACAGCTACCTCCAGAGAGATGTCCCGGTGCTGGGGGCCCTCGGGAAGATTAAGCAAGCTATTGCCCAGAGTCACATGGTGCTGGGCTAAACTGCCGCCAGCACCGGGGATCGAACCGTGAACCCCGTGGTCCGGAGTCAGGCACCCTGGCTGCTGCGCCACACCTCTTCCACCATGTATGTGTTTCTATGGTCAATGAAAGAAGGACTTTCTTGCTGACAGTGTACATGTTTCTATTGTTGGTGAATGAAGGACTCTGTTGCTGACAGTGTACATGTTTCTATGGTCAATGAAAGAAGGGCTCTCCTGCCGTTAGTGTACATGTTTCTATGGCCAGTGAGGGAAGGACTTTCTTGCTGACAGTGTACATGTTTCTATTGTTGGTGAATGAAGGACTCTGTTGCTGACAGTGTACATGTTTCTATGGTCAATGAAAGAAGGGCTCTCCAGCCGTCAGTGTACATGCTTCTATGGCCAGTGAGGGAAGGACTTTCTTGCTGACAGTGCACATGTTTCTATGGTCAGTGAAAGAAGGACTTTCTTGCTGACAGTGTACATGTTTCTATTGTTGGTGAATGAAGGACTCTGTTGCTGACAGTGTACATGTTTCTATGGTCAATGAAAGAAGGGCTCTCCTGCCGTCAGTGTACATGTTTCTATGGCCAGTGAGGGAAGGACTTTCTTGCTGACAGTGTACATGTTTCTATTGTCGGTGAATGAAGGACTCTGTTGCTGACAGTGTACATGTTTCTATGGCCAGTGAAAGAAGGACTTTCTTGCTGACAGTGCGCATGTTTCTATGGTCAGTGAAAGAAGGACTTTCTTGCTTACAGTGTACATGTTTCTATTGTCGGTGAATGAAGGACTCTGTTGCTGACAGTGTACATGTTTCTTTGGTCAGTGAAAGAAGGGTTTTCTAGCTGTCAGCGCACTTTTCTGCGGTCAGGGATGAGCCCCACTGTCACTGAAATGTATATGTGTCTGTGGTCAGTGACTGACCTATATATCTCTTGCTAACAGTGCATGTATGTGTTTCTATGGTCAATGAAAGGAAGGCTCTGCTGCGGTCAGTGTACATGTTTCTATGGTCAGTGACAGGGACATCTCGTGCTGACAGTGCACGTTTCTGTTGTCAGTGAATGGGGAAATCTCTTGCTAATAGGCTATGTTACTGGCATGGCCATTTTTTTTATCAGTACATACTTCAAAAGGTAATTATAAGAATTAGGCACTTTAAAATCCACTCTAGAATTGCCGTAATTATCCCGGACTGATAATTAAAGCAAACAAAGACTGAACTAGGCATGTTGTAAATGAATATGGTTGATCTGATGTAAAGTTCTATTTAAGTATCATGTCCTAGCCTTTGCAGTGTTTTTCTGACAGTGTACGTTTCTACAGTCAGCAAGATGCATCATTCTTTCTGGCAGTGTACATGTTTCCATAGATGCCAACAGACTCGATTCAAGTGACAGACTCCAGATATTTAAAGCCAAAAATGCCTTTCATTTAGCTTTCTCCTGCCTGAAATTGTCCCCACTAGTCAATTGGGAAAATATATGCCACCCACCGTTATGTTTTTAAAATTTCTCTATTTCTGCTTCCCAAATGTTGGCATGAATGTGTTTCTATGGTCGGTTAGAGGTGCCAATGTACATATTTGGTCATTGAGAGGCCTCCTCTTCCGGTCAGTTTATGTCCCTGTGGTCAGAAAGAGACCAAGCTCTTGCTATTAATACATACATTTCTATAGGCATCGAGAGGCACTTCTCTTTCTGTCAGTGGATATGTTTCTATGGTCAGAGGCCCCTCTCTTTTACAGTGTACATTTCAATGGTCAGTGAGAGGCATCGCTCTTGCTGACGGATACACTGTTTCTATGGTCAGTGAGAGACACCGCTCTTGCTAACGGATACACTGTTTCTATGGTCAGTGAGAGACACCGCTCTTGCTAACGGATACACTGTTTCTATGGTCAGTGAGAGACACCGCTCTTGCTGACGGATACACTGTTTCTATGGTCAGTGAGAGGCACGACTCTTGCTGACAGATACACTGTTTCTGTGGTCAGTGAGAGGCACCACTATTGCTGACGGATACACTGTTTCTATGGTCAGTGAGAGGCACGACTCTTGCTGACGGATACGCTGTTTCTGTGGTCAGTGAGAGGCACCTCTCTTGCTGATGGATACACTGTTTTTTTGGTCAGTGGGAGGCACAGCTCTTGCTGATAGATAAACAGTTTCTATGGTCAGTGAGAAGCACGCTCTCGCTGATGGATACACTGTTTCTATGGTTAGTGAGAGGCACCGCTCTCGCTGATGGATACACTGTTTCTATGGTTAGTGAGAGGCACCGCTCTCGCTGACGTATACACTGTTTCTATGGTCAGTGAGAGGCACCGCTCTTGCTGACAGATTTACTGTCTCTATGGTCAGTGAGTGGCACGCTCTTGTTGACAGATACACTGTGTCTATGGTCAGTGAGAGGCATGCTCTTGCTGACGGATACACTGTTTCTATGGTCAGTGAGAGGCACGACTCTTGCTGACAGATACACTGTTTCTATGGTCAGTGAGAGGCACCGCTCTTGCTGACGGATACACTGTTTCTGTGGTCAGTGAGAGGCACCACTCTTGCTGACGGATACACTGTTTCTGTGGTCAGTGAGAGGCACCACTCTTGCTGACGGATACACTGTTTCTATGGTCAGTGAGAGGCACCGCACTTGCTGACAGATTTACTGTCTCTATGGTCAGTGAGAGGCACGCTCTTGCTGACAGATACACTGTGTCTATGGTCAGTGAGAGACACCGCTCTTGCTGACGGATACACTGTTTCTGTGGTCAGTGAGAGGCACCACTCTTGCTGACGGATACACTGTTTCTGTGGTCAGTGAGAGGCACCACTCTTGCTGACGGATACACTGTTTCTATGGTCAGTGAGAGGCACCGCTCTTGCTGACAGATTTACTGTCTCTATGGTCAGTGAGAGGCACGCTCTTGCTGACAGATACACTGTGTCTATGGTCAGTGAGAGGCATGCTCTTGCTGACGGATACACTGTTTCTATGGTCAGTGAGAGGCACGACTCTTGCTGACAGATACACTGTTTCTATGGTCAGTGAGAGGCACCGCTCTTGCTGACAGATTTACTGTCTCTATGTTCAGTGAGAGGCACGCTCTTGCTGACGGATACACTGTTTTTATGGCCAGTGAGAGGCACACTCTTGCTGATGGATACACTGTTTCTATGGTCAGTGGGAGGCACAGCTCTTGCTGACAGATAAACTGTTTCTATGGTCAGTGAGAGGCACCGCTCTCTGTCAGCGTACATGTCTCTATGGGCAGTTAAAGGCGCCTGTCTTGCTGTTTCGCTGCTCATGCAGATTTTCGGTGTACATATCTCTGTGGTCAGTCAGAAGCCCCTCTCTTAACGTCAATCTATATGTCGCTTTGCCTTGCCTTTAATGTGTACAATACTTTATAATTAGGAGTCACTTCTCTAGCTGTAAGTGGATTTGTTCCGAAGAACATGTTCCAATTAAGGACCCTACAGTGCTGTCAGACCCCCATTCGCCTGACACCAGGTCTCGAATTCAGGACCCGGGACAGGGAAAGCGCGAGCACGCTCCGAGCCCTGGTAGTTTGGGAGGAGGAGGAAGTGTGACGCGATGGCCATATTACTGCCATATCGTCTTCTGCATGATGCATGGAGAAGAACACTTTTCCCGGCACCTTGAAAGGAAAGCCCCACTGCCCGCTCTGGCACATGGGGCTTCAGGGTGCAACTGAGGATTTTTATGGGTGGGAGAAGTTTAAGATGGTATTTGGTTGTGCTGCTGTAGGGGGAGGTTAAACAGAGAAAAGGAAAGTAGAAGATATGATTAAGTGCAATTTGGTGGAGAAAAAGAAGCCTGGGGAGAATGGAGGCAAGAGTCGATTGAGAGAGGAGGGCCTGGTCCATAGGCAGGCTGGCTTGTCAAGTAAATGGTGGATTCCTGATCACAAGCACACATGCAGCCCTGCCAAGTGCCACGCATCTCGAGTTACTATAACAAGGGCCACTGCAATTATGCAATTGTGCGGCTGTTTTTGCATGATTGTATATTTGCTGCATTTTCCACATAATCCATCATCTGCCATATAATCTGCAGAAGAAAGAAGGGCTTTTCTTGCTGACAGTGCACATGTTTCTATGGTCAGTGAAAGAAGGACTTTTCTTGCTGACAGTGAACATGTTTCTATGGTCAGTGAAAGAAGGGCTTTCTTGCTGACAGTGCACATGTTTCTATGGTCAGTGAAAAAGGACTTTCTTGCTGACAGTGCACGTTTCTATGGCCAGTGAAAGAAGGGCTTTCTTGCTGACAGTGTACATGGTTCTATGGTCAGTGTTTCTTGTTGACAGTTCACATGTTTCTGTGGTCAGTGAAAGAAGGGCTCTCTTGCTGTCAGTGCACATGTTTCTAAGGTCAGTGAAAGAAGGACTTTCTTGCGGTCAGTGCACATGTTTCTATGGTCAATGAAAGAAGGGCTCTCCTGCCGTCAGTGTACATATTTTTACGGTCAGTGAATAAAGGACTCTCTTGCTGACAGTGTACATGTTTCTATGGTCAGTGAGAGAAGGACTTGCTTGCTGACAGTGCACATGGTTCTATGGTCAGTGAAAGAAGGACTTTTTGCTGACAGTGCACGTTTCTATGGCCAGTGAAAGAAGGGCTTTCTTGCTGACAGTGTACCTGGTTCTATGGTCAGTGTTTCTTGCTGACAGTTCACATGTTTCTGTGGTCAGTGAAAGAAGGGCTCTCTTGCTGTCAGTGCACATGTTTCTATGGTAAGTGAAAGAAGGACTTTCTTGCTGTCAGTGCACATGTTTCTATGGTCAATGAAAGAAGGGCTCTCCTGCGGTCAGTGTACATATTTCTACGGTCAGTGAATAAAGGACTCTCTTGCTGACAGTGCACATGTTTCTATGGTCAGTGAAAGAAGGGCTTTCTTGCTGACAGTGTACATGTTTCTATGGCCAGTGAAAGAAGGGCTCTCCTGCCGTCAGTGTACATGTTTCTACGGTCCGTGAATAAAGGGCACTCTTGCTGACAGTGTACATGTTTCTATGGTTAATGAAAGAAGGGCTCTCCTGCTGTCAGTGTACATATTTCTACGGTCAGTGAATAAAGGACTCTCTTGCTGACAGTATACATGTTTCTATGGTTAGTGAGAGAAGGACTTGCTTGCTGACAGTGCACATGTTTCTATGGCCAGTGAAAGAAGGGCTTTCTTGCGGACAGTGCATATGTTTCTATGGTCAGTGAAAGAAGGGCTTTCTTGCTGACAGTGTACATGTTTCTATGGCCAGTGAAAGAAGGGCTCTCTTGCTGACAGTGTACATGTTTCTATGGCCAGTGAGAGAAGGATTTTCTTGCTGACAGTGAGCATGTTTCTATGGTCAGTGAAAGAAGGACTTTCTTGCTGACCGTGTACATGTTTCTATGGTCAGTGAGAGAAGGACTTTCTTGCTGACAGTGCACATGTTTCTATGGTCAGTGGAAGAAGGGCTTTCTTGCTGGCAGTGCACAAGTTTCTATGGTCAGTGAAAAAGGGCTCTCTTGCCATCAGCGCATGTTTTTGTGATCAGGGATAAACCCCACTCTCACCGTCAGTGTACATGTGTCTGTGGTCAGTGACTGACACATCTCTTGCTGACAGTGTATGTAATGAAATGAAATACCAGCATTTGTAAAGCGCACAGCTACCTCCGGAGAGATGTCCCGGTGCTGGGGGCCCTCGGGAAGATTAAGCAAGCTATTGCCCAGAGTCACATGGTGCTGGGCTAAACTGCCGCCAGCACCGGGGATCGAACCGTGAACCCCGTGGTCCGGAGTCAGGCACCCTGGCTGCTGCGCCACACCTCTTCCACCATGTATGTGTTTCTATGGTCAATGAAAGAAGGACTTTCTTGCTGACAGTGTACATGTTTCTATTGTTGGTGAATGAAGGACTCTGTTGCTGACAGTGTACATGTTTCTATGGTCAATGAAAGAAGGGCTCTCCTGCCGTTAGTGTACATGTTTCTATGGCCAGTGAGGGAAGGACTTTCTTGCTGACAGTGTACATGTTTCTATTGTTGGTGAATGAAGGACTCTGTTGCTGACAGTGTACATGTTTCTATGGTCAATGAAAGAAGGGCTCTCCAGCCGTCAGTGTACATGCTTCTATGGCCAGTGAGGGAAGGACTTTCTTGCTGACAGTGCACATGTTTCTATGGTCAGTGAAAGAAGGACTTTCTTGCTGACAGTGTACATGTTTCTATTGTTGGTGAATGAAGGACTCTGTTGCTGACAGTGTACATGTTTCTATGGTCAATGAAAGAAGGGCTCTCCTGCCGTCAGTGTACATGTTTCTATGGCCAGTGAGGGAAGGACTTTCTTGCTGACAGTGTACATGTTTCTATTGTCGGTGAATGAAGGACTCTGTTGCTGACAGTGTACATGTTTCTATGGCCAGTGAAAGAAGGACTTTCTTGCTGACAGTGCGCATGTTTCTATGGTCAGTGAAAGAAGGACTTTCTTGCTTACAGTGTACATGTTTCTATTGTCGGTGAATGAAGGACTCTGTTGCTGACAGTGTACATGTTTCTTTGGTCAGTGAAAGAAGGGTTTTCTAGCTGTCAGCGCACTTTTCTGTGGTCAGGGATGAGCCCCACTGTCACTGAAATGTATATGTGTCTGTGGTCAGTGACTGACCTATATATCTCTTGCTAACAGTGCATGTATGTGTTTCTATGGTCAATGAAAGGAAGGCTCTGCTGCGGTCAGTGTACATGTTTCTATGGTCAGTGACAGGGACATCTCGTGCTGACAGTGCACGTTTCTGTTGTCAGTGAATGGGGGAAATCTCTTGCTAATAGGCTATGTTACTGGCATGGCCATTTTTTTTTATCAGTACATACTTCAAAAGGTAATTATAAGAATTAGGCACTTTAAAATCCACTCTAGAATTGCCGTAATTATCCCGGACTGATAATTAAAGCAAACAAAGACTGAACTAGGCATGTTGTAAATGAATATGGTTGATCTGATGTAAAGTTCTATTTAAGTATCATGTCCTAGCCTTTGCAGTGTTTTTCTGACAGTGTACGTTTCTACAGTCAGCAAGATGCATCATTCTTTCTGGCAGTGTACATGTTTCCATAGATGCCAACAGACTCGATTCAAGTGACAGACTCCAGATATTTAAAGCCAAAAATGCCTTTCATTTAGCTTTCTCCTGCCTGAAATTGTCCCCACTAGTCAATTGGGAAAATATATGCCACCCACCGTTATGTTTTTAAAATTTCTCTATTTCTGCTTCCCAAATGTTGGCATGAATGTGTTTCTATGGTCGGTTAGAGGTGCCAATGTACATATTTGGTCATTGAGAGGCCTCCTCTTCCGGTCAGTTTATGTCCCTGTGGTCAGAAAGAGACCAAGCTCTTGCTATTAATACATACATTTCTATAGGCATCGAGAGGCACTTCTCTTTCTGTCAGTGGATATGTTTCTATGGTCAGAGGCCCCTCTCTTTTACAGTGTACATTTCAATGGTCAGTGAGAGGCATCGCTCTTGCTGACGGATACACTGTTTCTATGGTCAGTGAGAGACACCGCTCTTGCTAACGGATACACTGTTTCTATGGTCAGTGAGAGACACCGCTCTTGCTAACGGATACACTGTTTCTATGGTCAGTGAGAGACACCGCTCTTGCTGACGGATACACTGTTTCTATGGTCAGTGAGAGGCACGACTCTTGCTGACAGATACACTGTTTCTGTGGTCAGTGAGAGGCACCACTATTGCTGACGGATACACTGTTTCTATGGTCAGTGAGAGGCACGACTCTTGCTGACGGATACGCTGTTTCTGTGGTCAGTGAGAGGCACCTCTCTTGCTGATGGATACACTGTTTTTTTGGTCAGTGGGAGGCACAGCTCTTGCTGATAGATAAACAGTTTCTATGGTCAGTGAGAAGCACGCTCTCGCTGATGGATACACTGTTTCTATGGTTAGTGAGAGGCACCGCTCTCGCTGATGGATACACTGTTTCTATGGTTAGTGAGAGGCACCGCTCTCGCTGACGTATACACTGTTTCTATGGTCAGTGAGAGGCACCGCTCTTGCTGACAGATTTACTGTCTCTATGGTCAGTGAGTGGCACGCTCTTGTTGACAGATACACTGTGTCTATGGTCAGTGAGAGGCATGCTCTTGCTGACGGATACACTGTTTCTATGGTCAGTGAGAGGCACGACTCTTGCTGACAGATACACTGTTTCTATGGTCAGTGAGAGGCACCGCTCTTGCTGACGGATACACTGTTTCTGTGGTCAGTGAGAGGCACCACTCTTGCTGACGGATACACTGTTTCTGTGGTCAGTGAGAGGCACCACTCTTGCTGACGGATACACTGTTTCTATGGTCAGTGAGAGGCACCGCACTTGCTGACAGATTTACTGTCTCTATGGTCAGTGAGAGGCACGCTCTTGCTGACAGATACACTGTGTCTATGGTCAGTGAGAGACACCGCTCTTGCTGACGGATACACTGTTTCTGTGGTCAGTGAGAGGCACCACTCTTGCTGACGGATACACTGTTTCTGTGGTCAGTGAGAGGCACCACTCTTGCTGACGGATACACTGTTTCTGTGGTCAGTGAGAGGCACCACTCTTGCTGACGGATACACTGTTTCTATGGTCAGTGAGAGGCACCGCTCTTGCTGACAGATTTACTGTCTCTATGGTCAGTGAGAGGCACGCTCTTGCTGACAGATACACTGTGTCTATGGTCAGTGAGAGGCATGCTCTTGCTGACGGATACACTGTTTCTATGGTCAGTGAGAGGCACGACTCTTGCTGACAGATACACTGTTTCTATGGTCAGTGAGAGGCACCGCTCTTGCTGACAGATTTACTGTCTCTATGTTCAGTGAGAGGCACGCTCTTGCTGACGGATACACTGTTTTTATGGCCAGTGAGAGGCACACTCTTGCTGATGGATACACTGTTTCTATGGTCAGTGGGAGGCACAGCTCTTGCTGACAGATAAACTGTTTCTATGGTCAGTGAGAGGCACCGCTCTCTGTCAGCGTACATGTCTCTATGGGCAGTTAAAGGCGCCTGTCTTGCTGTTTCGCTGCTCATGCAGATTTTCGGTGTACATATCTCTGTGGTCAGTCAGAAGCCCCTCTCTTAACGTCAATCTATATGTCGCTTTGCCTTGCCTTTAATGTGTACAATACTTTATAATTAGGAGTCACTTCTCTAGCTGTAAGTGGATTTGTTCCGAAGAACATGTTCCAATTAAGGACCCTACAGTGCTGTCAGACCCCCATTCGCCTGACACCAGGTCTCGAATTCAGGACCCGGGACAGGGAAGCGCGAGCACGCTCCGAGCCCTGGTAGTTTGGGAGGAGGAGGAAGTGTGACGCGATGGCCATATTACTGCCATATCGTCTTCTGCATGATGCATGGAGAAGAACACTTTTCCCGGCACCTTGAAAGGGAAAGCCCCACTGCCCGCTCTGGCACATGGGGCTTCAGGGTGCAACTGAGGATTTTTTATGGGTGGGAGAAGTTTAAGATGGTATTTGGTTGTGCTGCTGTAGGGGGGGGGGAGGTTAAACAGAGAAAAGGAAAGTAGAAGATATGATTAAGTGCAATTTGGTGGAGAAAAAGAAGCCTGGGGAGAATGGAGGCAAGAGTCGATTGAGAGAGTTGGGCCTGGTCCATAGGCAGGCTGGCTTGTCAAGTAAATGGTGGATTCCTGATCACAAGCACACATGCAGCCCTGCCAAGTGCCACGCATCTCGAGTTACTATAACAAGGGCCACTGCAATTATGCAATTGTGCGGCTGTTTTTGCATGATTGTATATTTGCTGCATTTTCCACATAATCCATCATCTGCCATATAATCTGCAGAAGAAAGAAGGGCTTTTCTTGCTGACAGTGCACATGTTTCTATGGTCAGTGAAAGAAGGACTTTTCTTGCTGACAGTGAACATGTTTCTATGGTCAGTGAAAGAAGGGCTTTCTTGCTGACAGTGCACATGTTTCTATGGTCAGTGAAAAAGGACTTTCTTGCTGACAGTGCACGTTTCTATGGCCAGTGAAAGAAGGGCTTTCTTGCTGACAGTGTACATGGTTCTATGGTCAGTGTTTCTTGTTGACAGTTCACATGTTTCTGTGGTCAGTGAAAGAAGGGCTCTCTTGCTGTCAGTGCACATGTTTCTAAGGTCAGTGAAAGAAGGACTTTCTTGCGGTCAGTGCACATGTTTCTATGGTCAATGAAAGAAGGGCTCTCCTGCCGTCAGTGTACATATTTTTACGGTCAGTGAATAAAGGACTCTCTTGCTGACAGTGTACATGTTTCTATGGTCAGTGAGAGAAGGACTTGCTTGCTGACAGTGCACATGGTTCTATGGTCAGTGAAAGAAGGACTTTTTGCTGACAGTGCACGTTTCTATGGCCAGTGAAAGAAGGGCTTTCTTGCTGACAGTGTACCTGGTTCTATGGTCAGTGTTTCTTGCTGACAGTTCACATGTTTCTGTGGTCAGTGAAAGAAGGGCTCTCTTGCTGTCAGTGCACATGTTTCTATGGTAAGTGAAAGAAGGACTTTCTTGCTGTCAGTGCACATGTTTCTATGGTCAATGAAAGAAGGGCTCTCCTGCTGTCAGTGTACATATTTCTACGGTCAGTGAATAAAGGACTCTCTTGCTGACAGTGCACATGTTTCTATGGTCAGTGAAAGAAGGGCTTTCTTGCTGACAGTGTACATGTTTCTATGGCCAGTGAAAGAAGGGCTCTCCTGCCGTCAGTGTACATGTTTCTACGGTCCGTGAATAAAGGGCACTCTTGCTGACAGTGTACATGTTTCTATGGTTAATGAAAGAAGGGCTCTCCTGCCGTCAGTGTACATGTTTCTACGGCCAGTGAAAGAAGGACTTTCTTGCTGACAGTGCGCATGTTTCTATGGTCAGTGAAAGAAGGGCTTTCTTGCTGTCAGTGCATATGTTTCTATGGTACGTGAAAGAAGGGCTTTCTTGCTGACAGTGTACATGTTTCTATGGCCAGTGAAAGAAGGGCTCTCTTGCTGACAGTGTACATGTTTCTATGGTCAGTGAAAGAAGGGCTCTCTTGCCGTCAGTGTACATGTTTCTATGGCCAGTGAGAGAAGGATTTTCTTGCTGACAGTGAGCATGTTTCTATGGCCAGTGAGAGAAGGATTTTCTTGCTGACAGTGAGCATGTTTCTATGGTCAGTGAAAGAAGGACTTTCTTGCTGACAGTGTACATGTTTCTATGGTCAATGAAAGAAGGGCTTTCTTGCTGTCAGTGCACATGTTTCTAAGGTCAGTGAAAAAAGGGCTCTCTTGCTATCAGCGCATGTTTTTGTGATCAGGGATAAACCCCACTCTCACCGTCAGTGTACATGTGTCTGTGGTCAGTGACTGACACATCTCTTCCTGACAGTGTATGTAATGAAATGAAATACCAGCATTTGTAAAGCGCACAGCTACCTCCGGAGAGGTGTCCCGGTGCTGGGGGCCCTCGGGAAGATTAAGCAAGCTATTCCCCAGAGTCACATGGTGCTGGGCTAAACTGCCGCCGGCACCGGGGATCGAACCGTGAACCCTGTGGTCCGGAGTCAGGCACCCTGGCCGCTGCGCCACACCTCTTCCACCATGTATGTGTTTCTATGGTCAATAAAAGAAGGACTTTCTTGCTGACAGTGTACATGTTTCTGTTGTTGGTGAATGAAGGACTCTGTTGCTGACAGTGTACATGTTTCTATGGTCAATGAAAGAAGGGCTCTCCTGCCGTCAGTGTACATGTTTCTATGGCCAGTGAGGGAAGGACTTTCTTGCTGACAGTGTACATGTTTCTATTGTCGGTGAATGAAGGACTCTGTTGCTGACAGTGTACATGTTTCTATTGTTGGTGAATGAAGGACTCTGTTGCTGACAGTGTACATGTTTCTATGGTCAATGAAAGAAGGGCTCTCCTGCCGTCAGTGTACATGTTTCTATGGCCAGTGAGGGAAGGACTTTCTTGCTGACAGTGTACATGTTTGTATGGCCAGTGAAAGAAGGACTTTCTTGCCGACAGTTCACATGTTTCTATGGTCAGTGAAAGAAGGACTTTCTTGCTGACAGCGTACATGTTTCTATGGTCAGTGAAAGAAGGGTTTTCTTGCTGTCAGCGCACTTTTCTGTGGTCAGGGATGAGCCCCACTGTCACTGAAATGTATATGTGTCTGTGGTCAGTGACTGACCTATATATCTCTTGCCAACAGTGCATGTATGTGTTTCTATGGTCAATGAAAGGAGGGCTCAGCTGCGGTCAGTGTACATGTTTCTATGGTCAGTGACAGGGACATCTCGTGCTGACAGTGCACGTTTCTGTTGTCAGTGAATGGGGGAAATCTCTTGCTAATAGGCTATTTTACTGGCATGGCCATTTTTTTTTATCAGTACATACTTCAAAAGGTAATTATAAGAATTAGGCACTTTAAAATCCACTCTAGAATTGCCGTAATTATCCCGGACTGATAATTAAAGCAAACAAAGACTGAACTAGGCATGTTGTAAATGAATACGGTTGATCTGATGTAAAGTTCTATTTAAGTATCATGTCCTAGCCTTTGCAGTGTTTTTCTGACAGTGTACGTTTCTACAGTCAGCAAGATGCATCATTCTTTCTGGCAGTGTACATGTTTCCATAGATGCCAACAGACTCGATTCAAGTGACAGACTCCAGATATTTAAAGCCAAAAATGCCTTTCATTTAGTTTCTCCTGCCTGAAATTGTCCCCACTTGTCAATTGGGAAAATATATGCCACCCACCGTTATGTTTTTAAAATCTCTCTATTTCTGCTTCCCAAATGTTGGCATGAATGTGTTTCTATGGTCGGTTAGAGGTGCCAATATACATATTTGGTCATTGAGAGGCCTCCTCTTCCTGTCAGTTTATGTCCCTGTGGTCAGAAAGAGACCTAGCTCTTGCTATTAATGCATACATTTCTATAGGCATCGAGAGGCACTTCTCTTTCTGTCAGTGGATATGTTTCAGTCAGTGGTATGGTCAGAGGCCCCTCTCTTTTACAGTGTACATTTCAATGGTCAGTGAGCGGCATCGCTCTTGCTGACGGATACACTGTTTCTATGGTCAGTGAGAGACACCGCTCTTGCTGATAGATAAACAGTTTCTATGGTCAGTGAGAAGCACACTCTTGCTGATGGATACACTGTTTCTATGGTCAGTGAGAGACACCGCTCTTGCTGACGGATACACTGTTTCTGTGGTCAGTGAGAGGCACCACTCTTGCTGACGGATACACTGTTTCTATGGTCAGTGAGAGGCACCGCTCTTGCTGACAGATTTACTGTCTCTATGGTCAGTGAGAGGCACGCTCTTGCTGACAGATACACTGTGTCTATGGTCAGTGAGAGGCATGCTCTTGCTGACGGATACACTGTTTCTATGGTCAGTGAGAGGCACGACTCTTGCTGACAGATTTACTGTCTCTATGGTCAGTGAGAGGCACGCTCTTGCTGACGGATACACTGTTTCTATGGCCAGTGAGAGGCACACTCTTGCTGACGGATACACTGTTTCTATGGTCAGTGGGAGGCACAGCTCTTGCTGACAGATAAACTGTTTGTATGGTCAGTGAGAGGCACCGCTCTCTGTCAGCGTACATGTCTCTATGGGCAGTTAAAGGCGCCTGTCTTGCTGTTTCGCTGCTCATGCAGATTTTCGGTGTACATATCTCTGTGGTCAGTCAGAAGCCCCTCTCTTAACGTCAATCTATATGTCGCTTTGCCTTGCCTTTAATGTGTACAATACTTTATAATTAGGAGTCACTTCTCTAGCTGTAAGTGGATTTGTTCCGAAGAACATGTCCCAATTAAGGACCCTACAGTGCTGTCAGTCCCCCATTCGCCTGACACCAGGTCTCGAATTCAGGACCCGGGACAGGGAAAGCGCGAGCACGCTCCGAGCCCTGGTAGTTTGGGAGGAGGAGGAAGTGTGACGCGATGGCCATATTACTGCCATATCGTCTTCTGCATGATGCATGGAGAAGAGCACTTTTCCCGGCACCTTGAAAGGGAAAGCCCCACTGCCCGCTCTGGCACATGGGGCTTCAGGGTGCAACTGAGGATTTTTTATGGGTGGGAGAAGTTTAAGATGGTATTTGGTTGTGCTGCTGTGGGGTGGGGGGGGGGAGGTTAAACAGAGAAAAGGAAAGTAGAAGATATGATTAAGTGCAATTTGGTGGAGAAAAAGAAGCCTGGGGAGAATGGAGGCAAGAGTCGATTGAGAGAGGAGGGCCTGGTCCATAGGCAGGCTGGCTTGTCAAGTAAATGGTGGATTCCTGATCACAAGCACACATGCAGCCCTGCCAAGTGCCACGCATCTCGAGTTACTATAACAAGGGCCACTGCAATTATGCAATTGTGCGGCTGTTTTTGCATGATTGTATATTTGCTGCATTTTCCACATAATCCATCATCTGCCATATAATCTGCAGATTTTAACAACAAAAATAATTCTTCTAGCTCAAACAGTTTAAAAGTTAGCAAAATCCCAGTGACACGTGTTGCTCCGCAGTGGAAGGACCTTTGCAAAGATTGACTGGTCCCCTTTCTATAGCTTATTGCTATATTTGGGTTTTAAACTGGTACTAATGAGGTACAACTAACACCCAGACAGTGTTAACAAGTTTCAAAATGACTAAATAATGAAATAATACTATCACAAAATGTGCTGCATAAGGCTGCATAATTTGCCTTTTCTTGCCACATATTTTACTCATCCCTCGCACATAATTTGACCCTCCCCTGCCGCATAATTCCAGTGGCCTTGCCTATAATGCATTTTAGAAAAATGATTGCATCACTGCAAGGCCAGTCATTTGTCACACTAATCATCTGTGAGCTGACAGCTCGGTCTTAGGTTTCACACACTCCAGGGCCAAGTGACCTCTGCTCCATTCCCTGGCTATTTGTGTCTAATAGGACAACAAATCACGGATTATGATAGCAAGCCGGAGGTGCACCTCTGGGCGACTGAATATACCTCCCCTAGGACTGGATTGGGTAATCTGCACTCCCAGGGACTGGTCGCGTTTCACAGGGGGCGTTGGCCTTGACTAGACAGAGGGACGGGCTCGATGTGTCGAGTCAGCACTGGACTCCAGCAGTCCCACTTGTACAATGTTTATAGGTTGTAGCACACTTAAAACTCGCCGTAGGCAGAATATCCCAGAGCTGCCCGTTCCTCCGGCGTGAGTGACCCTGAGGCGTGATGTGGGAGCTTCGAGCCAATGAAGAACTGCTGACACTTGTCAGCACCGCTGACTGTGCAGGGACGAGACAGGAAGAAGTGCTCCTTCCTTGAGTTCTTCCCTCAGTGTATTGCTGGATGAAACCCTCTGGAGGGCCCTGGGCAGTCGAAATTTCGCTCCCCCCCCCTCGCAAATTATCTCTTAATACCCATTGCACCTGATTTTTTTACAAACTGACAGCTGCCAGAAGATGAGCTTTTAAGAGGCAAACGGTTATGTGAATCTGATGTGTCTGGGTTATGTACTTTAAGTTGTATTTTGATCCGCTGTCGCGGGGCCCCGAAAAGGAGTGGGGTCCATAGGCCGGCGCCTACTTTGCCTATTTGGTAATGGGCAACTGCCTCAGTGTGAGGGACCCTTTATACCATGTACTTCCTTCAAACTGCAATAAACCTTTTTTCTGTGACTGAAGACGTGTTGCAAACTGTACAGCACACCCAGCCCGTTGTCCCTTCAGTGCATAGACACTCCGTAGTGAAGAAGCAAGCATGAAAGCGCTTTGTACCCTCAACAGTACTCTGTTGTCAGTGAACTGCTCAGGATTCGCAGATGCACTTCATGACACACATTACAAAAAGTGGGTCAAGAGCGTGGTGCAGACTAGTATTTTTAGCACAGAGGAGAGCAACGAGGCCCCTGTCAGAGTACAAGGCTCCATCACATGTCCTCTAGTCCACAAAAGGCACATGTAAGCTTGGAACCCAGAAAGACCGAATCATATATCAAATTGAGTTCTGCTGCAGTCTGCAAAGCCATCTAATTTCCTCACAAGAGAGCATATTGGAGGAATATTCAAGGAATTATTAACAGAGACTGATTTTTAATTCGGGGGTGACAGTTATAGGTCATAGAAAGGAACAATAACAAGTGAGTGGAAAACACAGGAGCAGTAGTGTAGCTTGGAAATTAAAGGCCTAGTGTGAATCCCTGTGCAAGGATGGAAACTGTCCCCCGACTACTGTTTGGGGAACAAAATATAACACTAATCAGGGTTCATTGCCATTTCACCTGCTGCACCATTCATAACTACACCCATAATTCTGGAGAGTGAGAAAAGGAAAATAGAAATTAATTGACCAAATGAATTAAGGTATAATGAGGGTGGGAAAACCGGTCTATTAAGAGCTGAGGGAGAACGGCACGCAGTTATTCATACTATGAAGGGGCCTTGAAGCATAATTGGGGATCAAGGTCAGGGTGGTAAACAAAGTGTCACCCTGAATGTCACACATAAGACATGAAAAGGTCACACTGCAGTGCTTAATTTGAGCCAGTGGTTTCCGGTGCTTGGCAGAGCACTTCATTGCCGACACCGGCACTTATAACAGTCTGCCACATGGTGGCGCTGTTTGTTTTATATATATAGATGAGCAAAACAAGAGTGGTTTATTAATTCAATACACGCTAAAAATAACTAATACCTACCAACCAAGCCATTCTTATAGCTTTGAGGACCTGGAATAGTCTGACTTGTCACACTTGGAGTGTGGTGGTTAGTAGGTGTGTTGTTTGTACTGTCATTGGCAGCATGGCAGGGGTTATGGGCGGTGCAAGCTGCTGTGACCTCCTGATGAGAGCCCTGGCACTTATAGTTTTTAGGTCGAGCCTAGCGCAGCGCGCATGCGTTGCTCGGCTCGACTTTAAGTAAGGGCTTTCAGAAATCCACCACACGCTCGCGCGTGTGCTTGTAGTTTTGCCCCAGGCTATTGGCCTTTGCGTGCGTCTTTTTAACAAAGACAGCACGCAATTGGCCAAAGCCTCTTTTTGTCCCACCCATGTGCACGCCCACGGCCTAATGCTTGCGGTTACGCGCAGCAGCAGCATATGTTTCCAATTATCGTGCCCAGACGCGGGCGCGATAATTGGAAACATATGCTGCTGCTCCGCAACGCGCGCGCACACCAGCAGCTCCCGCATCTCAGGGGCGACATGTGTTTTAAATTATCGAGCCCTGGTGTTCGCTCTCGCGCGCACCATTCGCGGGCTTTGTTTTTTTTTTTTACAGTGCATGTTTTACTTTAATTCGGAGCGTGGCGCCCGATTTAGGCTCACCGCGCTCCGTTTATTTTTTATATTTAGCAGCACTCGCGGGACGCCGAAACTTGTTGCCAGCTGCCCTCCTTTCGAGCGAGAGGGCGCAGTACAAGTACCTTTCGGTGTTGCTGTGACTGAAAGAGGCAATTGAAAGAGAGGAACTGAGGCAACACATGAAGCCTAAATTGGAGGACGGAAACGTGAAGGGGTGACTGCAAGAGGTACGCTGGCATTGTTCCTTGAGTCCTCTTCTCAAATCTTCTTACATTACTTTTGACGGGCCATCTGGGAGAGAAGGGCACCTGTTAGACCACAGATCTCCAAGTTCCCTCGTTGTTTTCTGAGTATTACTGAAACGTTATTTTTATGTGTAGACTGTAGATGCGTTTTTAACCAAACCAGCCTTTCAAAATTCCCATGTGTGGGCATTTTCTTGCCTTACTTGCAGGGCAATATATACAGAAACGTGCAAGAAACTGGTATGAATTTAAAGGCCTGGCGTCATCTAATCTGGCGTTCTAAAGTGTACACCGCCTAGGTATAACACTATATGTGCTGCCCTATGTTCTCACTGCAGCACGAGCCTTGGTTTGTAAACAGGCGGTCACAGGAAGAAGAAATACTACTGTCTAGGTGCTCCTAGCTCCTTTTAATAGAAGTGAATCTCCCCCAACCCTGGTGTACCCGCTAAAATATTTTCTCTTAAACTGCCTGGCAGGTTCATGTGGACGAAGCAGAACTCGGGGATACATGTTATGAAAAATGCATCGTAATATTCTGTCCTTTCAAGTAGGAGGGCGGAGTCTCCATTTTAACTTGACTCCAAAGCAACCCCACCACGGAATTAATTGGTTTGTTTGCTTTAAAGTTGAGGCGCAGTTGTCTGTATCATAAGATAATTAAGTAATCCTCCAGAAATTCCTGAATTGAAAATCGATTTCGAAGTATTTCTTGAGCATGACAATTTAACATGAACTAATCATGATGTATGTATACTTTTCTGATGATATATTTATAATAAACATATTTAAAGTTTCTAAGTGTCTGCGCAGAACTCTTTTTTTTTTTTTTTTACTTTTTAATTATTATATTTAAATCCAGAGAACTGCAGCCTGGGTATAGTTTTAAAAACGCTAACCTGCTGCGTATGTACATATTTTTCGGTAACAACTCCGTGCGTGCACTCCCTAGAGGCACGTGTGCAGTGTCAATGCCAAACCCTTTATTTTGCCAATATGCACCACACCGTACAAATTTTTTAACTGTAATTGGAACAGGAAAAATAGATAGACTCAGAATTATTGGGCAAGTAGACCGCATAGACAGCGCCACCGCACCCTATCACTCTGAGGTACTTCTTGTCGCAGAGCGGGAAACGCCCTCTCCTGTCCGGGTGACATTCTGCAATAATTGTTCACAGTTGACACCGGGGCGGGGGCGGCGTGACGAGCCACATGGTGTTCTACAAGTGAACCGAATGTGCAGTGCATAACGCTGAGGTTGCAGTATGGATACACTTAACCATGTTTTGCACAGAAATCTCTAGTGTTCTGTGGAACTGTTGCCAGTGACTAAATTACATTTCATTTGTCACTTTCATGTTAGGTTAATTTTTTTTCTTATCTTTTCAAACTGTATAAACTTTTTAAATCGGCGTTTGTGTATAACATGGCTTGAGAAATGGTTTATGCGTTTTAAAGTTAAATGGGAAGGGGATTTTTTAGACGGACAATTGATATTTCAGTATAATATTTAACAAGCATTGACATAGCCAATAGGTCTCGCCTTTGGGACCTTATAAGTGTTTAGCCATGCAACAGTTGATGTTGTCGCACCAAGGATATTGTGCTGCATAACTAAATACTTATTCTTTCATGGGATGTCTTTCTTCTACTGGGGACAAGTAAATAAACAAATAAAATGACAAGGTGCATGGCTACTGCTTATATCTCCAAGTCCCATTCTTACCCTTGTGGCATCCATTGACTCATTTGACAGTATCTCTTTCTGGCACATGTCGCTTTATGGATTACTGGGTCTTATCCGATTATCCCTCTCCCCCTCTTTGGTTTTTGGGCACACGACATACCATCGCCCCTGTGGTTAAGCTAGTTAGTCCTTATTATAACTATAATTTGAAGGTCTCTTTCACATACTGCTTCCCATAACATGATAACCGTACCTTGGAGGTCATCACAGAGAAATAAAAACACTTCCCACAAAACAAAAACTGCACTGCCCAATTACACACCCTACTCGTTGGAGCTTGCTATTTGTGTGGGTTAGTGCTTTAGAGCCCCCCTTAAATGTAGTAGGAGCTAAACAAATGCTGCAACACAATAGTTATCATTGCTGGCCCCGGCTCCTTTGCCTGCAGTATCCAGTTCTTTGTAGCTCGGCTTGTGATGTTTAAGTTGGTTATATAGAGTCATTTGTGATAGCTGTATACTGGGGTTATAACTACACAGTCATTTATTAGATTTTATTTGTTTTTGTGGTTGTATTGATTGAGAACCTTTTTTTTAAAAACTTTATTTACCATTTTCATGTTGTTACACAAGCATTAATTGGTTACTCACAGCAGCCATACAAAACAAGCATTGGCATAGCCAATAGGTCTCGCCTTTGGGACCTTATAAGTGTTTAGTTATCCAGCACAATATCTTTGGTGCAACAACATCAACTGTTGCATGGCTAAACACTTATAAGGTCCCAAAGGCGAGACCTATTGGCTATGCCAATGCTTGTTACAAATTAGGCACTGTCACACATCAACACACTTCAAACATGGAGGTGTCACACATAAGCAAAGTGAAAATGTGGCGGCCCTGTACATGTTAGAGCTGAAACTCTTGACTGGGGTTATTTCAGGTCACAAGCAGGTGAGAAGTTGGGGTCGGGGGTATTCAGGGGAGTCGGGTTGGCTTAGCTTAAAACTGTTAGTAAATTGGTAGGGACGATTATAAGAAGGGTTAGGGCCTCTGCTTGCTCCCAATAAAGCGGCCTTGTGCACTCAAAGCAAGTTGAGAAATACCTCGGGAGGCGAGGAGCGTAGAGGACGGTTCGGTTCCAGACTCCAGGAGGCCGGTCACAGCAGGAGGCTGACAACACCAACAGTGACTCTTGCTAAGGGTCATTTCTCTAAAAGCTCTTTCTTTGCATTAGAGGAATGACAGTTAGTAATGGCGCTTGCACTTGTGGGTATGAACGCCCCTCGTGTGGATAAGTGCGCAGCAGAACTGGCTAGATTCGAGTAACTTTATTGTCAAAGTTGCCACTTTTAGGCCTGCTGAGCGATGCTCCGATAACCGTGTAATATTCAGTCATTTCTGAAACAATTCAGTTTGTTCATTGGGTTGATAAATTAACAGTCTGGGAGCAACTTTTCCAAATTGTTCTTGGGGAGGGCTGGAAAGGTCGTGGCTGCAGGTTAGAGCGTCCTGAAGCTCCCATGAACATTTCTCTTCAGCGGGGCCGCCTTTTGTTTCCCAGTCCTGCCCTGCTGGCACCACCCAAGGTTTCGGTGCCGGCCGTTGCCACTGCGGCTGGCATGCCTATGCTTGCTGCGGACGCAGGTGCGACGAGGCGCCAATTAGGGCACCCGCCTTGGGGGCCCTGGTTGGGACACCGCGCTTGCGTCACGCGGCCTACCCCTGAGTGCACCTCATAGGGACCTGACGCCACGGAGCCAGGGCGCCACCGCCCAATTGAAGATTTGTGTTTACAAGGCTGGAACTTTGTATGTCTTTTGACGCTACAGCACACTCCAGGGGCGGTAGGTACACTGTGGGAGCCTGCAAACCTGGCCCCCGGTACGGGGCTGCGTTATGGAACACACACAGGGGAAGGAAGCCACCCTCCGTTTTCACATGGTATGAACCACGGTGCCACAGAAGCTAGACATGTTGTGAGCCAAGCATGGACGTGGAATGACGCTGTTGAGGCCATGCCTGGTATGAACCGGGGACGCCCCCAACATTGGCATGGTAGTTACCAGGGAGTCACTGGCACGAGGCCTTTGGTAACCCCCTGCAGTGACATGGTACGAATGGTGGGATATCTTGGGGTTAGTAATTAAAGTGGATTTACCCGCCAGTGCCTTGGTATGACCTACCCACGGTGGCACTGGGCCACGAGTGTTTACCCAGGAGTCCCACAGCAGCTAAAATGGTGCAAATCGGGGTTTGCCTAGTATAGTAAATCGACACTTTACGAACAGCACTTTAAAGAAAAGAGAGAGGCAGATTTAGACGCTATCGCTGCAGAGCGAAACCATTTCTGCTGCAGAAAAGTGATTTGCCGGGTAGCAGGTGGCTTGCAGTTTACGAGTCCCATGCATGCCGGGAGACCCGATTCAGGCTTTTCAGGATATTTTAGCTTTCTTCCGCCTAAAATGGACTCTGCTTTAATATTAGCCAATGGGAAAAATAAATTCCCTATTTTTTTTCCACTTTTTCCCTTTCGAAATGTTGGAGTGTATGCACCTCCCACACCACGCCCCCTGCAGGCACAGATGATGATAGTCCGGCCCGCCATCACCACCTCCTGAAACACCCCTCTAACTCTCCCACCTTTCCTCTGCACAGAAGTGTCTGCATTTCATGTTCCACCATCGAGAACATCCCATGCATGTTAGACCTAGGGACCTGCAGACAGGAAAGTACGGATGAGTTGTTGTCTCTGAGACTCCCGCATCTCACAGGAATTCATAGGCTTTAGGCTAATTGCGACTGAACCCTGCGCTACAGGGGCCTGCTGCGTTTCATCCCTGCCTGCAGGCCGCGTGGTCTAAGTCTTGCTCAGTCCTGGAAAAATATCCTTGCAGGTAACGGGGGAACACCAGTCTATGGTCCTCATTACAAGTTAAATCCCTTGCACCGCCATTGAAATTACAAGATGTCTGATAAATTATCACACCCTCACAGTTTTCCCCTGATAGGCCCCCATTAAGAGTGGCCTGGTAATTGGTGTGATATTTCAGATCTGCCAACTTCAGAGACAATTTACCACGTGAGGAGGGGTGGAGCTTCATGTCCAGAACTGCATGACAGACACTTCTGTTTCCTTCCCCCACTGACCTTCCTATAAAAAGAAAAAAAAATTTTTTTTAAAAAGCGCTTGCCGAGGCCATTAAGGGGTTTTTCACACTGTTTATTGGACGCTAGTAGCCTGCAAAGACAAGGTGGAAATCCACTCAATGCAGGTGTTTCAGCTCGCCTTCCCTGCCACCGTGTGATAACGGCTGCTTGCCGGGTGACTGTGTGATGAGAGCCGATATCGTGTGACACAGGGTGGCACTGTGGGAGTTGGCGGGTCTGATATTTAATGCACATAAAAATCTGCCTCTGCTGAGTAACTGGATGTAGTGAATACCACTCAGTTACACATTTTTAGAAAATACAGCACCAAAATCCACATTCTCGGTAAACAGTGGTTTGACCTGACAATATTCATCACAAAACTCATCATTGCAATATGTGCAGTGACAGCAGTTACCGCACATATCTCAACTATCTGGGCCACTCGTAATGAGGGTCAAAGATTCCCCAAATCCAATCTGCTGAAATATATTGTGGGAAAAGGCCCAGAAAAAAAACCAAGCAGAAATTAATGTATGTTATGCTTCATTGTCATATTAAAAGCTCAGAACAGGAGGTAATTACCACAGGTGGTAAATACCTGTCCCCGGGGCACTGGTATTTACTTCTTGTGGTAAATACCCCACCCTATTCTGACTAACTTGTAATGAGGGCCTAACCCTCATGCAAACTCAGGAAACGTGCCAACGTCCTAAAGCAAAGTTTCTGGACTAATGCCCATCTTATGCCGTCATTACTACTTCAGGGCTAGATTTGGTCCCCATGCAAATGAATTAGGAGTCCTCATAGTGTTCCGTCATACCTGCCAAAATTTATCAGGGGGAAAATATCTGTAAAAAAAGGCAAAACGTGAAATTTAGTGTGTTAAGGACCTATTTGACATGTTTTGCAAGTTGAAAACTCAAAATTAGAGTGAAGTTATTTTCCACATGTGGTAAATACCTCACCTTGGAGTAATGATATTTGGCATGTGTGGTAAATACCTCACCTTGGAGTAATGATATTTGGCATATGTGGTAAATACCTCACCTTGGAGTAATGATATGTGGCATGTGTGGTAAATACCTCACCTTGGAGCAATGATATGTGGCATGTGTGGTAAATACCTCACCTTGGAGCAATGATATTTGCCATGTGTGGTAAATACCTCACCTTGGAGTAATGATATTTGGCATGTGTGGTAAATACCTCACCTTGGAGTAATGATATTTGCCATGTGTGGTAAATACCTCACCTTGGAGTAATGATATTTGCCATGTGTGGTAAATACCTCACCTTGGAGCAATGATATTTGCCATGTGTGGTAAATACCTCGCGCTATTCCGCCTTTCTGGTAGTGAGGGCCTCAGTTGTCTATGTCAATATCTCTTCCAACCTACTGTACAACTGTGGTTGCACTTGGCCATTGACTTGGAGCTGCCGGAGTTTTACTACGAACTCCGTGACCACAGCAGGGAGTGGGGCAGCAGTTGTTGTGAAGGCGGGAGAGAGGAGAGCAGCGGAGGCTTCTAGAACCCTCATTACAAGCTTGGGAGAATAGGGTGAGGTCTTTACCACACCTTGTAAATACAATGACATGGGGGTGATGTATTTATCACCTGTGGTAAATACCTCCGGGTCTGAGTTTTTGACTTGCAAATGAGGGACAAAATGTGGAATAGGTATTTAACATGCTGAATTTATAAGTTTTTCATTTTTTATGTTTTTTTCCTCAAGAAATTCTGCATGTTTCTGCCGGAATCTATCAGTGTAAGATTGCGAGGGTTTGATAATTATCATACAACTCTTAATTCCAATCTCTGTGCAAACAAGCGTTTGCACAGGGATTGCAATTTAGTCCTGAACGTGTAATGAGGGCCTTAGTAGTAGTGTCGCAGTAGGTGTGCTCTGTGTACATGCAAGGCCCCGATTATGAATTGCACTAACTGTACTTACCAGTACTATGTGGCAACATCCCACCAGTAGCATGCAATTAGAAGTTAGACCTCTTGGAATGGGGAAAAACTGTGCAGACCTGGATTTACTGAGCAGAATTCCATACGGCATTCCCTATTCGGAGGGATTTAATGCCACATTCACCACTTGCTCTAAGCAGGTGATAAACATGGGCAGGGGATTGGGGGGCGTTTGGTGAAGGAACTACATTCAACCTGCACCCTCATAAGCAGACATGGTCACTTCTGCTCGTAAAACAAGTATCTTGAGAACCAGCTCAGACTGCCAATGTCAGACTACTGGTGCTTCTGAAGGGTGTAGAGGGACAAGACCTTGTAGAGTTTCTGAGAGGAAAAATCTCAGATCTGCTGGAGAGCCACAACAAAGAACATTCTGTGGAGACCAAAGATGTGCCTGGTTGATGGCACCAAGACGAAGTCACTGGAAGGACAAGGGTTGGACAATTCCATTCACAACCAACGAGATGCGAGCTGTGAATGCGCATCTGCGGGCAGCGAGAAGGACCAGTCGGCTGAAGATGGACCTGTTCGCCATCCATCAATTCTAACAGAAATAGAGGTGATGACAAGAGGATCGTGGGACTTCAGAAAGGAATTTAAGAACTAGGAGCAAGGTGGGTGTTGTATAATAGACCGATGGTATCGACTGACGACAAACTGGATCTCCTCTACGGAACAGAAAAGGCTTAAAAATTGCTTCACTTTCTGAAAAAAAGATCGGATATCCGATTGACCAGGTTTTTAAGGGGCTCATATCTGTTCAATATTTGGATATATGTCCCACTTCAAGGCACGTCATTGATGACGCAGGGTTGAGGCGCTCTTATGGTTGGTATAGAAGAAGACTTCTCATCAAGGGAGTAGGGTCTGGCTCAGGTAGGCAGAGAGGTTAGGAGTGG
The DNA here is from genome assembly GCA_963921515.1 of Calotriton arnoldi. Classification (NCBI taxonomy): domain Eukaryota; kingdom Metazoa; phylum Chordata; class Amphibia; order Caudata; family Salamandridae; genus Calotriton; species Calotriton arnoldi. Next base: position 761,284 of record CAWUFW010004083.1, on the reverse strand, counting down.
TCTGTGGGTTCTGTTCTATCTAGCAACTGCAGCTTCCAGTTTATTGACAGCAGTTTCAGCCACTTATTAATCTTTTTTTGTCTTGATCTCTTTTTTCGAGCATATTTCTGCTCTGTCACTCACTTGTGAATAAATGAGAATTATGCGTACACGCACTATGAAATAATCTGCAGAAGCCTATCCTTTAGGACACAGTACATAGGTATTGCTGAAAAAAGTGTCAGTTGTAAACAAAACAAACACTGAAGCCTTCCTACGCCCACTTCCTTTCCCAACATAGTTCCCTCTCTACCTCTGTCCCATGACACTCGCTTCTTCCAAGCCCCATTTTTCAGTCACAAGCATCATCCACCCTCTTTTCTCTTCAATATGTTCTCCCTTTCCCTCGTCCCCTCCAGATACATCTGGACTTGTTTATCCCTCTGCAGGAATGGAGCCGCCTGCTACAGAAACAGCAAACAAGCCTCCCAAAGCCTCATGGGAATCAAGGCCGGATGCGACTGCCAGCGGTGGCACAAAACAGCAGGCTGTCACAGTGACACTCTGCTCCTTTACATAACTAGGCCCACTGCTATGAAAAAATAATATTTTTGCTCTTCATTGTGCACTACAATATAATGGTTCGTTGGTAGGGCAGCCATTTTGTTTTCTGAAGTAACTCTCGCTAAGAGTGGACCTCTGTGCCTTCATTCCGCTCCTATACTGTGATCGAAGGGCAAACTTTTGGGCCAGGTTCTCAGGTACCATTTTCCAAAGACCCATTTTCATGTTGAAAGTAGCTGCTGCGAGCACTAGAAATTGGCTTAGCCTGACAGCCAATCTTGTCTTGCGTTGCAAGTTTCCAAGTTTGCACAAGTTGACAGCGTCAAGCAGTTGAGAAGGTAGGTAAGGCTATACAAAGGATTGTCAGGGGTAGGAGGCATTTCTTGCCAGTAATGATTGAAGTGGAATGCGTGCCTCTAAATGGGATGAGACTGAAAATTAAGAACATTCTATCTCCTTATCTAGTGCGGCAAAGACAGCTAGTCCAAAGTATCTGCTACCACAATATTGTGAAGGTATATCTCTCTCTCTATATATATATATATATATATATATATATATATATATATATATAAATAATATCACACAAAAGATTACTTCTTTTAAAAGCAACCAGAGGGACACAGCGGGGACATCAGGAGTTCCATTTATTAAAAGCTGTAGCATGACGCGTTTCGGCACAATTGCCTTTCTCAAATGCCATACAAGCCGGAGATCTGCCCAACTCTCCTTTTAAAAGTGCTGCGGTCCTCACATTGGTGGGAGCCCAGCTGGCCACAGTTTGTTAATTGAGTCTCACTGCCGCGATGTATGGCAGACTGCAATTCCCAGCATGCATCTTCCCTGGGTGAGTATCTCAATGCGGGCCCATTTTTACCTCTTAATGGGCGCTGGTATTCCATTAAAAAGGTGGTTGTATATGATGTTACAGTCCCAGTGTCATTGTTGCCATGGACCTTTCCTGGGTCCCCAGACGCCCCAGCCTCAAGTACAAGTGTCAGCATAACTGTAGGACGCCGATACAGTGATCGCGCCCCTACGTGCAGTCACGGACCGCGGTTAGCAGCAGTACCATATATATATATATATATATATATATATATATATATATATATATATATATATATATATTAGATTCACTATTCCTAACTTAATATATGGTACGTACATGTGTTAATTAACTTTAAGGCCTGTAGATGAGGAGTTAAGAATAGTAAATCTGTACTTACCTGTGTATACTTATTGCCAGAATATTATGGTGATTAAAATACCCAACTTCTACTTGGAATGCTAAGTGAAATCTCAGTTCTGAATTACTAGTCACATTTTGAAACAGGTAATCACATTTCAGACTTCTGATCAGATATCTTGCAACAACCTCAGTATCAAATTGCTATTTAAAATTCTGAAAACACCAGTTGGTACTTTAAAAGACAAACTAAAATTTCTATTGACCATCCGCTCTTCTGGAAGATTGATTGCAGTTTGAGATGGCCCATCGCAGTTGAGCATGATCTGTTAAAGTTTTAGATGTTCATCTGAAATTCCGAATTACCTCATAGTTATCTATGACCTAATGAATTGCTACTCTTCATCTCCCATTACAGCTTTCTATAATTAACTGCAATTCAAAATGTCCAATTGCAGCTCCGATTGATTACCCACCACATGAAATGACCAAGAGCAATTTCAATCAACCTACTACAATTTTGAAGACTGATCAGTTTCTCAATGATTGATTGCTACAGCAAATTTGAATATTTACAAACATATTACCATGAAAATCCGGGCACCTGCTTCTTTTTGACTGCATTTGGAATATGAACTAGATCTGGATGACCTCTTTTTTTCTGAACTTGAAATCACAAGAATTTTCACTTGATTCAGAGTTCCTCTGGCCCATCTAACATTTTAGGTCTCGCCTGCATCAGCGCATGGGCTCTCACTTGCGAGAGATATTGTGTTCTACAAGGAGCTTAGAGCCTGCCAATTGCTTATAATTTGTGGCTTCATTGTTGTCATCTAATTGGGCAGCATGAGCCGCCTTCACTTCCTCTTATGGCTGGAGCATGGACCAAGTACTGATTGCTTCATGCGGATTAGGGTCCTTCTGCTGCTGCACTGTGATTGAGGTTCTATGTTTTCTTTTCTTTCTTCTTCCCCTGCCGGCCTTGTCAGTGTTGCTCCTTACCCTCCCACCCCTTGTCCGCGCTGCTTCTATCCCTCCCACCCCCGGCTGTGTCGCTTATCGCCTCTCACCCCTGTCCCTTTGCTTATTTTCCCCATGCCCTGGCTGTGTTGCTTATTCCCCTCCCACACCCCCGGCCGTGTTGCTTATTCTCCTCCCAACCCCTTGTCTGTTGCTTATTCCTCTCCCACCAACCACCATATGGAAAAAATAAGTGGTATGATGTGGCCAGGACTGGCCGCTTCATGGTGCTTTTTTTAATCATCCCATCCCCTACGACCCAGACTCCCGTTGTCCACCCCCACCCGATTGGCAAAGCCAATAGCTCGCCTAAAGGCAAGACCTATTGGCTTTGCCAACGTTTGTTTAAATTGCAGAGGCCTAGGTTTGAGGGTAGGCTTTTGCTGGGCCCTGCAGTTTTTTCTAATTTCTTTTTATTCTTTGTGGGAGAAAAAGAAGCCGCTGCCTGGCAGTATGTGCTTATTCCCAATATGACCTGCAACCTTCAATTGTAGGCGATTTCATAGAGAGAAAAAATAATAGAATTTTAGAGAAACCATTTCACCTAAACCGTTTAATGGAACTTTTCGAGATGTTTGGCATTTATCATTTAATAAAAACCAATTCATAGAGTACCTTGTTTCTGAAAATGTCTTTTTGCATGCTTATTTTCAAAGCGTAAATAGTATTAATAGAGTACTCTCTTTTTTTAAATAAAGTTTAATAGGTCCTCCCTGCTGCATTTTTAGTCATTGTATTCAAAGTTCTGGATTTGATTTGGGGTATTCTCAAGTTCCTCATGTAAACGTACATTCAGTTGCAGATTTACTGTACTGTCTGATTTCTAAGTACAATAAAATAATATTGATATTTTTTCCAGTTTTTCGGTTTTAATGAGTTTCGATTTAATTATGTTTATGTAAAATTGTCTTTCCTTTAAAATGTTTTCTTTATTTTTAAATTTTTGTCTTTCCTTAAAGTTCTTCTTTCTTAAAATTGTTTTCCCATGAACTGGTTTCTTTCTACATGGTATCTCAGTTTTTGTTTTTCCATTAATTCACATACTTCACTTCTGGCAGGCCCATGCAGCGGACAAAGACAGTTAAACAAAAAAAAGTTTAATGTATAAAGAAAAATATTTAACTTATTATTATTTATTTTTTCCTCGGGTGTGCCAAGAGACTATTTACTATGTATACAGCTGCCAAGCCAAGGAAGAACATTCACAGTAAATGCAAGCTTTCTTAATATTTTAACTTCTCCTTCTCTGTATGGCTTGAATTATGGATAATACGGGCTGGGTTCCGGGATCCACCGCAAACCTGCGGCAAAATTCATGACCCCAATCGTTCTGCAAATGTATTGATTATCCACGTTTTCTTCAGTAAACCTGCAAAAATGTGCAGGCTGATTTTGGGGAAAGTTCATCCATGCCTCTTGAGATGACATTCGGGTTGGAGCAATCAAGCATTTGAGTGCAATTCTCTTAAATTTCCAATAAGGGAGCTGCGGGCTTATGTCGCAGTGATGCGTGTAATTAGCTCTGATAAAAGTGCTGGGTCCGTTTATTGATAGTGAATTGATCTGAACAGATCTGAGAATTATGGTGGCTTAGTGACCATTATCGCATGGGCCAAATGCCGAAGAGTAGAAAGTTAGATAACCCCACCCGATGGAGCAACTACTCCCCAACCCATCCCTAATTCCATCTCATTGACGACCGTTGCTGACATCACTGGAAAGTACAGGTACCTAAAGGACTTTCTGTGACCCAGGGAAGCCACCTACCTAATTGTAACCTGAACCTGCAGGTTCATTGTCCTGGCGTACCAACCTAGATACACTCTTGCTTCCCCTTCGATGCACACTAAGGACAGGCTCCTAGTGAGCATCTAGGAGTGTGCAATCCACAATAACCTCTGTCCTAGTCATCGCGAGACTACCCCTCACTCACACTTCGGTTGCTAAGTGTGGATACAGGATGTGGCGTAACGGCCAGAGCTGCTGACTCTGGAGCTGGGGAACCAGGTTTGAGTCTCAGCGTCGGCTCAGCATCCTGTGATTCTGGGCAAATGACTTAGTCTCCCTGTGACTACCTAAAAAATACCTTTGTGGGTCGAGTTCGCACTAGATAAAACTGGCAAAAAATAAATAAATCAGGGTGGGTAAGCATGGTTGCCTGTGGTTAGAGCAGAGCAGGATCAAATGCTCTACTGCCCACGCCTCTCGCAGCTGCCCTGTCACTGACGTTGCTATGTCAATACGGCAATGTTTCCAACAACCTAATGCACTGTGGGAGCTGCAGTTTTAATTGCTTCCTTTGAACCAACCAGAAAAATGCACCAAAGAAAGACTCAAAACCAGGGTCGGATTGGTAAGGCGGGCAATGGCCGAGGGGCTGGTATCCGAGTTCCAGCTGTGGGCTGCTTTTTTGGGCTGCCTGGGGGGGCTGATTCGGGCAGTGCTTGTGTTGTTCGGATGCCGCTGCGGTCCAGTGGGTGCCTGAGTGGCCTCCATTACCTCCCTTTTACCAACGGGCAGAGGTGTCACTCCCTTTCTCTCGCTGGGCCGGCCCATTAATGTATGCAGATTGAGCAGGGTCAGGGGGCCTGAGCAGAAGTGGCCTCACTTGTTTTCAGGTGTGTTTGACCAGTGTGAACTAATCCGTGCATTTTTTTAAATCTAAATAAAGTTAAGAAAACATGCCTCTGTCAGAGACCCCCCCCTCCTTTTTTTTAAATAAAAGTTCGCCGAAGCAGTGTTTTGCGGAAAGGCAATATGCAAATGTGGGACACTTTTTTTTAGTGTGCCCGGGCCGATTTTTAATTCCAATCCAACACTGCTCAAAACAAAATAACCTAGGACTGGAATTAATTAGGGTGTTTTAGGGAGAAGTAAATAACCACCCTTCCACCGACAGGGCTCCCCCCAGACCGGTCTAGAGGCCACCTTTCCGTCCTCTGCCTTCCTGTACAAGGCCCCCTTCCTCCAGAATGGCCACTGGTTTCCTATAAATATTTGGAAAGAGTTCGATTTGGAAAGCTTTCGTTTTTCCCCCCTTTCAGATTTGACCGATTTCGTGGTATTTTGACATTGGCGTCGCACGTCACCACGAAAGAGGCCATGCTCCGGATGAAAAATGGGGGCGGAGGAGGAAACAGCCAAGATTTCGCCCCCTCTCTCGGAGGACAACAGGCATAAACTTACACTTTCAGTATAAACTCCCGTCATAAACAGTTCCCTGCGATAAATCCAAGTGTAAATAAAGGCCCGTGGCCTGGAATCCACTGCTTATTCTGCAGCTGGGAAAAACCGAGGGTCGGCTCTGACCGGGGAGCTTCTTGGAAACAAGTATTTTTGGACTTTATTAACTTTTAGATAAGCGGCGGTATAGGCCAATCAGGGAGCAGGGACCTCAACATTCCAGACCGGGCCTAAACAAAAACAGTCTCGGTTCACAGGAGGTTCAAGATGAAAGGCGCGTCACAGAAGAAACAACAGGGACTTTAGGAGATAGTTCTTTTCAGACGCCATTTTCCAGTTTATACAGCGACTTACTCAGGACCCTGGAATTATGTGATTCCGAGGCTGTGGCTTTTTCGCAAATTTGTGGACTTGCAGCATGTACCACATCAGGGCGGCTTTAGCGCTGGTGGCGCCCTGTGCGACAATGTCTGTTGGCGCCCCCCCCAATGACCACCTCTACCACGGATTCCCTCACTAGCACCCTTTAACAGTGCCTCTTAAGTCTCCATAACCACTGTCTCTCAGATTCATTTAGTTTTATAGCGCCACTCATACCAGTGTAAGGTGTCAGAGCATTTTACACCACACACACATTGTACAGAGACAATCATATGTGTGTAAATCAGTGTATAGGAAATGTTACATCAGACAGTTTTACAAGGTGTAGTGTAGGAGTGACATGTCATCGATACTGGTAGGCAATATAGTTAAAGTTCTTATTCAGGAAAGGCACAAATTCAGAATTTAAAACGTAACATCATTGTTAGGGGTTCTCTTTCATAATAAAAATTGTTTTCTACCCAAATAAACCATTTTCACAAGATTAGGATGATGAAAGACTGGCCAAAAAAACAGCTCTAACATATTCCTTGCAGTTTGCATGCAGCTCTAGGATGACAGTTAATTGCTCAATGTTCTATATTAGGATTTTGACTTAAACGACAAGTAACAAAAGGAGCTCTCTGACAGAAGCATTAACCCACTGACCTATTTACATTATATGAACTTCCTTATCTGCATGGTACACGTTCTTAGCAGCGGGCATTTTAACCCTCTGCGCTACCTTAGGATGAGTCAAAACTTCCACTAGGTCCCTTTCCAGGAAGACGATTAATCACCGGACTTCTCTTGACATTTTAATTGATGTCTGAAAATTGCTGGAGGCCAGGAATGAGGCAGCAGGTGCTTTTAAAATGATAATAAACATTTTCAAAAATGACGCCCCCACCCCAAGTCAACGCCCGGTGCGGTCGCACCGATCGCACCGCCCTAGAGCCGGCCCTGTACCACATAATCCAGCAACTGCTGCATAATCTGCAGATTTTAACAAAAAAAGTATGTTGTTTCTAGGTGAAATGGATCAAAAATTACTAACAACATGGCGACGTGTTCGTGCGCAGTGGAAGGCCATTCGTAAAGGTTAACTAGTCCTCTTTCTGCTGCTCATTTCTGTATTTATTGTTAAACTGGCACTAATGATGTGAAATCTTTTCCCAGACAGGATCACCATGTGTAACAACCACTGGCAAAGTCAATAGATTTCACCTATGCAAAATCTATTGGCTTTGACAATGTTTTTTGACATGTTGCACAGCAGTGCGAGCTGCTGTGCAACCTTGCTTAGAGAAAAAAATGAAAATCAAAGCACTGACCCTGTCAGTGTTTTTTTTTATTTTTTACTTTAAGCCACGTTGCGGCAGTGCAACAAATAAAAAGCCAGCACGGGGGTTTGGGACACGAGAGAGGAGGGTAGAAAAGACAATAGCAATCAATCATTCAATCAATCAGGCGTTTGTTGAGCGCGACTACTCACCCGTAAGGGTCTCAAGGCGCTGGGGGGGGGGGGGGCAGGTAGCGAGTGGGAGAAGGGAGTGGGAGAAAGAGGGGTGGGTTAGAAACAACAGGAAAGCGAGAGGAGGAGGAGGGTTTAGACACAAAGAAAAGTAGGAAGTGGGTTTAGGAGAGAGAGAGGAGGGCGGGGAGTGGGTTTTAAAAGAAGAAAGGCAAGTGGGTAGGTTTTAAAAATAATGGAGAGGGTGGGGGTGAAGAAGTGGGCCCGAAAAGTAACAAAAATAAATAAAGAGTACTTGCAGGAGGGAGCCTGCAGTGGAAGGACAATGGTCACCAGAGGCAGTACTTGGTCCAGGCTCCACAGCAGGACTACAACTCGAAGTCCAGAGGAAGACGTAGGCGAGTAGGCAGCGCTGACCAATAGGAAGCAGGGAAATAAGAGTGATTTGGGAGCCAGCCAATGATAAGTAAAGGTAAGTAATGGGCGGGACCTAAGGCCCTTTTAAAATATATTTTTTCAAATACCAGTAATTTCACAAGCACAGCGCAAGCACTGTGCAAGTGAAACCTAAAAATGACAAAATAATGAAGTAATAATATTAAAAAAGTGCTGCATTATAATGCATAATATGACTTTGTGTGCTACATAATTTGGTGGCCCCCTTCCGCATAATTACATTGTCCCTGACTATACTGTACATGGTCTCTAGGGGTATTTTTCAGATCACAGTATTGTGCGTCGTTCCCAAGACTCACTTCACCAAGGTTCCCTGTGCTTTTGTTCAGTTTGTTAAATCTCTAGCCCCAAAAATTTGTGAAAGAAAATTTATAGTCAAATATACATGAACAATACATTTGATGACCCAGTTTGCACAGGAGAGCACTGTTTTTGTTCAGAGTATGTCTAGGGTCCCTTTCTTCGGCACTACGAAATGTGTAATTCGAGGGGATTTCACAGAGGTCTGTGTCCAACTCTGGGCTACCACTTGTTATTGCACGTTTTGTTCTTTCTACAAAAGCAGAAGTGGGTCTCAGATGGTCATCCTGTTTCTCAATGATAGTAAAAAGGGTGTCCAATATACCTCACCGACAGCTCTACCAGAGTATTCCATCCATCAACGTGTAGTACCTACAGCTCTACCAGAGTATACCGTCCATCTACAACATATAGCATCGACAGCTCTACCAGAGTATAACACATATACCAGCGACAGCTCTACCAGAGTATAACACATATACCAGCGACAGCTCTACCAGAGTATTCCATCCATCTACAACATATAGCACCGGCAGCTCTACCAGAGTATAACACATATACCAGCGACAGCTCTACCAGAGTATTCCATCCATCAACGTGTAGTACCTACAGCTCTACCAGAGTATACCGTCCATCTACAACATATAGCATCGACAGCTCTACCAGAGTATAACACATATACCAGCGACAGCTCTACCAGAGTATAACACATATAGCATCGACAGCTCTACCAGAGTATAACACATATACCAGCGACAGCTCTACCAGAGTATAACACATATACCAGCGACAGCTCTACCAGAGTATTCCATCCATCTACAACATATAGCACCGGCAGCTCTACCAGAGTATAACACATATACCAGCGACAGCTCTACCAGAGTATTCCATCCATCAACGTGTAGTACCTACAGCTCTACCAGAGTATACCGTCCATCTACAACATATAGCATCGACAGCTCTACCAGAGTATAACACATATACCAGCGACAGCTCTACCAGAGTATAACACATATACCAGCGACAGCTCTACCAGAGTATAACACATATACCAGCGACAGCTCTACCAGAGTATTCCATCCATCTACAACATATAGCACCGGCAGCTCTACCAGATAATACCATCCATCAATGTGTAGTACCTACAGCTCTACCAGAGTATAACACATATACCAGCGACAGCTCTACCAGAGTATTCAATCCATCAACGTGTAGTACCTACAGCTCTCCACACAAGATGATGGACGGAATGCTGCACATTGGCAAACATTCACCCCCAGTCACAGATCTGGGTTTAATCCATCGTTATTTTGCTTCACCACGCCACCCCAGTTCAGACACAGCCATATGCAAATCAGTCTTGACCCTGTGCCTCATGGGAACCCATCCATCAACGTGTAGTACCTACAGTTCTACCAGAGTATACCATCAATGTACAACATATAGCATCGACAGCTCTACCGGAGAATACTATCCATGTACAACATATAGCACCGGCAGCTCTAGCAAAGTATCCTATCCATCAACAACACATAGCACTGTGAGGGAGCTCTCATGATGGAGATCTCAAGAGTGAAGTCTTGAGGCACTGTGAGGGATGTCTCGTGGAAGAGGCCTAGTGTAGTAAAAGGAAGGTGTCATGGGTACGAAACGGCAGTTCATAGGTAATGTGAGGTAGATCTCCTAAGATCTGTAGGCGAAAGGCGGCAGCACATTACGTATAAAGTCACAACTCACAAGAAGTGTGAGGAATGTATAATGTGGGGGAAGGCAGCTCACAGCGCTGTCTCTTGTGGGTCAGGCACTGTGGGGGAAGGTGTCTTGGTGACAGACAGCAGCCCACTCTTCATAAGATTACAAATTGTTTGAGAAAGGTGTAGTGTGAGCAAGGACAGCTTTTGGCATGGGTGAGCTTGGCCGAGGCCCAGGGCACAAATCTTCGGAGGCGTACAAGGAGTTGTTTGCACTAGGATAATGCAGACAGCAGAGTCCCTATCAACTGGCTCCAGTGCTGCAGGCACTGTTTCAAACACCCATTCAGCCTGCTGTCTTGCCCTCTCATCTCACTCTCACCCCCTGCTGCCTCACACTATCAACGGTCCCCACCTCCCCCAAGCAAATAACTTAGCACCACTATGAGGAGTTAATCTGTGAGTGATTCAGGTGAGTTCGGGGAGGTGCAGCGATGTATGTGCTCAGAGGCCAGTCACAACTCTGATTTAATCAGCCACGGTCTGACCTCTGACCACAAAAGGGCTCCCCACTGCCTCATTTTATTCACCAGCAGCAGTTAGGGTGCCAAATTTCTATCTGCCCAGTGCGTGGCCCTGAAAAAGGCAGACTCTGAGTGTGAGTGTGAGACAGTGGCTGAAGTGGGCAAGTATCTGAGGAGCATGATGTGCCCATACTTTTTTTAATTTAAGAAAAATAGTTCCCCTACATTTTGTAAAATGACAATAGTCCTTGGATGGTTAATTCCGAGAGTTGAAATGCTTCAGCTAAAGTTTAAGGCAGGTAGTCTCCTGTGCAGGGAAACCAAGGGCGAGGCAGACAGCTAAACAAGCCTTGCAAGTGTGCCTGCTTGCCTGACAGAAATGTAAATGTGCACAACTAGCTAATCTGCAAATGTAAAGGGTGCTGGAAGCCGGTATTGGCTTTAATTGATGGAGCCACTTTAAGCTTCCTAATGACAAATATTTATTATTTTTGAGTGGAGCTGCAAGAGAGTTTCCAGCTGAGCTGTGAAGTCTGTGATTTTAAAGGACAGTTATAAAAAAATTGCACTATGAACAGTCTGGGTAGTAATAAAATATATATTTTGGAATCATATTTTTATCCGAAACCTTTTTGCACATTTTGTACCCGCCTATCCTATACTGTATGTAATCCAAGTTTTAAAATAATGTGTACGTATTCACACTGCTTTATATCACAGACTGAGAACCCGTAGCACTAAGCATACACAAGTCAATATTCTCCACTGCACCAACCAGGGTTTAATTCTGTGGCACTCTGGTTACAGACACAGACTTCTGCAGTGCATTACCTAATAGAGGTTTCATAATGTACGATGGATCATTTCCCACTGACTAACTTAACTTGCACTTATTTTTCATTTATGCTATGCGTTATGTTATATGTAGTTACCTGAAGGTAAAAGACCGAAAAAAATATAGTATATTTTATTTCCATAGCCACGTCTTTGACCCAGCCCCCATGCTCACTTAACCCATACTTTTTAGGTCGATCCTAGGCAGCGCAGTCTCTTCAAGACATGTTGTATACATTTTATGGGCTTACAGCGTGCCCATGGTCTTTTATTCATCCCTTCGATTGTCCTTTAAAATGCTTACTTGCTAAAGGTGAATCCTTCCTATTTGTCCAACCTTTTTTTTTTTGTTTCCTACCACGGAGCACCGCCCAAGTACTAGTATCTTTACGCTTCAGTGTTTAAGTTTTAATGGGGACTGTTGTAAGGGTTTAACACTACTTATTGTGACGTCACAGTTTGTGCTGTCATTGTGAATTAAATACACTAATTAATCCTCCTGTACTATTTTTCCTGGACTTGTGCCCTTGATGAGGAGTTTATTAGCAGAGAGGGAAAGAAATAAATTAGTTTGTAGAGCCATTGTAAAATCTACGACATGCCACTTGTAATTGTTTATATGGCCATGGAATGAAAGGCTAAAGTATCTTGGGAGCAGGGATTGCCAGACGGTGCACAGGTATGTGGCACATGCAGAAGCCTGCTTAGCTGCTTTTCCAGCAGAATCAGCTGTATGACCTCTGAACTACAGAATGTTAAAAGGCAGAGGTCAGAAGTGAGGTCACTGGTACTAGTGACCAGCAGGTCAAGCGACTGAGCTTTTCTGGTCTTCCAGCAGCTACTGTGTCTGCCTTGGTCAAAGGGGACTCTGAAGAAGAGAAAACACCTTAAGGCAGAAATTAAAGCAACCCACTTGTCAACTTTGAATCATACACAACCACATTACTAGGCAACATAGGCTGTTTTGTGGTGCAAGACTTTAAAGGGGAAGTTCCACCCAACATGCTTTTTAGGTCTCGCTTGACAGGTATGGCTGTTGCTGTACTTGATGTGATGAACAGAAAAATACCTTCAAGACGCAATGCACCGAGGGCCTTCGGCTCTGCCCACATGGTAATCTTCTTTCTTAGTGTATTTGCTTGAGCAGAATTTGATTGCTTCCGCTGAAAGAGTGCTTGTATACCACAGTAGGCCTGAGTTGGCTATGGTGACAAGCCAATGAATCAAGGCTGTAAGACTGATCGATTCATTGGGACGTTATGTCACATAAACCTGTCACAGCAGTGTGATTACTTTCAGTAGCTATCCAAACTCATTCTGAACCTGGGGGCGGGGCTCTGCTATTGGAAAATATTACAAAATCAATTGACAACCTGCTAAAGTACAAGTTGAAAAGAGTGTGAAGTAACTGTATAGCTCTTCAATCCCTAGAGGCCAAGCACACAGGATAATGTGATGCATGGCTACACACTTAGAAGGTCCAAAAGGCGAGACCTATTGGCTATGCCAATGCTTGTTGTAGTTTACTTCGACCGCTGGTGGGAGATACGTCACTTCACAACCTCTGAGAGAAGTCTTGTTCTATAAGAAATTAATTTCAATTATTTTTACCCACAAACATTTCAGATACAAGGAAGTAAAAAAGCAGAGTACAAATCATGAAGAAAGACAAACTCACTCGGTCCGAGGAGCTCACACCTCACCAGCTGAGCTGCCCGCTGGTTGTTGGTGTCGGCAAATCCAACAAAACCTATTTTTTATCTTTGAAGTCTAATTTAGCGCATACCTAACTCCTGTGAGCAACGCGGCGCTATTCATTAAAACTGAGATCAGAGGTACACACCAACCCCCGAGAAACAGGTGTGCCCCCCCTTGGCCCTGTGCCATCCCATGATTCACCACCCCCTCCCCTTGTGATTTCACTCACGTTCTCCCGTCTGCCAGACGCTGACCTTTCCTGGGCTGTTTTTTTCTGCGATTCTCTGGCCTGCACCAGGCGCCTGCCTCTCAGGTTTGCATTACTTGAGGAAGTCTTTCACAGAACAATGCTCGACCTTTTATAGGGCAAATCAATCGCTTGCTCGGAAGATTAATGTTATCTGCCCTATCAGCTTGGAGTATCAGGGACTTGCAGAAATAACAGGCCGAGCCTGGGGCAGCTCTGCAGTTTCCTCCTCTCTGGAGCTGAATATCAAATAACTAGAAAGATATGGAGAGAAGAGGGAAACGAGAGCATGGGACCAACTGTGAAATGTAAACTAAAGATGTCCTGGTGCTGGAGGCCCTGGTGAATAGACGAGTGATGCGCCTCTGCAAACATCTGCATACAACATGCAAGGTGCATCATGAAACTTTCATTACCTCAAAGATAACAAAAAGAGTACCATCGACAGGGGAGTAATTAATTTGCTTTAATTAATGCTCTTGTTCAAACTCTGAAGTGACAGACAAAGTGGACCTTTGTATCCCCTGGGGCCTGCTGAGTCTGGAGGCAGAGTGTGGCAATGTGCAGCTGTGCTGGCTTTGACTGTGTTCACCTGATCCTTCCAGGGCAGTGACAAAATGCATTGTGGATTGCCCTTGAAGTGAGGCATTTGGCACCTGAGGGGAGGGTGGAGTTTGCAATCTGTCAGCCAAGGTGGCGGGGGTTGTTGCTCAGCAGTGAAGGTGCATGGATGCCGCTTATCACCCAGTGCTTAATTTGTACTGGTGGTTGCAGGTGGTGGATACCGGCACTCATTTTTGGGGACCAAAACCTGTTTTCGTTGTGAGATATTGAACCAGAGTAAGAGAAAGAAAGGCAGAAAAGGGAGAAAGAAAAAGGAGGAGAAAGATAGGAAAACAGTGATAACGGAGGAAGCAGGGGCAAGAAGGGACTTGCAGGAGTGAGATACAAAGTTAGGGCAGGGGCAGTGGGAATGTTCGGACTAAAATTAGACAGTCAGTCTCCAAAAGCTGACCCACGTACCTGCACAGTGTGGGTGAAAGCGTTGGTGCAAAAACACATATACTGACCCGCTTTTTTCTCAGCAGATACAGGCCCCATAGCCCTTTGTATCACCAACACATAGCCCTCTGTGTCACTGATACAGAACACACAGCCCTCTGTTTTACCAGACACATAACCCATTGCCAGGACCACTGGAACTATGCGTCAGGGAGGAACGAATTATGTGGCAGACTTGATTAATTAAGCGGCAAGAAATAGCAATTTATGCGACCCAATGTGGCACCTTTTGTGATAGCATTACTTGACAACTTTGTAATTTAACATGTTAACCCTCTCTGTGCAAAGGTTTAATCTCATTTGTACCTGTTTAGCACTGAAATAAAGCTATAAGCAACTGAGAAGTGACCAGTCAACCTTTGCACAGACACATGCACTGTGCGGCAACACGTGTTGTCACAATTTTAGTAACTTGCAATCTGTTTCAACCTGAAACACATTTTTCATAATCTGCAGATTATGCAGCAGATGTTGGATTGTGGTGCAAATGCAGGAGATCGATAATTTTGCGGAAAACGCAGCTGGCACAGAATGTCATGCAGTGGCCCTGCCCGTAGCCTTCTCGCACCAGATACACAACGCAGAGTCCTCTTTCTTACCAGATACACAACCCATAACCCTCTGTCTCACCTACCCCTGGCCCTTTGTCTTGCCAGATACCAACCTCCTGCTCTCTCCTAGCCCTTTCAGGTACCCTCTAGCGCCCTCTGTAGATAGTCTGTGTCCCGCTATGTTTCTGTCTGTATAGCCTCTACTATCCTCCCCACTGATTCCGCTCTTTTCTTCTCCCTAGATGTCGCCCTTTCCCCTAGGTGTTGCCTCTACTACTCTATGGCTCCCTCCAAATATAGCCCCTGGTCCCCTCTGGCCCGCCTCTAGGCATCATCACTAGCCCCCTCTTTATTCACTGGGTTACAACTCGTCTCCTCCTTTTCTCTGTATATGTACCACCTCCCTCTCTATTTTTGACCCTAGGTGTAGCCCCTAACGCCCCTCTTTTCTCTCTGTGTACAGCCCCTTACACTCTTGAGCCCCAGGAATAGCCCCTACCCCTCATTTTCTTACTGGGCATGGAAACGTTACCTCCTTTTCTCTCCAAGTACAACCATCACCTCTCTCTCTTGGTATATCCCCACAGGTCCCTTGTTCTCGCTCTAAATATTTCCAGCAGCCCCTTCTTTTCTCACTGGTTATAGCACCCAGCTTGTTGCTCGTAGGTCTGGGTGACAACGCAGCTGCCAAACAGCCCTATTGCTTACATTACACTTGGAGCAGCTTCGGGGCTCCCCCTTTCAACTATTGGCATTTCTGGCGCGCTTCTTTCAGCCACCGACGAGACTTTGTAAATCACATCTTGACTTAGGCCTTAGGAGTGCCTTTCTTTCTCCCACCCTCCACCCCCTCTCATGCCTACCTCTCTCACTTCCCTCACAATCCTGTGTGCTCCTCATTCCCCTGCCCACTACTGCCTTGTTTCTATCCCTCTTATCTCCTTCCCCTGTTGGCTCCTTCCACAATACCCCCGTGTTCAAGGCGCACACCTTTCCCTCCCAGCGACTTCTCGCTTGTGCCACTGGGTAAGGCATTTTCTCCACCTTCCTTCAATGCAGTCCTCTTTTTGTTTCTATGGCAAATGTAGGCCAAGTGGGAAGGAAACCTTCATGTCTATTGTCTTTGAAATTAAAGAAGGACTATAATTCATACTCCCTTGTCCCTCGGCCTGTATTTGATATAGAAAACAGATCAGTAGCAAAGGCAAAGAAGCTTTCTTTAGAGTCACCCTTTTATTTAGTGGGCTTTAATATGCTTAGCCTTTAGCAGACTTAAAAAAGTCTTATTGGTTTTACCAATGCTCATTTCACTTGGTCAACTCTTTTGCCCCTCTTCCCCCCCATGAATACCCCTAAACTCCCAGTTCCTCCTATGTGTACCTGCGCTCTTCTTTTTTCTCAACAAGTCCCCTAGCCTAGCAGTTTTAGGACTTTTGACTTCTGTGGACCCCTAAAGAAAAAACACCGCAAGCCGGGGGCCCCACCCTAAGCAATTTCAAGATGGAACCCTCAAAACATTACACAAAAATACAGAGACAAGTATACATCAAATAAATACAGAAAAATATGAAATCTTTAATTTAATTCACAATTAAAAAATATACAAAATGTGTAACTTTTATGTGAAGGCTGGGGTCTCCTAAAATGTAGTTTAACTTAAAAAAGTTGCCGCGTTATGCCAGACTCTAGCAGATCAGTTTGCATTTTTAGCTCCTATTGCATGCTCTCTTTTTTGTGGGTCATAACGTTTAAATGAGGCCACCAACTGTACACACTAGATTCTGTTTGCTGCACATGCGCCCTCCCCCCTCCCTCCCCCAAGTCTAGGGTATCAAGTTAATCTTTAGCCTCCCATTTCAAAATCCTCATTTACAGAGCGTATTAAAATGTTCAGTTTTACATTTGTCTTTATGTACTTTATGAATCTGCTACTTTTATTTAATTTTCAGAACAGACACGTACCCCCTTAATAGGCATCACAGACCTCTAGGGGTCCGTGAACCCCAAATTAAGAACTGCCTATTTTCTCTCTATGTCCCACCCCTGACCTCCCTCTGTTCCCACTAATCCTGACAGAATTCCCTAGCTCACTGTCTTTAACTCCTTACCTTCACTTTGTGCACTAAAACCCATGGCTGCCTCCTCTCCCCCATCACATGCACCATTGCACGCACAGTTACTTGCTGTGGTCACTAGTGCCCTCGCATGCACTATAGTGGTCTCACTTTCTAACTACAGTAAAATTGATTCTCCTCTTAGGAAGGCAAATACATACAATTTAAATTGTTCAAACATTCAATTCACAACCATACCACACATGTCCAGGGTCTACAATCATAAATCGTACCACATAAGTATAGAATTTGCACAGAGCTTTAAAATTGTATTCATTTTCACGCAGGGATTACGGTATCAAAGATTACTTCATACCGGTTGTACATTATGAAATCTTCACAAAACCCTTAAATAAATAAAAACAATATTTACAAAAATTAGAGGCTTTGCATTACACAAAATCAATGGGCATGTATAAACCCCCTCCCCCCACAATTCGACACAGATTTCTTTCCTTAAAACATTTAAATGTCACTGGGAAAGTAGATTAAAAAGGGAGAAAACACAAGACAGTTCACATAAAACTATTCAAGTAATGCTGGTCCGGGATACCCAAAGATAATATGTGATGTTTCACAGAAATAACCATCTACCACATCACAGTGTCAAGCAGATCCTACATATATAGAATACGTCGACGCGTTTCGGTGGAATTTATGATATGTTGCCTCCTTCTTCAGGACAAAAACGAAAAAAATGCACTCTTCCCACACAAGTTCATCATCTTTTATGATTGAGCCCCTGCCCCATAGGAATACTGAAGGCAAAAGGCAAGGATCCCGGATTGAGCTGTCTTGCCTCTAGTTTAGCTCACTTTCTAACTAGCCTCTCATGTTTCTCAGTACATCAGATTTAGTCCCCTCTGCATACACCATTGCACCCTCACTGTCGCCCCTTCCACTCAGTAAACCCCGCTTGGGCCCTCATTCGCTCCCTGTGTACTCACCATTACACTCTCACTTTTCTAACCAGCTCCTGCTTCACCACGTGTCACCCCAGCGCACTTTTCCCCTCATGTACACACTTTCCCACTCATTGCAGAGTAGTCACACCCGGCACAACCTCTCTCACCGCCTCATGCCACAAGTATGGAGTCAGCATGCCTGGTGAGGCGTGCCTCTCGCTCTGAGGACCTGTCATCCTGCAGCGCTCGAGCCAGCATGCCCTGGCAGGGAGTTTTGGGAGGATTAGAAGTTAATGGGCATCTAAGAACATTCTGTGGTCCTAGTCATGGCTTCTCCTCGGTAACTGGGTGTGCTTGTGCATGTTTGCATTGTGCAAATACAGTCGAGTGGGAGAGTCATCAGCACAGGCGCGCGTCACCAGCAGACACGGGAGGGGTGTCACATTCCGCAGCCCTCTAGCAGTCCAGATTCACAAAAATGTTTTTTTTTTTTATTCGAAGAAAAAAAAAAAAAGTTTTGGTCCCTTCCGGTCTCTCCTACACTTGGAGAGAGTATGACTTTTTTAGGAATTCACAAAGATTTCCACGCATAGTTATTTTAACATATGGAAACGGAACAGTTGTGCATTTTTGCATGCTGAAATGTGACACAAATGCAAGTGTACATAAAAAACATGTTTTTTTATTAATCCGAATGGAAAACTCCCATGAATCTTCATTCATTTTGGCGTGTTCCCCGTCACTTCCTGCAGCAATACCCCTTTTACCTCGCCTTCAAAAAGGAGGAGAGCTATCAGCGTGTTTTTAGTGGGATATTATGTGCAAATTGGTGGCAAATACCAACAGACTTGAGAACCTCTTGTTGTTCAGCTTTTGCTAGTGCAAGAAGCAGCCCCTGGCACCAACTTTGCTCACCCAGAAGTTCCACTGCACCGGGGAACAACTGTGTGAGCAAATCCCATTTGCTCTAGTAAAACCCCACCTATCCTGATAATATGAATCAGGAATTGAAATTTGCACTCAATTATTTTTTTGTGAAACAGATTTTATTTTAAGTGCACAAATAATTTTGAGAAAATAATTTTGAGATTTGGATCCTGAAAAGTTAGCATTATTTTAGAGTTGGCTTTTTCAGCCAAAAACAGACGTTTCTTGAAGAAGTACAGTACTCAGAGGCAACTTTCATGGTAGCCCATCAGTAACACATACTGAGCAAGGGGATGAACGTTCTAGTTAATATATATATTTTTTTAAAGTTATATAGTATATCCACCACTTCGGGGCTGCTTCAGGGCAGTTATTACAAAAGCAAAAAAAAAACAAAAAACTTTTTGACAGAATGAAGGAGTGAAAAGTTCAACACTGGATTTGCTGGGTCGACTGCGGTACATTGTGAAGTCATCAGTGCTGCTTTTGTCACCAGCACTCATTTCCAGGGAGCAGGACTCATTTTGCAGAGCAGGTGTGAGAAAGGCAGACATCAGATAAAAGAGGAGGAGGAGAAAGCTGAGAAAACACTGACAAAGGGGGAAAGCAGAGATGAACAAGATTCAAGAAGAGTGAGATATAGACACAAGAAGTCTAGGGTAGAAGAAAGAGACATGAGATTGAGCCAAGACTCAGAAGCCTCGGTGTTTGGCAAGTTTGACAACATAGATATGTGTGCGCCCAACAGGAGTGAAGTGTGCAAGAGCACAGATCTGACAGCTTTCTGAGAACTGTAAGTTCTAGGTACACCACTAACACTTCATAAGGAGCTTCTCGGGCACTTGTGTTTAATATAGGGGTGTGGATAGGTTTTTTTGTTTCTCTTCACTTTTGCGTATTTACGGCAAAAACTATGAAAAATACTTTTCTGTGGAAGAAAGACATCAATGTTTACCTGGCCATCCCACTTATCTTATAGATAATAAATTGGGCTCCTGGTTTTATGGTATTTATTTTTTGACATTTCCGTCTGTATTTATCTATATTTTTTTTTTGTCAACTTTATCTGTATTTATCCATATTTTTATGGGTTTTGTAAAAACAATAAAGCTTAAACTGGTATATTTCCACATTTATTTAACCAATAAATATGCCGTCATGCTTGAATGCCTGCCAGGTCTCAGTGATATGAACACCCGCAGAAGATAAATCAATGCACTTAAATAAAAATATGCACATTTCAGTATCAGCCTTGTGCAAATCTACTACTGCCGTTTAAGGCTCTTTACTAAAATTCCTTTCTTTTTTAACCCCCTTAGCTATCAATCCACACAGTTATTGGCCTGGCAGTCATGGCAAAGTGTATTTAGAATCACTATAAAAGCACCCAGTTTCCCTTTTTTATCCACACTTAAAAATAAATGCAGACAAGAAAATAAATGGTTTTCTGTCTGTATTTATCTGTAAAAATCAGTAAAAACAGGGAGCCTTAATATTAAAGAAGGCTGTCCTCCATTACCACAGTTTAAACTCTAGGAAACTCAAACCTATGACTTCCTTGAATCGTTAATTTCTATAGGAACCTGATGTGTATATGTGACAAGGACAACCCTATCTGTCCATGTGCACCAGGGTACGTGTGTATTATTAGCCCATGGCATTTGCCCCTGTGGGACTCACTCAAATATGGGAACCGTGTAAGTGCCTTAGAGGGATCCAAATACTAATTCCGTTCTGATTCATTGAACGACAGCATAAATGTAAAGAAAAAGCACAGGACAAACTTGGCTTCCATCAAAATTACATATTACCAATTCATATGCAACAAATTGTGACAAAGTGACTGTAATGCAGTTAACGCGATGCTCAGATTGTGAATATATTTATAATATAAGACACTGTACAGTTCCCCATGGCCGCATACCCAATTTGAAGCTGTTTATAATGAGGTTGTGTGAACTCGCACAAAGCCCATTTGTATTATTTGAATTTGTCAACCAAAAGGAAGTGTTTGTCGACGTTTCGACCACGTATGATCATTAGGGCCTCTTCAGGACATAGTCATCTGACTACCATGCCTGCAGTTGTATTTAAGTAAAATTATTTAGGCACCGTTGTACAGTAATAGAGCGTCCCCTTTGTATTTAAATAATACAAAGGGGCCGAGTGCAACTTTTTCTGATCTCTTTGAGGCAATTTCGCCTTTCGATCTGAATGTCTTAAGACCGAAGCTACGTGTGCCGTTTATTCCTGTTCTCCCTCAACCACTCTTGCCCTTCCCTCCCCACAGTTCTTTGTGCACCCTTCACTATGACATCCTTTATTGAGGTGTGTTTTAAAAGCCTTTCTGATAATATTGTACACAGCTCTGTCTTAAACGTAAGCATACCCTCTGGCTTCCTTCTTTGAAATAGTTTTCTCAGACTACATTGAAGTTTGCTGTGTCTCATTTACTCTTTTGGATGATTGCGCTTTATAATTTCCTTAAAGTACAATTCTCCAGCAATATCAAACAGAGGGAAGGACCGGGAGCGATCGAGGCACAGCTTACGTGATGCCTAACATACAGAGAAAAAGGGGTATGCAGTTCCTAAGTGTTATACGGGTGAGTACATAATTATGTCATCCCCTAAAAAATGACAGGTGGAAAATAGATTTGAAAATCAGGCGCAAGAGCCCTCACCCACCCAGTTGGTGGCATGCTTCATCATTGGGCAGTTTCTCGTTGAACCGCCCTGCAATGCCAGAGATCTTTTGAAAAAAAGGTACCATATAAAGCTGGAAGTGAGTGCATATTTTCAAATTTCTTATATTTTCACGTTTTCACTATTTTGTCTGGGAAGTGTAACCATCGCAGTAGTCCGGGAAGTATTTTACTTCTTGAGGCTTTGCACCGGTGAAAAAATAGACTATTTGTGCGTGTAAACTGAGTTCACACGGCACATAGCTTTGCTAGTCTGACTCTCAGTGAGGTGGACTTTGCAATGAAGACTCCAGAAATCTATTATTTATGGCACTGAAAGCCATGGGTGAAAATCAGGGGTAAGTAATGGCCTGAGTACAAAACCTCGAGAGACATGAATTTCACAGATTAAGAGTCTAGTTAAACCTTATCACCCACCACTCCTGTACCAACCAACTTAACCAGAAAACAAGGGGTTAAATTCCAGCGCCTTGAGACCCTCTTGGGTGATTTGCTGCGCTTTATAAATCTTGATTGCTTGATTAAATTTGTGCAGCAATATAAAACTAAAGAGGGCTTGTGACAATAGGCCACTAAACACGACTGTAACAAGCAGTCCCAAGACAGTCACCATGATTGCTCCAACTACATTGGGCTTCATTACTAATGGTCTCTTAATTCCGATGAGGGCCCTAACGGCTGTTACTGGCCCTGTCAGGATTATGAGATCTGCAAAAACACTGCAGGTCTCTTAACCTTTCACTTCGAGACTTCGGCACTTAAAAACAGCCGAAATCTATGGGTGAAAGTTAATCCCAAAATAAGGACTTACCAGGGGAGCGGCACTCGAATGATCAATTCCCCAAGTAATTACTACTTTCTTAGTAAACCCTCAGGTTACAACTCGTAATAGGCCAGATCTTAAAATCTGGCCTGCTTACCGGGCCACTCATAATGATGGCCTTACACTACACTTAGGGTTGCCACCTTTCCCAAGGGGAAAATACCAGCCATTTGTTGACATATTCTGCAAAGGTCCAGACACGATTGTTAATCAGAACTTTATGATATTGTCTTTATTCGTTTTTAACATGTCATTTCTGTGTTTGTTTACTTTAATTATCAGCCAGGGGGTCATTAAAGCATCTGTGGAACATGTTTTATGGGACTTTCTTCTTACTGTTTAAAGTATGTAATGATAAGGAAAAAAAGAATTCAGGCTTTACGTGCTTTTCCTAATTTTTGTACCAGCACTGACATTAAAACACTGGTCAGGCTGTTATAACCCTGGCTGCCCTGTGGTTATGAAACGGAATCTGACCTTTACACTGTGTTAATACATGTGTGATTGTGGGTTTGTTACCACAATTGTTTTCAAATATATGCTTTCTGGAGAACACTTATTGTCACTGGCGTGGCATAAACATGTTTATACATACACAAGTGTGCACACCAGTGAAACCTGCAGGACAGCTTTTAAATCTGTTACACCCAAACACTGGCAAAATGTCAACTTTGTGATATCAAAAAATGTTATTGCTGCAGCATTCAGCACTCCACCCTCGAACATTGTACTTCTGTGAAGCAATGAAAAAAACATTTCATGTTAAAAAAAAAAACTATAACGACTGCTAATTACACTATAAAATGAGAAAATTACTTGAACTGAGAGCTCAACAAGGGATGCACTTTTGGGGGGAGGGGTGGCTGTGGAATAGAGGTGTTCAAATTTCATGTAATTTACTTACTTTCGTGCAATTATGCAAAATTTGAGCAAAATTGCACGTAGTAATGCGAAATGCATATCCGTGATTTTACGTTATATAATAGAACGAAATGTGTTTTTGAACCAAAGATGCATTATTCGCAAAAAAAAAAGTGCAAAAACTTGCTTTCATGCATTTGTGGTGAATTTTTAGCAGGAATGGCATGGTTGTGATAATTTTTACTGCGAATGGCATGTATTTATGTGAAATGGTCCAATTGAATAATTGTGGGAATTTTGCCTAACAAGTGTATGGAAAATACCCAAAGTTACGCTAATTACTGTGTTGTAACTTAAATTTCGGCCTCTCCTACTGTGGAGAGCTGCCTCTCCCTACTTTTGTGATTCTTTGGTCAGGTAGACTTCTGAGGGTGAGTTTACATGGGTGTCAGAAGTTTACTGCCTTGCAGGTCCCCCTGAAAACGGTGAAGTCACGGCTCTTTAAGGTAGCGCCCACTTTAACCTCGTTCTTTTCCGCCTTGCTACCCCTGACCTGGACAGGCCATCCAAGCAAAGGAGTTTGTGGACATGTTGATTCAGGCAGTAAAGCTGACCAGATCACCAGTCAGTCCAACTGGAGTCTCTCTTCTCCATGATCAACTTCCAATAGCGCCGAGGTTGGCGCGCAACATTTTTCATTCTGTGCTACGTTTACCACAGGGTTACAGGGGAAGGTCTTCGAGTGTAGGGCACGGGGCTTCAGCTCCTGGCCACAGAGTGTTAGACCCCCATAACCTAGTTGTTGAAAGAGGACAGGGGAGGGACAGAACCACACAAGAATCCGGTGGGGTAGCAGCTGGGGATAGCCCCCCAAGATGGGCTGGATTGCCCTGGGTGGATGGAATGGAAAGTGGTACCCTACTTCTGTTTGAATGGATAAGCAATCAGTAACCTGCTTGGTGTAGAGAGCACAGCTGGTGCTGGTCTAGTCAAGAGTTAATTCGAATTCTTAATGCCTTAATCATGTGAGGACATTGTATTGACTGTAGCGTTTTAGTACCTGTTCCTTGAGAATCACCTGCTTTGCTTGTGTTTTGAATAAACAGATCCTGTCGGATTAATCCACAGATGCTTGTGTTGTCTGTGACCCCCGCCGGGGGGTGGGTGGGGGAGGACGGATCCAGACTGGAACCCTCCCTGGCCTTTAAATGTAATGTCTCTTTCTGTACTTTTCTTTACATAATTCGTGTTTTTGCCTTTATGATACCTAATTATCAAAGATCACTTTTTACAACGAACAATGGAGAATTATGAGTAGAAACATGAAACAGATCTCACGGAATGCACAAAGTAGGGGAAACCTGTTGCTACGTTACTTTGCTGTAGTGTGCACGGGTGAGATGTCTTTCTTTGCGCAGGAGGTTACATTACAGAACAGTTTGGTTGCACTACTGGCCTCAGTGTGAAGACCCTGTACAAACATACATTACTCTGAAGATCGTCGCTGGAAGGATGAAAGTCTGCCGCGGTTTGATGTAAATGTCCTGCCCCTGAAGTCGTCCAGTGAGATGCCAGCTTTGTTTCCTCTATAGCCGAGTCTATGAGTTAGAGGAACCCCCCAAGATTCCCCCTCGTCAAGAAGTGCCTGGCCTCTAATGGCCATGGGGGCTGCCAGGTCGATGCAGTTATTGTTAATTGGAAAACATCTGTATACCACTGGAGTGCAGACTACTGACCGCCCTGTGCAAGGTTCACGCAGTCACGCGAATAAAGCCCTACAATCGCTTATGTATGTCTTAAGTGATTTAATGCATGGCTGATATCTACCGAGGAATGACGTGTGTCATACCCATGCATATATCGCCCTCCTCGCCCCATGACCCATGACCCAAGCCCAGAGTCTGCTGTAAAGGACTTGCGTTCAAGATATTGGCTTCTGTCCCACCAAAGTTCGAGGTCCGGCCACACCTGCCAGTTTGACCCCTGATCAGGTCCTCAGAACTGAATACAACTGCAACCCTTCAGCCGATAGGCTGAAGAGCCATCCCTTAAAGAACTGTGCATATTCAAGAGTAGGCCTGGGCGTGAAATTCCGCTCCGCTCGATGCGTTTTTCCCAACCTAGTTGTTGAGAAGGCAGTAGACATTAAGAAATACGCGATACCTAATTACACCATCATATATAAATCAGTTCTTCATATAACATTGTATGCTTCTTTATAATCTCATTAGAAACTATTTACAAGATAGAAATGCCTATAGCTATTTATTTATTGTTTAGTACAATGCGACCTTCACCCAACCAGGTTTCAAAGCCTTTATTCATTACGGGCACTGTCTCCAGTCCTGAACATTTCACCTACAAATTGTTGATTTCCGGTTTATTACTGGGATTAGCTCATTGAAAGCAACGCAAGACAGACTACTACAGCCATAATGCATTCATCGATCACACGAAAGTCCAGGATTGCAAACAGTGTCCTCGAGACATGGTGGGAGATGGTCGCCCTACAGTACAAGCAGAGGCCAGAAAGAGCACTCGGCACAACAGAAGCATCTTTACCTAAGGTTCAAGGATAAGAGAACAGGCCACTGCAAGGTCTGGATGACATGTAGGAGAGATTGACTGGAGAGATGAGACTGACCAGAATTATTTTAAATGGTACAACAATGGTCACGAGTTGGAGAGGCTTACAGTGCAAAGAAAAGAAATCAAAGTACATACCCCAAAACCTAGTGAGAACATACAGGTTGTCAGTAACAGCACAGGCTCAGCATCATTGAAATACAAACATAGAAAAGGAAAAATAAAGTCAGAATTGGTCACAAAATCAGTAACCTGAAGTGGCAACGGAAGTTCTTACATGATGAACTAGACTAGAGAACAGGCGGCTGTCCAAAGGAGGGTGGAGCAGCCGGAGCTTGAAGAATCCATGACCCCGAGTCAACCACAAACTGGAAGGCCCTTGGTTTTAGGCAATTCAATGGTTCATTGACATGTATTACGATGGATGAAAAGGGCTCACAAGAAGCGGGTGAAGAAATGACTGTCAGTGCTACAGGTCAGGGTAGAGTTGCATTGGCAGAGCCGGGCCCGGCTGCCAGTGCTACAGGTCAGGGTAGAGTTTCATTGGCAGAGCCGGGCCAGGCTGCCAGCGCTACAGGTCAAGGTGGAGTTGCATTGGCAGAGCTGTGCGTGGCACCCCCCCTCCTACGCCACTGCTGACAGCGCTACAGGTCAGGGTAGAGTTGCATTGGTAGAGCCGGGGCCGGCTGCCAGCGCTACAGGTCAGGGTAGAGTTGCATTGGCAGAGCTGCGCCCGGCTGCCAGCGCTACAGATCGGGGTAGAGTTGCATTGGCAGAGCCGGGCCTGGCTGCCAGCGCTACAGGTCAGGGTAGAGTTGCATTGGCAGAGCCGGGCCCGGCTGCCAGCGCTACAGGTCAGGGTAGAGTTGCATTGGCAGTGTCGGGCCCGGCTGCCAGCGCTACAGGCCAGGGTAAAGTTGCATTGGCAGAGCCGGGCACGGCTGCCAGCGCTACAGGTCAGGGTAGAGTTGCATTGGCAGAGCCGGGCGTGGCTGCCAGCTCTACAGGGCGGAGGTGCATTGGCAGAGCCGGGGCCGGCTGCCAGCGCTACAGGTCAGGGTAGAGTTGCATTGGCAGAGCAGCGACCGGCTGCCAGCCCTACAGGTCAGGGTAGAGTTGCATTGGCAGAGCCGGGGCCGGCTGCCAGCGCTACAGGACAGGGCAGAGTTGCATTGGCAGAGCCGGACGTGGCTGCCAGCGCTACAGATCGGGGTAGAGTTGCATTGGCAGAGCCAGGCCCGGCTTCCAGCGCTATAGGTCAGGGTAGAGTTGCATTGGTAGAGCCGGGCGGGTGTGCCAGCTCCACAGGGCGGAGGTGCATTGGTAGAGCCGGGCGGGTCTGCCAGCTCTACAGGGCGGAGGTGCACTGGTAGAGCCGGGCGGGTCTGCCAGCTCTACAGGGCAGAGGTGCATTGGCAGAGCCAGGCGGGTCTGCCAGCTCTACAGGGCGGAGGTGCATTGGTAGAGCCGGGCCGGGCTGCCAGCTCTACAGGGCGGAGGTGCATTGGCAGAGCCAGGTGGGTCTGCCAGCTCCACAGGGCGGAGGTGCATTGACAGAGCCGGGCGGGTCTGCCAGCTCCACAGGGCGGAGGTGCCTTGGCAGAGCCAGGCCGGTCTGCCTGCTCCACAGGACGGAGGTGCATTGGCAGAGCCGGGCCCGGCTGCCAGCGCTACAGTTCAGGGTAGAGTTGCATTGGCAGAGCCGGGCGGGTCTGCCAGCTCCACAGGGCGGAGGTGCATTGGTAGAGCCGGGCGTGGCTACCAGCTCCACAGGGCGAAGGTGCATTGGTAGAGCGGAGTGTTATGCCCTAGTTCTGGAACGGCGGAGACGCAGCAGGTCAGGGTGCACAGATCCTGCCCAGACCATGATTTATTTTTAGCAAGAGGCCTCCAGGGCTCCATTTTGCTGCGGCTGACACCTCATCTTCCCCCCTAATTGGACATCAGCTGTGTGACCCTGGGGAGCTCACAGGATTTACTGGCCGAGGAGCTGTCGTGCGGGCACCTGACGTGCCTCTGAGAGGGCAGCATGGGATGTCCTTCCAGGAGCGCAGATGCGCCCTCCCTCCCCGAGCACCTCTGGGGTATTTTTAGTGCCGCTGAAGGGTGCCAGGCTGACAGTGCTGCGGGCCAAAAACCCCAGCAGGGGAAACAGAATGAAAGAAGGAGAGAGGAAGCAGACAAAAAGACGGGTGGGAGAGAATGTGGTATGCAAAGGAGTAGTGACAGAAGAGGGAAGCAACGAAGAAACGAAGAAAGAAGAAAGGATCGCAAAGATGGCAGGAAGAATTGAAACAAGCATTGGCAACGCCACTGGGTCTCACCTTTTGGGCCTAATGGCTTTGCCAGTGGTCTTTAGCCATGCTGCAAAGCATCTCGGGATAGGAAACCCCAAACAGCTCTGACAAAAACTGGTGAAACCAACCCCAAATTGTAAGTGGCCGGGACTACAATGGGGGCATGGGTGAGTCATGGCAGCCCACCCTGATCTGAAAGCAG
Organism: Calotriton arnoldi; assembly: GCA_963921515.1. Classification (NCBI taxonomy): domain Eukaryota; kingdom Metazoa; phylum Chordata; class Amphibia; order Caudata; family Salamandridae; genus Calotriton; species Calotriton arnoldi. The sequence goes on along the minus strand of CAWUFW010004083.1, from coordinate 732,733 downwards.
CACCCTGTCCTGCAGGCCCCCCAATGGAAGGGCAGAGTGAGAGAAGGAAATGTGGCAAAAGAACATGAGGGGGAAGAAAGAAGAGATGGGGTAAGGAACCGAAGAAGAGGGAGGGAGCAGGGAAGGAAGGCGAGAAAGGATGAAAGAAGGGAGGGAACAGTGAGTAGAGCAAGAAGGAAAGGAGGGAAGGACAAGCGCTGGAGAAAGGAAAGCGAGAAGAAGAGGAAAGATGGAGCAGAAGAGAATAAGGCGGGTAAGGGAGGGCTGGTGGTGGAGCAGGACATGAAGAAGGAAAGAAGAGGTGGCTGTGGAGGAGCAGGGAATGGAGAAGGAAAGAAGAGGTGACTGCGGGGCCTGGGGGGGGCGGGGCAGTGGAGGAGCAGGGAATGGAGAAGGAAAGAAGAGGTGACTGCGGGGCCTGGAAAGGAGGGGGGGCAGTGGAGGAGCAGGGAACGGAGAAGGAAAGAAGAGGTGGCTGTGGGGCCGGGGGGGCAGTGGAGGAGCAGGGAATGGAGAAGGAAAGAAGAGGGGGCTGCGGGGCGGGGGGGAGGGGGCAGTGGAGGAGCAGGGAATGGAGAAGGAAAGAAGAGGGGGCTGCGGGGCGGGGGGGGGGGCAGTGGAGGAGCAGGGAATGGAGAAGGAAAGAAGAGGTGGCTGCGGGGCCGGGGGGGGCAGTGGAAGAGCAGGGAATGGAGAAGGAAAGAAGAGGTGACTGCGGGGCATGGGGGGGGGCAGTGGAGGAGCAGGGAATGGAGAAGGAAAGAAGAGGTGGCTGCGGGGCCTCGAGGGAAGTGGGGGGAGGGGGGCAGTGGAGGAGCGGGAACGGAGAAGGAAAGAAGGAGGTGGCTGCGGGGCCGGGCAGTGGAGGAGCAGGGAATGGAGAAGGAAAGAAGAGGGGGCTGCGGAGGAGCAGGGAATGGAGAAGGAAAGAAGAGGTGGCTGCGGGGCCTGGGGGGGGGCAGTGGAGGAGCAGGGAATGGAGAAGGAAAGAAGTGGTGGCTGCGGGGCGGGGGGGGGGGGGGGTGTGGTGGAGCAGGGAATGGAGGAGGGAAGGAGAGGTGGCTGCGGGGCCGGGTGGGGAGGCAGTGGAGGAGCGGGAACGGAGAAGGAAAGGAGAGGTGGCTGCGGGGCCTGTGGGGGCAGTGGAGGAGCAGAGAATGGAGAAGGAAAGAAGAGGAGGCTGCGGGGCCGGGGTGGTGGTGGAGCAGGGAATGGAGAAGGAAAGAAGAGGAGGCTGCGGGGCGGGGAGTGGTGGAGCAGGGAATGGAGGAGGGAAGCGTTACAGGTACGGGGCGGCGGGAGTGGGGTAGAGGGGGGGGGGGGGGAATGCATCGGTTCCTGGCTGCCTGCAGGGTGTGATGCTCACGGGGGACCTCATTTACGCCGCTCTGCAGTTGATGTGTTTTCATAGTTTTGTCGCCGCCGCCGCACGATGCAGGTTATTCGGCTCCAGCGGCTGGAGGGAGTGTGAGAAGCAAATGAAGGGAAGCCTTCCCAGTATATACACTCCCGCGAGGCCTCTGCTGAACTCATTCCCATGCCCCCCCCACCCCCCTCTTTTCCCATGGCCGGGGGCAGGAGTGCGGGGAGGACAACAATAACTCTAGCCCAGATCTCGGGCCCAATCATCAGCAGCGATGGAGAGCGGCCGGGATATCTAGCTAATGATAAACATCCGATGATCCATCACCCCCCTCCGCCCCCCCCCCCCCCTGCTCGATAGCGCAGCAGTAATGATGCTCGTCCTCCCACGAGCACACGTCTCACCGAGGGGCTGCCAGCAGCAGAGCCGTGCACCGCGTGCATTCTGCCATCTCAGCTCTTCCACTCAGGGACACTACTTCCCCTCTTCGCTGCACAGCATGGACTCACAGCCGTACACTACTTCCACTCCCCCCTGCACAGCATGGACTCACAGCCGTACACTACTTCCCCTCTTCGCTGCACAGCATGGACTCACAGCCGTACACTACTTCCACTCCCCCCTGCACAGCATGGACTCACAGCCGTACACTACTTCCACTCCCCCCTGCACAGCATGGACTCACAGCCGAACACTACTTCCACTCCCCCCTGCACAGCATGGACTCACAGCCGTACACTACTTCCACTCCCCCCTGCACAGCATGGACTCACAGCCGAACACTACTTCCCCTCTTCGCTGCACAGCATGGACTCTCAGCCGTACACTACTTCCCCTCTTCGCTGCACAGCATGGACTCACAGCCGTACACTACTTCCACTCCCCCCTGCACAGCATGGACTCACAGCCGTACACTACTTCCACTCCCCCCTGCACAGCATGGACTCACAGCCGAACACTACTTCCACTCCCCCCTGCACAGCATGGACTCACAGCCTTACACTACCTTCATTCCCCCACTGCACAGCATGGGCTCACAGCCTTACACTATCTCCACTCCCCTCTCTCACAGCATGGACTCACAACTTGTGCTCTCCTGCTTATACAAGACCCACCACACAAGGAACAATTTCACTGCCTGCATGACCGAAATCGCTAACTAGATGAAAGCCAACTGTCTCAAGCTCAACACCCATAAAACAGAAGACACCCGTGCCCAAAACCCATTCCGAGAACCTCGGGATCATCATTGACAGCAAACTGACATAACTGCACAAGTCAAGGCCTCGCCGCATCCTGCTTCCACAACCGGAAGATGCTGAGCAAGATCTTCAAATGGTGCCCAAGCAACACTAGAAAAACTGTTACACCCTAGTCACCAACAAGCTGGACTACGGCACACCCTCCACGCCGGGATCACCAAGCTACTCACTAAAAGACTACAAACCATCCAGAACTCGGCAGCCATACTCATCCTCAACCTCCCACTCAAAACTCACTTCACACCACCCCTCAGAGAGCGCCACTGGGTCCATACACACACATGCTCTCAATTCAAACTCCTCACTCACACATTCAAGGCACTACACAACATTGGCCCCGCCTACCTAAACAGCTGCATCTTCTTCCACCAACCACCCAGACCCTCTGCCAGACTTCTACTCGCACACATCCTGTGCAGACACAGAAACAGATCTGGAGGCCTGGCCTTCTCGTGCATCACTCATAACTCCTGCTACATGTCAGGGCCTCGCCTCTCTTGAGTTCCACAAGAAGCTGAAGACATGGCTCTGCGATTAATCCCCCGCCGAGGGTCAGAGAGGCTAAGACACCCGGCTGAGTGCCAGGATCCTCTCCTGGGTGACAGTGCGCTTTACAAATACACAAGGCATAACAACACAGGGAGGAGCTCTGCTCATGGAGGTTTGCATGGTATGAGTTAGTATCCCATTTCTCGGGGACACGCATGTGCAATCACCCACTGCGCTGCCTTCACCTCGAGAGACAATGGGACTCGGACTGCCCTGTTAACTGGGACCTGGAACATACCCAACACTACCCCGAGCACATAGAGAGAGCTCAAACATCAGCGTCACAAAGGGCTGCACTTCTGTTCCCATAGAAACCATCAAACACATTTGGAGTCAGAACTCCTCAACCGGAAGAACTTGCACTTCTGGTGTCCACCTCGACGCTCTTTAATACCTGCTCTGTTTTTCTTCTTTTATGTAAAAGTATGGATGTCATTTTCCATAAAACTGATTGTGGCTGAACCTTTAAGTGCCAAACACTGATTCTGACTTGTACATGCCCACCTGCTCCTGAACCTGAAAACAAGGCCTACTGGTGTGCATTCTGGCATCAGCAGCGATTTATAATGGGTAAGGTTACCATATGACTCCAAGGCACCACATCACAGCCCAGTGCATTGTGGGAGTTGTAGTCCTGATTCAGTTAATCCACTTGAGCTACAATACTGGAAAACGATTACTTGTAAAAGAAAATCCAGGACAGGAGTAGTGTATCCCGGGAGATATTGATTCATAAAGGGAAATACCAAACAACAACTTTCTTAATGGCCAAGATCAAAAATGTTTCTCACTGAACTTGCACTATTTTAAACACAATTGGTCTGGGTTTTTAGCAAACATCATTTTCCATTGCAGGACTTGTCGTTTCTGCCTTCCTAGTATATTGGCCCAGCATAAAAAGGAACGCCAGCTAAAAATCCAGAAGTGAATTAAACGTTTTTTCTTCCAACAGCAGTCCAGCTGGCAACTCAAATAAATGAACCTTCAGAGATTGGCTTTCCATGTCAAAGTGAATGACATTTAAATTTAAAAGTGAGTGCCCTGTACATTTAAAAGTGAGCTCCATTTACATTTAAAAGTGAATGCCATTTACCGTCCACTAAACACAGAATTCCCATTAAATTAGCGGGTCAGGTTTTCACGCAGAAAAATGACATTAAAACTGATGCAGGGCATACTTTACAACTACTAATGGGCAACCCCGGGCGGCGAACTCACGGAGTTTTGCCAACTCTGCGCTCTGTTGGGAATGCAGAGTTCAGGCAAAACTCTGACTCCGTGGCGGAGCGGAGTTAGCCCCTGCGCCACCGGGCCCAAATAAAAAATGTTAAAAACCACTTACCTGCTCTCTGGTGTCCCCGGGCTGCCCTCTTCCTCGTTGTGGTGTCTCCTCCTCGCTGCCATCCTCGTCCTCACTGCAAACGCAGGGGTTTGTGACCGGCGACGAACACAGCAGCGAGGAGGAGAGACCACGGCGAGGAGGAGGGCAACCCAGCGAAGCCAGAGAGCAGGAAAGTGTTTTTTTTTTTTAATTCGGAGTGGGACTGGAGCGGAACAGAGTTCCACTGAGTTTTTTTTATTTTACTCCGTGGAACTCTGCGGAGTGCCACTCCGTGTACTCCGCCCACCTGTACTAATGGGTTGTCCTGTTCCTGAGATTAAATCTGACAGTGCCACGTGCTGAGACGCTATTTGGCTCATGGGCATGATTATCAATGGTGCAGCAGGTGCAGTGGCACCTGGGCCCGCTTCATCCCTATCTGTAAAAACAACAGTTGATGGACAGAATGCAGAACAATGTCATACATTCACCCCAGTACAGAGATCTGGGCCTAAATCCATCGTTTTTTTGCTCACCATGCCATTCCAGTTTGAACCCAGCCATATGCAAATCAGTCTTGACCCTGTGCCTCATGGGAACAGTCCAGCCCGAACTGCCAAGCCAGGTCCTCCCTGGATTGGAAACAAGCATCCTAGAACCGGTTTCGGGGTTTCACCCCTCTTCATCCAGGATAGCTTGATTCCAGTGGCATGGAGAGCACGGGACCCACGTCTGGGCATACCCGTCCCACTCGGGGTGACAAATGCAAAAACAACAGTTGATGGACAGAATGCAGAACAATGTCATACATTCACCCCAGTACAGAGATCTGGGCCTAAATCCATCGTTTTTTTGCTCACCATGCCATTCCAGTTTGAACCCAGCCATATGCAAATCAGTCTTGACCCTGTGCCTCATGGGAACAGTCCAGCCCGAACTGCCAAGCCAGGTCCTCCCTGGACTGGAAACAAGCATGGATTTAGGCCCAGATCTCTGTACTGGGGTGAATGTAAGACATTGTTCTGCATTCTGTCCATCAATTGTTGTTTTTGCATTTGTCACCCCGAGTGGGACGGGTATGCCCAGACGTGGGTCCCGTGCTCTCCATGCCACTGGACTCAAGCTATCCTGGCTGAAGAGGGGTGAAACCCGAAACCGGTCCTAGGATGCTTGTTTCCAGTACAGGGAGGACCTGGCCTGGCAGTTCGGGCTGGACTGTTCCCATTGGGCGCAGGGTCAAGACTGATTTGCATATGGCTGGGTCCAAACTGGAATGGCATGGTGAGCAAAAAACGATGGATTTAGGCCCAGATCTCTGTACTGGGGTGAATGTATGACATTGTTCTGCATTCTGTCCATCAATTGTTGTTTTTGCATTTGTCACCCGAGTGGGACGGGTATGCCCAGACGTGGGTCCCGTGCTCTCCATGCTACTGGACTCAAGCTATCCTGGCTGAAGAGGGGTGAAACCCCGAAACCGGTCCTAGGATGCTTGTTTCCAGTACAGGGAGGACCTGGCCTGGCAGTTCGGGCTGGACTGTTCCCATTGGGCGCAGGGTCAAGACTGATTTGCATATGGCTGGGTCCAAACTGGAATGGCATGGTGAGCAAAAAAACGATGGATTTAGGCCCAGATCTCTGTACTGGGGTGAATGTAAGACATTGTTCTGCATTCTGTCCATCAATTGTTGTTTTTGCATTTGTCACCCCCTGGCTGAAGAGGGGTGAAACCCCGAAACCGGTCCTAGGATGCTTGTTTACAATACAGGGAGGACCTGGCCTGGCAGTTCGGGCTGGACTGTTCCCATTGGGCGCAGGGTCAAGACTGATTTGCATATGGCTGGGTCCAAACTGGAATGGCATGGTGAGCAAAAAAACGATGGATTTAGGCCCAGATCTCTGTACTGGGGTGAATGTGAGACATTGTTCTGCATTCTGTCCATCAATTGCTGTTTTTGCATTCATCCCTATCTGTGGCTGTTTTTTATTATTTATTTATTTAATGCTATTTTATATAGCACAGTGTTAGACCTGGCCCCATTGGCATGAGTCTCCACTGCATTTTTTGCCTTTGCCTCCTGTGTTTTTGCTGTGTGTTGGACTCCGTTTTGCTGGTCTAGATGCTTTGGGCACTTTGCCACTGCTGTTCAGTGCCAAAGTGCAAGTGCTCCCTTTGTAAATTGTTGTTATGGATTAGTGATTCCATGATTGGCATATTTGATTTACTAGTCAGACCCTAGTACAGTGCACTGTGTGTGCCCAGGGTCTGTAAATCAAATGCTGCTAGTGGGCTGCAGCACTGATTGTGCCACCGACAAAAGCAGCCTGTAAAATGCAACTCTGGCCTGCCATTGCAGAGCCTGTGTGCAGTCTGGTACTGCAATGTCGACTTGGCAAGTGCACACACTTGCCAGGACCTAACCTTCCCTTTTCTTACATATCAGTCACCCCTAAGGTAGGCCCAAGATACCCCTGTGGGCAGGGTGCAGTGTATGTGAAAGGTAGGGCATGCCCTGGTGTGTGGGGCATGTCCTAATAGTGAATTACTGCCAATTTTGTTTTTCAATATTGCAAGGCTACCATTTTCCCATAGGCCAGAATGGGTTTTATAACATCTTATAAACATAACTACCCCTGGGAACAAGGTAGGAAAATAAAGTTTAGTGTGCCTGAACTCAGAATGTTAAAATGCATCATTTAGTGAGGGTGATTTTTACATTCTGTGTTTGAAAATACCACTTTTAGAAAGTAGGTATTTTCCTGCTTAACCATCCAGTGTGTCTCTGCTAGGTTTGTGTATTGCATGTCTGGCTTTTGGATGACAGGGGCTGGAGAGGAGCAGTGGCTCCAGCGAGCCTGATGAGTCAGGGCTGAGCTAAATAGACCTGGGTTGCATTTAGAGTAGAGGGAGGAGATTTCCTTTTCACCTGAATGGGCCTGGTCTGCCTAGGACAATGCTGTCTCCACCTCCTGCCAGGAAACTGCAACAGAGAGGACAGAACCGGTTTGGACTGAGCATAGGGCTTCTCTGCCACCAGAGAACAAAGGATTTTGTGGTATACATATTGGGGCCCAGACCTCAGAACTTTAAATCACTTCTGGGAATCAAGAGGAACCTTTATTTATTTATTTACGTATGTGTCTTATAGAGTGCACGAATCACCCCCAAAGGGGTATCTCCGCGCTATAGAAGTGCTATTAGGTCAGCATAGGGAGGCTGAAGAGCCAAGGAGAAGAGCCGGAGAAGCTGAGGAGGAATACTGCCCCTGTGCTGTTTGCTGTCTGGGGTTGGCCTGCAGTGGCTACAGTGGCTACTTGCTGCCAAGGAAAGGAGAAAAGGACTTTGCTGGTTGCTTTGTCACCTGCTTGACGAAAAGATCTCCAAGGGCTTGAAATTGAGCTTGCCTCCTGTTCTGAAGTCTCAGGGATACAAAGACTTCATTTCTTCTGTCTCTCTGCATCTGGAACTGCTGTTTCAGCTGTCACAAAAGGAAATTGCAACACCGACGCCGGGAAGGAATGCCGTAACCTGCACTGAAGCCGTGGGCACCAATCGTGAAGAGCACGACGAACCGCTCCGACTTGCACCGTAGGCCCGATGCCTGCTGACGCAGTGCCGCATCGACTAATAAGCCGTCACCGAGGCCGCTGCCTGCACCGGAGCTGAGGACACCGCTCGTGACGTCCACGACGCACCATTCCGACTCGTACCGCAGTCCCGACTTCGCCGACACCGGTGCTTTATCAACGCCGAGCTGGTACTCGATGTGGGTGACTCCTGAATCCATCGACACCGCACCGTCATAAGGAACCTATGCCTCGCTGCCACCGTGACGTCACCTCCCCAACACAGTGAGGAACCGACGTCTCACCTCCCCTGCACCGCAGTAAGGAACGAAGGCTTCACCTCCCCTGGGGTTGTGAGGAACTGACGCCGCCCGGCGCCAACAAAGCATCACCTCCCCGACGCCGTGCACCGTCTTTGCTTTCATCAATTCCAAGGTACTGTTCTTTGTGGGTCTGCTTGACTCCGTGCCCGACGCTGCGCACCTCGCGGTCGGCGCCGTACTTTGGGATTTTTATCTGTCACGACATCGTAATAACTCCAGGTGGAGTTATTTGTTGCTACAAACTTTAACTGAGTGAATAACCTATTTTTGAGGATATCTTGAAAACTGTACTGTGGATTTTTGTCGTTTGGTCTTGTTCTGGTTTAGATAAACATTACTTATTTTTCTAAACAGGTGTGGTGTCCATTTGTAGTGTTTTCACTGTATTACTGTATGTGTTCACAAATGCTTTACACACTGCCTCTGAGATAAGCCTGTCTGCTCGTGCCAAGCTACCAAGGGGGTTATTTTAGAAGTGTATCCCCCTTATCCTGACTAGAAGCAAGGATCCCTATTTGGACAAAGGTACCTACCTCTGCCAACTAGAGACCCCCATTTCTAACACACAGACTTTACCCAAAGGTGTCAGATTGCTTTACAATAGAGCCAAGTACGTTACATAAGGAGAATTATACACTAACAAGTTACAAATACAATCAGGATAATTAACAAGCATTGGCATAGCCAATAGGTCTCGCTTTTGGGACATAAGTGTTTAGCCATGCAACAGTTGATGTTGCACCAAGGATATTGTGCTGCAGAATTAAATACTTATAAGGTCCCAAAGGCAAGACCTATTGGCTATGCCAATGCTTGTTTTATATGCTGGTGAAACCTTATTGCGCACTGGGGTGAAGCTGCATTAATTGGTATACATTGGAAATAGTGTGAGACCTCTCAAACAATACATCCAGTAACATCACAGAGTGATTAAAAATGGTAACTTCGAGCTATCTGCTGGCAACACATTTTCAAGAAGTACATCCAAAAGGATGTACATTTTGGTTTCATGTAGTTGAACATATTCACATCAGAATGTTGTTCACCGTTTGTAAACCATTTGTAATGAGTCAGACTGGGTTTCGCCAGATGATAGTACGGAAAGAAGGGGAGAGGAAGGGAGGAGAGGGAAGAGAGGGCAAGAGATGAAGAGAAGAAGAGGGAGGGCGGGGCAGAGAGACGTACTGAAAAGCAGGAGATGGGGTGAGGAAAGAGGTGGATTGAGGGAAGGACAGGCAGAAAGAACTTGATTTTATATAGTGTCTCGGACTATACTGCAGTTGTTTCTAAGCGCTGTAAATAATGGGTGTTACAATTATACAATTAATAGTACTCAAAACAGAGCTTCAGGAGCAGAATGCAGTGGAAGGGATAGGGCACGAGCGTAATTTATAGCAAGAGTAATGTGAGGTAGCGGAAGGGGCTGGGGAGAGGGAGGAAAGAGGAGAAAATGGACAAGAGCAAAACCAGAGGGGAGAGTGACGGGGCTGCGCATGCCAGCAAATGGTGACTGTAGAGTAAAACGATGCGCTATGAAAAGGGAGCATGGAGAAGACGAGACAGGTGGGAGGACAAGAGCTAATGGGGGCGCGTAGATTAGAGGAGTTGGAAATTATGGGCGCCAACGACCTGGAGAAGCAGGTGCAACTAAGAAAGGAGGGCGCGCGGTAAGGTGAAAGGTCAAGACAGAAGGGAAGATAAGAAGGAGAAGGTGTAAGACAGAAATAGAGTCCGAAAAGACGTAACAAAGAATATAGAGAGAGAAGGTGACTCAATGAAGCGTCTGGCGAGGGAAAGTAGACAAAATAGAGAGAGAAGTTAAACGGGGAAGAAGAAAGTAGGCGAGAGTTGAGAGAAAGGGGGAGGGGACAGTCACGGCGGAAAGAATACAGAAAGGAGACAGAACAGGTAGAGGACAGAAACCACAGCACAGGGGAGGGGGAGAGAAAAGGGAGAGAAGAGAAAAGAGAGAGGAGAAAAGGCATGGGGTGGTATGAAAAAGAGAAAAAAAATGTGTGACATAGAACGATGACACGAGAAGGAACAGCGGAGAAAAAGCTGGATGATATAAATAAGAGACGCTTTGGGGTCTGAGGAGTGCAGAGGACAGCACACAGACGACACGCAGGTATGTACAGCGGGACAAGAAACAGACGCGCAATACATATTCAGCGTAACGGGAGAGGGAGGGGGGGGGGCGAACGTACAGGCGCTCTGGGCGGCGGGAGCAGAAGGTGCCGGCTATTGTACAGTCAGACATCTGTTGACATCCAGGCGGAGAGTCGAAGGTAAGGAGTGAAAGATGAGGGTGGATGAAAAGGAGAAAGGGCAGATAGGAGAGTGAAAAGGATTTTAGGCAAAAGAGAGAAAGAAAAAAATAAAACGCATAGACAGCGGTAGATAGGGAAATGAAGGGAAGCAAAATGAAAGGTGAATGTGGAAGTCATTAGAAAAAGTAGAGAACAATAAAGGAAAATTAATGAAAATGTTTTGGGAGAGAAAAGGCGACGAAGAGACAAAGGTGAAAGCAAGAGCCTAGAAGAAACGAGGAACTGGAGAACCAAATAAAGTAAAATGCAAAAATAACTGAAAAGAGGGAGTTGGGGGGAGAATATAAGAAGTAGTAAGCGAGAAGGGGTATGAAGGACCAGGTGGAAAGAAAAGAAACAACCCTCCAAGAAAGCAAGATAAGAAAGAGTAAGGAACACGGAAATGGGAGAACGAGGAAAGAAAATTCGAAGATAAATAAGGATGGAAGAATAAGAAAGAAACAAGAAGAAAAGTGCAGCCGCCATTGTTGCCGATTAGGAGCGGTGTTGAAGATGTGGAAACAGTGTTGGGCGAGCTGCGCTCCGGGACGTGTGGGCAAGGAAAGAGGCGCGCGCTTGGGAGAGCAGTCTGCTCTTTTTCAAAGCACATACTCGTGCTTGTGGCGCGCCGCTGCGCACTCCCGCAAGGCGTATGCCGCCACAAGCACGAGTATGTGCTTTGAAAAAGAGCTGCACGACGGCTGAAGGTCTCCTATGCAGCGCATGCGCGCTGCATAGGCGAGACCTAAAAAGGAAAGATAAAATAAGAGGTGCAAGAATTAGGTTAATACAGGTATAGAAGACATATTTACAGCGTTGTGCTCAAATGAATGCCTAGCAGCCTTGGGGGACATGAGAGAGAGTTGAATTAAGCCTGGAAGTGTCTTAGGAAGAGAAGAGATTTAAGATCTGTTTTGAAGGTCCGGACAGAGGCTGTGGTTCGGAAGGTTGGAGGAAGTGAGTTCCATAATCTAGCCGCATTGCCTGAGAAGGATTGAGCCATAAATCTTTCCCTTTTGAAAGTAGGGGGCTCGAGCAGTAGTTTTTCAGCATTGCGTGAAGGTCTAGAGCCGCCTGAGATTTTGAGTTTATTCGCCAGATAGTGAGGGGTGGAAGTGTGCAAGGCTTTGTGGGTGATACAGGCAGTCTTGTAAATTGACCTTGCTTCGGTGGGAAGCCAGCGAAGAGAAGACAGTCTGGCAGTGATGTGATCATATCTTTCGGCCCCATATACGAAAAGTGCCGAAGAATGGAGGACGGATTTAAGAGGGGAAAGCTGGGTTTTGGGGAGGCCAGCAAGGAGAGAGTTGCAGTAGTCTAATCTGGAGAGAACCAGTGATTGGACCAAGGTTTTCAGGTCTTGCACAGGAAAGAAACAAAAGTAAGTGACAGGGCCTCCATTTCCTTGCCTGGGGTCCATAGAGCCCTTGCTATTGTACTGATTTGCTGAAAGTGTGGAGGGCTCCGGGAGAGGGGAGGGCTGGGATTGGACAATATTCTGGGCTGTTAGAGGCGCCTCAGCTCCACATAGTGGGAGAGCGGTCAAGGCGAGAGTCTGACAGACACTGGTTCTAATCCCAAGGATAACAGACATTGAACGTTTATTAAAGTCAGATAAACCAGAAAGGCAGACAGACCACATTCCGGCTTTCACCTTGCCTTCACAACCCGGAACTCACGCCCGGAAGGGGAGGGGCGACCTTTCAGAACCGGAAGTCGGGAGACTGCCGGAAGATATAGGACATGCTTGTACATAGACAGATCAGGTCATTTGAAGATTGCGGACACACACACATGTGATCAGAGCTGGCCCTTGCACAAATAGCGCCCTGGCCACAACCCCTTTGGCGCCTCCTCTGACCTGCTGTCTTAATTGTAGGTGTGTTTGAATAATTGGAGAGGCAGGGGGAATGTGATTGGGCCAAGAGTTAGGAAAGCCAGGAAAAGAAAAACACACAAAATAGAGGCACCGAGGCAACAGCCTTCATAAACAGTGGTTAACACCAGTACTTAATCTGAAACAAAATAAAAGTGCCAGGTCCCTAGTCAGTAGGCCACTGCAGCTTGCTCCACCCATTGCCTCTCCCAGCGCTGTCAATGACAGTACCAACACAACTTATAACCATCACACTGCTATAAGTGTGGCAATTAAGACTATTCCACGGCCCTGAAGCTATAAGAATGGCTTGGGTGGCAGGTATTTGTCACTGTTAATGTATACTGAATGAATAAACAACTATTTTTGTGCTCATCTCTAAATTAGACACACAATGACATCATGTGGCACACTGTCATAAGCGCCTGTGTTGATAATTAAGAGCCGGTGCCGAGCACTGGAAACCACTGGCTCAAATTAAGCACTTGTTAACACACTTTTTGTTAAAGCCAGGCCAGAGGGAGACTGCTGCGGACAGGTCATGTGGTTTGACCTGCAGAAATTTAATGAAGGTCAAGGTATTTAACGCATCTGATTATCAGATGCTTAAATAACACTCAACTTGTAATTCCTAAGCGTACTTAAACAGAGGTTTGTTTATACATGGGTTGGAAAGAAAGGCAGAGGCCCTGATTGCTTGAGTTGCTCGTTAAATTTCGACCCTTGCGTAAACCGCTGTTTATGCATGGGTCGGAATTATAAGTTTGGTTTTATTTAACCCATTAGATAATTAATGTGTGAAATACTTCAAGCTTTGTTAAATTTTCAGCAGCTCTAACCTGCCAATATTTAAACAGGGGAAATATGTACGGTATTTACGGTACCATGCGGATTTTGGTGTGTTAAACAGCAAAATCCACGTTATTCCCCAATAACTCGTAATAGGTGTTGTTTATCGAACCTGATAAATAACCTGCCCCATGAAACTTGTCTACCAACTCTTTTGAATTGGTAGGAGAACCACAGACAGAAAGACAGACAGACAGAGGAGACAGTGCTCCAGCCCGAACTGGCACACATGGTGCTGGAGAATGTGGGAAACGAAGACAGTGGAGAGGCGCTCCGCTCACATCACGCAAGATCGAGGCGCTTTTCTCAGCCTTTGGGTACCAGTCTTTCAGATATGCAGGCCCACATGGGGGACATAACATGCCCCCAAGTGAGCCCTGGGGAGGTTCGACTGATGACGTGGTCTCTTGTCATCAGGTGACTGTAAGGGGGTGTGTACAGTATCATTACCTCCCGTCCCTCCCTCGCCTTCCTTCAGTACAATTGAGGCCCCGCCTCCCACCCAGACCCACCCCCAGCATAAAAACTCTGCCCGCCCCCACCTCCACCTGTTTTTTTTTTGTCTCCCTAGTGAGACCTACCTTCAGTTCCTCCCTGTGGCGGTGCGTCTTCGTGTTCGTTCTCTGCGACGGCAGTGCCCTCAGCAGCGTTCTCCCAGCAGTGCCTCCTCTCCTCGTCTCCCTCGTGGTATGGGGGCGGAGCGGTGGCTCAGGACGCCGCAGCGTTGTTGGGCGGTCCTCCTGTGGCTGGGGCTGTGTTTCCGGGTCGGGCCTGCTTGGATGCCTCTGCTCCCGGACTGCACACATCGCGGAGGCCTGGTAGGCCGGGTTTTTGACCCGGTTGTTTATTCCTTTTTCTGATGTTTCTCTTGACGAGCATGGTCTTCTGTCTGCCTTGTCTTGGGGCTGCTAGGGGCTGTTTTCCACTTGCTGCCCTGGGTCGCATATGGTTGTTGGGGGCATTCTGGTGTCCTCTTCCTCTGCTGCTTGGTCTCCGGTCCCCCTGGGGCGCCCTGGACTAATGGGCTCCGCGGGGGTGTGGTGCCTCTCATGTCTGTGGATGGTGCAGGACTTGGTTGAGGCTGCCCTGTCCGGTGCTTACGGGCTCGGCCGATGCCTTCTGGTCCGCCCCGTCCTCATCCGGCGGATCCTGTGGGCGGCTGGTTTCCGTCTGGATCCTGAGGTATTGGGCCTTCTCCCGCCTCTGGCGTTGCCTTTGGCTCCGGGGGGTGTGGTGGGTCACTTGGGCTCCTGTGCTGGTCGGCAGGGTTTTCCTCTTACCTGCTGGGCGGGTCCTGTGGGATTCTTTCCTTGGTGTTCCCGGCCCTCCTGGTTGAGCTTGCCCTTCGGTCCCGGTGTGGGGACTGATGCTGTGGGAGTGGCGTGCGTTACCCGTGCTTGATGTATTTCATGCTGTTTCCACTTTTGTGTGCTTTGTACTTGCTACTTTGTCCACTGTGGACCGCCCGGCTGCCGGTCGATTGTCGGTTGCCTGTGGTACCTGCTGTGTGCGATCTCTTTCCCTCAGCCCTAAGCATTCCTTCTGTGCTGTGTTGGTCCTGATTGGTTTCAGGTTCCTTTACGCCCTCTCTTGCGTCGGTGGGTTTTTTCCTGCGGTGCTGCGGGTCCCTTGCTTCCTCCGGCGGCTTTGCTTGTTGGGGGTGTTTGCCCCTTTCCTCCCATTGGGCTGTTGGACTCTGTCCTGGCCGCACTGCTTGACGGGTCGGCTGTTCTGCTTGGCTGGTGCTGTGGCGCTGGCCTGTTCTCGGCTTCTCCTGCGCCCTCCTTGGTGTGGGGTTTCGTGGCTTTGGCGGCGGCTGTTAGGGCCTCCGGCCATAGCGCCCGGTACGCCCCTGCTCTTGTCCGATCTCTGTAGTTTAGCTGGGTCGGGCCTGGTTTGTGCCTGGATGGGTGGCTACCTGGGACTATTCGGTGCTGTGGGCTGCAGGTCCTCTGTCCTTCTGGCCGCCTTGGGGCTTCTGCGTGCCTTTCCTTGTGTGGGGCGTCCTGCCTTTCTGGGGTGCCTTGTCCTGGGGCCTCTCATTTGTCCCCGATGTGGGTGTCTCCTCCGCCTTTCCGGTGGGAACGGTTTTGGCCTGTTTTTCGCCCTGGCTCCCTGCCTCCTCGCCTGAGGGCCCTGCCCGGCTGGGTCCCTGTCGCTGCTGTCTGGACGGTTCCCTACGGTGGGTGGTCGTCTTCGGCCTTTTCTTCCTCGGTGGCGGCGGCCCGTTTCTGGTGGCTGGGTCCTGTGTACTTTGGTTCATGAGTACGGGGTCGTCTTGGTGCAGGTTCCTCCGGATTCGGGGGTTCGGATGACTCCACTGCCTGTCTCCGGTCCCCGCAGGGTGGCTCTGCTGGTCGGGGTGTCCTGTTTGCTTGCCATGTGGTCGGTCTGCTGGGTTCCTGTCGAGGAGCCCGGGCCCCTCTCCATTCTGTTTCTGGGGTTAGGGGGTGTCCGGCGGCTTCGGCCTGTCCTGGCTCTCCTGTGGGTCTGCTCCTGGGTTCGGCCCCTTCCCTTCCATGTGTTGGCCCTTTCGGCCGTCATTCCTCTGGTTCTGCCTGGCATCTTTTGGCGTGCCGTGGGTCTCGGGGACGCCTCTCTCCGTTTCCCAGTCGCCGCTTCTTTTCTGCGGTTCGCTGTGGGAGACGCCCATTTCGGTTTTGCGTCCTTCCCTTCGACCTCCGGCCCTCGCCCTGGGTCTTCCCGCAGGTCCTGGTGCCTCTCGTGGCTCTTCTTCGTGCGGGGGTTTTTCCTTCGTCCTTCTCTGTTGGTCGGCCTCTTGCTGTGTGCGGCCGGAGTGTCTTTTTTGCTCGGTCTGTTCGGGGGGACCTTGGTGGTTCTTCTGGAGATCGGGTTTGTTGGTGGCCTGGGGTGTGTCTTCTGTGGTCCCCTCTCGGGGCTTGGTGTTCATTGAGGCTCATTTTCGGCCTTTGCGTGGCCATGTTCCCTTGTCCTGCCTGCACCTGGTCTCTCTTCCTTCGCTGGCTCGGGCCTTGTCGTCCCGGGGGCTCCTCCAGCGGTCCTGTGGCTACAGGGGCGGGGGCTCCTGGCTTCTGGGGTGTTTTCCGGTTCCCGGGGCTCATTTTCTTCTTCTCCGCCTGACTGTCTGGATCCTGTTGGGTTGGTCTCCGGGGTCTTTTGTCCCTGCTACCCATGTCAGTCCGTGTCCGGGGGGGAGCTATCCTGGTGGCTCTCCCGCCGTCGCTTTCTGGCTGGCTGTTTGCTGCCTCCTCCGGCTCCGCTTGTGGTGGCTTTGGCCGCCGGCCTGTCCGGGTGCGGGGTTGGCTGGGGTCTGTTCGGGTTCAGGGGTGCTGGTCCCTGCTGGTCTCCCAGAGTTCCTCCTGCTGGCGGATGTTGGGGGCTTGCCCTGGTGCTCTTTCGAGGCTCTCTGCAGGGCCCCTGGGGTGTTGGTTCGGTCTGGCGTTCTGGGGGCGTGGTCCTCTGTCCGCCCTCTGGGTGGGTCCAGGTTCTGGTCCTTGTTCCTTGTTTGCCTGCGTCCTGTTTCTCTGGCTCCGGTCTGGGTGCTGGGGCTGTCGGCTCTCTCCCTTCGGCGAGTGGCCTCTGGGCTGGCGGATCTGTTGTGCTGGGTCCTTCCTTCTTCCCACGATTTCTCTCTTGTTCCCCGTGTGGCCAGCCTGTTGGTGGGTCGTTGGGGCCTCCCTGTGGTGGTCCTGTTGCGGATCCGGGGAGGGCCTTGGTGGCCCGGTTCCGGTCTCTTGGCTGGAGTCCCGGGGCTCGGGGGGGTCGTTGGCCTTCCCTCTCTTGTGCCTCGGGGTCTTCTGGGTGCCTTCCCCCCCCCCCCTTTTTTCCGCTGCTCCGGGCCTCTCTGGTTCTGGTCAGGTGGCTCTGTGCTCTGTGTTGGTTGCTCCCCGTTGGCCTGGGGCGCCTTGGTCTCCTCTCCTGTCCGAGTTCTGTTGCGTTCGGGAGTGGGTCCTTCCGGTGGTTCCGTTCCCTTTGATGTTTCCGGCCCTTCCCCTGGGTTCTGTGCGGGGGTTTCGCCTGCTGCCTGGTGGTGGTGCGGCTGGGCTTTGCTGGGTTGGGGGTTCCTGACCGTTTGGCGGTTGCTTGGCTGCCTTCCTGTCGGTCCTCCTCTCTGCTGTCCTGTGCTTGGCATGGGCGGACCTTTTCGGCCTGGTGTTCTGCTCTGGGTGTTGTTCCCACGGTGGCTGGCCCCACCCAATTCCTTCCGGGTGGGGCTCTTCTGGGTTTGTCGGTGTCTCCTCTGCGGGTGCTGTGGGCGGCTCTCCGGCTTCTTGATGCTCCTGGCGTTCTTGCGGGTTGGCGGGGGTCTGTTGCCCCCTCGCCCTGTCTGGTCCTTCCCTTCGGGGTCTTGGCTGCTGGTATTGGCAGTCCTCCCTTTGGTCCCCTTGGGGTCTCAGGTTGTGGCTCTTGTCTTTTGGGCCTTGTTTTTGGTTGCCATCCCCTCTGCGCGGCGCTTGGGGGTGTTGGATCGGCTGTGGGTTCTCGTTTAGCTTTGATCCGGTTGCGGGGGTTGTTTGGCCTTCCTCTGCTCTGTTGGGTCGTTGGCTTTGGTCCCCGGTCTTGCTGACTGTCCGTCTTTTGGGGGTGGTTCCTCCTGTGGGGATTCGGGGGTGTTCCTCTCGCTGTTTGGCGGCTTCGGTGGCTGCGTTGCTGGATGTCCGGCGTGCTTTGCTGTGGTCCCTGCCGGTTGTGGTGTCCTGCCGGGTGGGCTCCTCTGTGGGATCTGTTGGACTGCGACCTGGTCTTCTCCCTCTCCGTTTGACTGTCGCTGTCCGTTTGCGTGTCTAGAACGTTTGTCTGCTGTTCTGGGCCGCTGGTTTCCTGGGATGTTGATCTGCTGTGTTTGGGGCACTGTTTCTGTTTTTGTGTTCTCTCGCAATCAGCTGTCCGTCTCTGTTTTCTTCTGCTTGCTATGTCCTCAATTGTACTGAAGGAAGGCGAGGGAGGGACGGGAGGTAATGCTCCCATTTCTAATGATAATGGCATTACTCCTAGTCCTACTCCCTCGCCTTCCTTCAAGGACCCTCCCTCCCGGTGGGGTTCATCTGAGTGCTAGCTCGGCTTGTTTACGTACAGGTGGAGGTGGGGGCGGGCAGAGTTTTTAACTGGGGGTAGGTCTGGGTGGGAGGCGGGGCCTCAATTGTACTGAAGGAAGGCGAGGGAGTAGGACTAGGAGTAATGCCATTATCGTTAGAAATGGAAGCATTATATCACATCCTATGCTCGGAGTGGGGGATGTGTAGGGAGGGTTGACGTTTAATGGTGACTCATCTGTGTTGTACCTTCCGTTCGGAGCACAGCTGATGACTATATGATTATTGTGTTCTATCACTGAGACGTAAAAAAATATAAGAAAAGGAAATGTCATTTACTAGGCATATATTATACCACGAAAGATTAATAATACGTTTTTACACAAAAAAATTGATGCAAAGTAGGCTCGAGCAAAATAATATTTATGCCGACGTAAGCTTGTGTGGTGTCTGCAATTTTGCTTTACGCTTGATACATGAAATGCCCAAGATTGTGCCAAATTGTGTAACTAAGATTTTGGTTTTTTCGTATAAATCTTTTCCGAGGAGCACGGGGACAACGCGAATGAACAGAATGTTGTTCGCATCACGTGTGATTTTGCACTATTTATTTAGTGTAAATTCCAGTCCACGTCCAAGATGGACACTGAGATGCATTTCACGCTAAAAAGACTGGGAGATGTCATACTGGCATTTCATGTAATAATGCGTAATTTCTTTGGGCATTTCGCGCATCTCCCCCAGAAGAAATGATGGTAAATTATACTCATTTCGCTAAGGTCTACTGCAAGAAACACACCTGCGTAAACAACAACCGCACCACATGAAACACAACCTGAAAAACCAGCAGCCAAACTAAACCAAACGCGTATTTCGAAAAGGAAACGGGAACTAGAAATCGATGGCTGGAAAGCAAACAATCTGAAAGGCAATAATATGTTCATTAAACAGAAGCAATCAATGTCCCGAGACTAAAGCTAATTCAGAAGCAGAAAGGCAGCAAAGCAATCGATGCATCTGGAAGGAATGCCCACGAGCCAATTAACAAGAAGTTTCTCCAAAGGAAACAACTGAAAAAAAGAACTGAGCTAATCTAGTGAGTTAAAAATAAAACGCTTTGAAACACAAGTGTTGTTTTTATTTAGCCCGGAGCCAGGTTTCAGGCCATGTCAGAGGGCTCAGAGGTGGTGGACGGAGTCTGACATGATGTTAAATCAATCTTGATTTTTGAGCCAACAGCAAAATGCACACCGGGTTTCCTGCTTTCAATTACTTCCCAGCGTCCTTCACGCTATTGGCTGAGAGTCCCGCTCATGACATGGAGCAGTTGGCCTCTTTGCATTGGGGGATAAGGTAGACATGGGTTCACTACATGCTTTTGCAGACCCCAACAAATCCCAGACCCCCAACAAATATTTGTTGACTTGATGTGTATTTCATGCTGTCATTGAAGCTAGTAATAGCTGGCAAGTTTCCCAGGTCCATGCCTGACTAGTCAGGCCAGTACTGTTTTTTCTTTGATTCTCGGCCTAGTAGACTTATTTATCCCGGTGTAAAACTAGAACTACAAGTCCCAGAATTCTAAGAAAAATCTTACCAGGGCTTTCCTTTTTCTGATCACGTGTCAGTCTATTTCAATTGAACAGCACCCGAACTACAGTTCCCAGAATACATTGGTTTGTTAAATGAATTCTCAGGCCCAGTATCATGGTGTTCCGGTGACATGAGGGTCACCTGCTAACCCGAATATAGGAATCGGTATCAAGTCAACTAACCCAAGGTTACCAGATGACTCCAAGTCAGCAGTGGAACAGGTTCCAGTCCTGAGTTTTCTTCAGAGACCATTGATTCCAGGTGTGTTCAGCTGCATTTGTAGGTTAACCTTTCTAGATGTTCATCAAGGTCACGCCGCCATCTGTAGATAGCACGGCACGTGAGGATATGTCAATAACCCCCTGACGCTAGCCCTCCAGCCTTCTTGGTCGCCTTACCTGTGTCTCTCGCCCCCATGGTTACTGATAAACTCTGGGCTGCACGTGACATACAACAGCCCTGACTCACTGCGTCATCGAATAGACCTCCGAGCGTCATAATAAACGTGCGACGTCCGCGTCATACCGCCTAGCGCTGCGAAGTGGCCCGAGAGGAAACGTCGAGCACGTCACGACATTAAACTCCACAGAATGAATGGTTTCCGCTTCTCTCGTACTCTGCGGCTTGTGTTTGGCGTCCAAGCCAAGGGAGCTACAAACTGAACAGAAAGGTTCGTAAAACTGCACTTTGTGTTACTTGTACAGAAACCTAGAATTGTCGTCTTCCCTCTTGCACCCAGACTGAAGCATTGCCTGGTGACGCGTTGGTTGTTTTTTCAATTAAAAAATGTGAAAATCTCTGATCCGGGGCCTTCTACCAGCTTCTGTGCGCCCCCCACCCCCCCCTGCAATGCAGTCCTCCCACAAAGGCCTCAAGCTACCCAGGTCCATGGGAGATTACCGCATCCAGTCCGGGGTTTTCCTTGGCATCCTGGGGCTTGTAGTCCTTATTTTATAAAGGCATAAACCAATCCCAAGATTTAAATAAATAAAACCAGCCTGGATGAGTTACCCAGGCATGGACCTGGGAAACCCCAGGGCTGTCAGGTTCACAATGCTCTTGGCACACACTAAATGTTTTTTTTTTTTTGCTTCCGACTCCTCCCTTCTTTTTTCTTCTTAGTAATGAGGGCCACTCACTGAGTCAGTCACTGACTGCAGCTCTGCACCACATGAAACGTTTTGATCAGCAGTGTCCCACCCTGGTGGACCAGTGCTTGCCTCCCTGCCTTGGGTGCCCACGGTTTATTAGCATCAGACCTAGAGCAGAGCTCTCAAGGAGCACGTGGGAGTAGCTCACCCTGTCCAAGTGTTTTCTTTGCACTATGGCATTTGTAGGCTGTCTGAGCCCATTATTAAACCAGAACTACAAGTCCCAGAATGCAAAAAAAAATCTGGACTGGGTGCTCTACTGAGGCATGAAACTTTGAGCTCCTCTTAGGGAGGTCTCTCTGAGCCAGTTCAGAGGTCCTCAAGTTTCCCAGGTCCCCACGTGAATAGCTTTTCCAGTCCTGGTTTCTGCTTTGCATCCTGGAATTTGTAGTACTTATTATTTGAGCCAGTGGTTTCCGGTGCTCAGCACCGGCACTTAATCATCAACATCAGTGCTTTTCATGAGCACCAGTTAAGCACGCCATAATTTACGGGGAGATTAAGTGATTTGCTCAGAATCACAGAATTTTAAGCTGACGCCGAGACTTGAACCTGGTTCCCCAGCTCCGCCGTCTGCAGCTCTGGCCTCCACAAGACCACAACACATCCTTTCCCCACTTTCATGGTTAGTAGTTTGTTCTGTTTTAGGCTGCACTAACACGAGAAATGGGCTGGTGCAAGCTGCCTCCTGGCGAGAGCCCCAGCAGGTATATTTTTTTTCCAAGTATTTTTTTTTCAAATTAACCAGGAGCAGCCGGTGCAGGTTAGGGGGTTGGAGGGGGGAGGGGAGTCGACAGACGACGATGGGGGGGAAAACTAAATAAAAAAAAAAAAAAGTAAACCACTTACCTTGCACTCGCCGCATTGTCGAGTCGGTGAGCGCAAGGTAAGTGGTTTTCTTTTTTTTATTTCTTTTTATATAATTTTCCCTCATCGTCTGTCGACTCCCCTGCCCCCCCCCTTCCCCCACACAACCTACCCTACCGCGCTTACATGCACCGGCCACTCCTGCTAAAACTCTAGCTTGTTTTACTGCACTGGAATATGTTTGCCAATTGCTGTTTTAGATTATACCAATTGCATTCTGGAACATGTAGTTTAATATTCTCCCTTATGTTTATGGGTCCTAGCATGAGAAGTAATATTAGGAAAGCAAGGTCTGGATGGGAATGTAACAGCTGACGCAAAATCACTTCAAGCTACAAAGTACTTTAACTGACGTCATGGCATTTACGAAATTCCAAACACTTTTCACTTGTCAGAAATCTGTGACCTCCCTATCGCTCACGGCAAAGAGTGATTAAATGAGCATTGACAAAGCCAATAGATCTTGCATTTTGGTCCTGACTAATACATTTAAAAAGCCAGTTACAGTAAAAAAAAAAATTGCTTTCTGTATAAAATTCATTTATATGAAAAAGAGTTTAATGTGTGATAACTCAGGGTACTATTTAGATGTAAAATAGTCCCTCCTGCAACGCAATGTAAGCATTCCACACGAAGCAGAACATTACACTAAACAGCCAATAGCAAGAGGTGAAGGAACAATACTCCTCTGAGGTGAGCCAAGGGCCACTCTGTGTATTTTATAGAACTGTTAACAATAGGTCATGCAGATGTTCTGCTGTCAATCCAGAAGCTAACAAAGTTACTTTGTAATACCAGGACTGTCCGTAAATGTCTGCATTTGGAGTACGAACACACACAGTTGTCAAACAGCGGCGTGTTATGTGCGAAACCTTAGGCAAAGTCAGGGTTTTTAGCTATTAGCACTTTGCATGTTGGGATTTTGAGTCCATGACTACACTTAAAAGTGAAACTCCAGGTCCCACAATGCACTATGATGAAGGTGTCACAGAGGAAATCTGTGCAGGCTCTATTTAAAACACGTAAAGCCTCATGAGCGCCTCAGTGTATAGGCACCATTATAGCGCCTGGTGAAATAACGCTACAGCGGAGTGCTTTATTTCCCAAGGTGGTATCTGAGTTGGAGAGGCCAGAGTTCGGCACACCATGCAACATCAAAGTTTGCAAACCTGAAAACTGCATGCTTTGCCTCTTTTTGACTTCCTTTAATTTATGAAAATTTTTACTTTGTTTTTTTTCTTGTGAAATTTGCTTAGTGAAATCGAACGTTCGAGAGTGAGACACCTGCTTTACTAGTAACCTCGTTTCTGGTGCAAACTCCCGTGGCACTGCTCCCGAGAGAGGTGATAGAGGCCGGGTTGTCCTCTGTCACGAGGGAATGGCAGTTTCAATCATAACACTGTAATTATTGGCTCAAAACTAATCCCAGAATGCAAAGTGCTGTTGGTTAAAAGCCAGGACTGGCCGAGAGTGTCACACATGACATGGGCCCTCAGCATCTGTGCTCTGTTGCCTTTAATGTCAGACTAAGGGCTGTTCCTGTTGGCGTTCACTGGAAGGCGCGAACCTCAAGTGGCAATGTTTGTATGTCTGTTTCATTGTGTATATATGATTCATAAACAACTGTCACACAGAGGCAGCTGGGAGACCATCAGAAACAAGGGAGTATTACTGCACTATTATAATGTATAGCAAGTCGGTATTTACTAACTTTTGTAAGGTACTGCAGGAGAGCATGGACTCACTGCTGTAAGGCGCTGCAGGAGGGCATGGACTCACTGCTGTAAGGTGCTGCAGGAGGGCATGGACTCACTGCTGTAAGGTGCTGCAGGAGGGCATCGACTCACTGCTGTAAGGTGCTGCAGGAGGGCATCGACTCACTGCTGTAAGGTACTGCAGTAGAGCATTAACTCACTGATGTAAGGCGCTGCGGGAGAGCATTGACTCACTGCTGTAAGGCACTGCAGTAGAGCATTGACTCACTGATGTAAGGTACTGCAGTAGAGCATTAACTCACTGATGTAAGGTACTGCAGGAGAGTATTAACTCACTGATGTAAGGTACTGCAGGAGAGCATGGACTCACTGATGTAAGGTAATGCAGGAGAGCATGGACTCACTGATGTAAGGTACTGCAGTAGAGCATTAACTCACTGCTGTAAGGTACTGCGGGAGCATCGACTCACTGCTGTAAGGCGCTGCGGGAGAGCATTGACTCACTGCTGTAAGGCGCTGCGGGAGAGCATTGACTCACTGCTGTAAGGCGCTGCAGGAGGGCATCGACTCACTGCTGTAAGGTACTTCGGGAGCATCGACTCACTGCTGTAAGGCGCTGCGGGAGAGCATCGACTCACTGATGTAAGGTACTGCAGGAGAGCATGGACTCACTGATGTAAGGTAATGCAGGAGAGCATGGACTCACTGATGTAAGGTACTGCAGTAGAGCCTTAACTCACTGCTGTAAGGTACTGCAGGAGCATCGACTCACTGCTGTAAGGCACTGCGGGAGAGCATCGACTCACTGCTGTAAGGCGCTGCGGGAGAGCATCGACTCACTGCTGTAAGGCGCTGCGGGAGAGCATCGACTCACTGCTGTAAGGTACTGCGGGAGAGCATCGACTCACTGCTGTAAGGTACTGCGGGAGAGCATCGACTCACTGCTGTAAGGCGCTGCGGGAGAGCATTGACTCTCTGCTGTAAGGCGCTGTGGGAGAGCATTGACTCACTGCTGTAAGGCACTGCAGTAGAGCATTGACTCACTGATGTAAGGCACTGCAGTAGAGCATTGACTCACTGATGTAAGGTACTGCAGGAGAGTAACTCACTGATGTAAGGTACTGCAGGAGAGCATGGACTCACTGATGTAAGGTAATGCAGGAGAGCATGGACTCACTGATGTAAGGTACTGCAGTACAGCATTAACTCACTGCTGTAAGGTACTGCGGGAGCATCGACTCACTGCTGTAAGGCGCTGCGGGAGAGCATTGACTCACTGATGTAAGGTACTGCGGGAGAGCATTGACTCACTGCTGTAAGGCGCTGCGGGAGAGCATTGACTCACTGATGGAAGGTACTGCGGGAGAGCATTGACTCACTGATGTAAGGTACTGCAGTAGAGCATTAACTCACTGATGTAAGGTACTGCAGTAGAGCATTAACTCACTGATGTAAGGTACTGCAGGAGAGCATGGACTTACTGATGTAAGGTACTGCGGGAGAGCATTAACTCACTGATGTAAGTTAATGCTCTCCTGCAGTACCTCACTGATGTAAGGTACTGCAGTAGAGCATTAACTCACTGATGTAAGGTACTGCAGGAGAGCATGGACTTACTGATGTAAGGTACTGCGGGAGAGCATTAACTCACTGATGTAAGTTAATGCTCTCCTGCAGTACCTCACTGATGTGAGTACTGCAGTAGAGCATTAACTCACTGATGTAAGGTACTGCAGGAGAGCATGGACTTACTGATGTAAGGTACTGCGGGAGAGCATTAACTCACTGATGTAAGTTAATGCTCTCCTGCAGTACCTCACTGATGTAAGGTACTGTAGGAGAGCATTAACTCACTGATGTAAGGTACTGCGGGAGAGCATGGACTCACTGATGTAAGGTACTGCAAGCCCCTCACCTGCAACACGAGTACTTACTCAGTGCCTCAAGGTGCTACAACCCCGTCCACCTCCAATGTGAGTGTATGGTCAGTTCTCTCAGATACTCACAAAACTCACCCTTTTAATGTCCTGCAAGGGAGCATTTACTCGCTGCCGTCAGCTACTGCAAGCTCTCTTACCTACTGCATCAGTTGTAGGCAAGAGGGTGCCACCGACACCTGCAATAAGTGAGTGAATGAATGAGAAGGACTTCTGGAGAGCAATGACTCCCTGAAGTGTGAGTCCTGGCTGATGCTCGAGCTGGAGCAGACGGAAACCGATTCATTACTAGGAAACAGCCAAGTCTAGAATTTTCGGCAAAACCAGGACGGGTCCATGAAAGGTAGAATTTAAAGGGAGAAGGAGTGCCAGCGGCGAGCACAGCAGGGTATCTGCCACCCGTTGTGCCCCCCTCTCCCCCGAAATCTTGGAACTTGGAGATCAGTATCTGTTGCAGATTGAAGGGACCTCGAAGGAATGTAGGAACAAAGGGCACGCGCCTAAGAGTCTTGTGACAAATGCCAAGCTGCTTAAAGACAGACCACAGACCTCGGGACTGGCACGCAGATGACGACATCCACCTGTGATTGAGGGGCGAGGGGGAAGCCCTGAAACAAGGCGGGCAGCAGCATTCTGCACCACTTGAAGGGTAAGAGAGGCAGGGAGAACTAAGAACAAAGTTTCAGAAACCATTTTTTTAAATTTCTTATTTTTGCAGGTTTTTTTTATAGTGCTTGCTTGGCTTTAAGGCATCAGAGCACTTTATGTGAACACCAGCTCACATTAAACAAGGTCAGATTTGTTTAAGGCAGAGGGAGAATAAGTGATTTGCCCAGAATCAGAAGATGTTGTGGTGACGCTGGGACTCGAACCTGGTTCCCCAGTTTCACGGGCGCAACTTTACCCGAACTTCGGGGTGGGGGTGGGGGGGGGGGTGTGTAACACTCCCAGCCAGGGCTGGTCTTAGCACTGTTTGCACACGGTGCAACAGTCTTTTTTGGCGTCCCCTCCCCCATTTCCTCCTTCTCCATGAATTCCCTCACTACCACTCACCAACAATGCACCTCATCTCTCTATAGCCCCTTTCTGACAAACATTTCATTTTTTTTATAGGGCTACTCGTAGTTTACTCACACTCTGATCTGCATGGTACAAGTTCTTTGTAGAAGTCACATTAACCCTCTGCGCTGTGTGGGTGGCAGGAGTGCCCATGTGAGTGCACGGTGAGCGGTGCAACAGTGTGAGAGTAGGGTAAGAGGAGTGACTGCAGGGTGAGTGAGGTGACCATATGAATTTGGGTGCGGCTTTAAGTGCAGAGTGGGACGAATAAATGCATGGTTAGTGATGGGCTTGTTTGAGTGAGATTGCAGATTGAGCAGTTAGGGGAACAGGTGAGTGAAGTGTCACATGAGTTCAGGGTGAGAAGTATGCTTGTGTGACTGCAGGGTGAAGTACAGGGTGAACAGCACAAGTGCATCGTGAGTGCAGAGTGATCACTGTGAGTGCAGGGTGAGTGCGTGAATGGTGTGAGTGCATGGTGATCATTGTATGTACATTGTGATCACTGTGAGTGCAGGGTGAGTGTGAAAGTGAAGGGCGAGAATGAGGAGTGAGTTGTCTGAATGCAGGGTGCATTCCCAGACACTTGAAGTAACTCAGCATGTTATTGATGGCGGCGTAGGGCTTCAGATATAAGTTAAGCTTTTGCTATTATGGCATTAATCGGGGATCGAGGGGGGAGGAAATAAATAATGTGCTGATCCTGCAACAAACTTCCAGTCTTGTGATTAGGGTTGCAGCTCGTTATATTGATGTCTCAGACCGTACAAGAATAAACAGTCACCTAAAGCTGTTTTTTCAGCACTTATCTGTGCATACTTCGAACAGCAAATATAAATAGAAAGCACTTTTAATTGTGTTCTAGGGCTGCCTGGATGATCTATGACTGATAATTAAAGGGAACAAAGACAGAAAAGTCACATTACAAATGAATACATACTTTTTTATTTATACCCCTATTTAGTGTCAAGATGAGGTCTTGGCAGGCTCTTTAAACAACACATGGCTGGCATTTTTCTTGTGGCAACCCTACTTTATTATATTCCTTTTCATGAAATGCATTCTCACACTACCGCAGTAAATGTAAAATACAAATGTAAGGAATTGGCAGAGTGAGGGCCCAGGGGTTACTGGAACCAGAAAAAAAAAACTAAGCCTCGGTAAACAGTTTACAAAGGTATGTAAATATGCAAATAGTCTTTAAAGACCTGTGAAAAACTCAGGCGTGCCGGAGAATAAGGCTCCGAACACTGCCCAGCCGAGCCCACAGCAGCTCGAGCTGCAGCAGCCCGGGCTGAGACACGACGGGGGAGGGAGGGGGTTAGGAGTGGGGGGTAAAGCCCTTTTAGCCCTATGGGCGTTGCGCGCACGTGCCCAGTTTCAAAGTCTGCTGCTCAGGCGCCTCACCACATCTCCTCCCCTACAATCTGTAGACAATAAAGGAATAATCTTGTTAAGAATGTGAAGATTTAAAGATATACAGATGCCGCCTTATAAACGATGCTCACAATTGATGAGGTGCCTAAAATCACACCTAGATCATGAGTGGTGGAAGAGAGGGGGAGCCACCAGGATGAGGTCCAAATAGAAGGGCAACCTCTAAACCAGAATTCCTCTGTCGCTTCACTGTTCAAGTTCAAAGAAGTGTCATCCAGAAGCAAGTGCAATCATGGAAAACGGAAACTTAGCAGAGACCTCTTTTAAGAGAGACCTCTTTTAAGAGAGACCTCTTTTAAGAGAGACCTCTTTTAAGAGAGACCTCTTTTAAGAGAGACCTCCTTTAAGAGAGACCTCCTTTAAGAGAGACCCCCGTCAACAGAGCATCATTAAAGGATGCAGGTATCTCTGTCATCAGCATGGGACATGAAGGAGAAGCCAAAGGAATTTAAAGGAGAGATGTAGATATTGAAGAGTGTGGGACTGAGAGATGAACCTTGCGGCACTCCTCAGGCGAGGGGCCTGAACACACAGAGAGGTGAAAGGCGTACTGCCTCTCACTCGCCTAAAAAAGATTTCAAGCAGGGCACAGCTTTATTTAATGCTGAACTGAGCTAAAGTGTCATGAGAGCAATGAAATCCAGGCTGCACTTGGTCAAGCATGATGTTTGATTCTATAAATCACAATATTTGTGCATTTATCTTCTCTAAACTTTTGGCCAAAAAAAGGAAGGCGTGAGATGGGTCCGAAATGACTTTGAACTGAAAGCTCTGATGAGGGCTTCTTAGGAGAGGGACGTTGAGATGTCTTCCAAGCAGTGGGAGCCACAGCAGTAGACACAGAAGAGTTGCTTGGCTCAGTCTCAGTAAGTGAGTAGAGTGTGCAGTGTCACGTGGCTAATGATGGGTGAAGTCAGGACAAGGGTCTAATGGAGAGCCAGACTTAATCTCTCTTAGCCAAGGAGGACAGCGTATCAGCCGACAGAGGGCACACTTCAAGGGTTTCCCATCGAGTGTCCGAATATATGAAGGGGGTGCAAACACCCTTAATCTTCTCAGATAAAAATGGCGAAAGTAAGTTGCACGAGGCTCTGAGGGCACAATGAAGCAATTGTTTACTCAATAGATGGGTGCCACTGCACACACTCACAGGATAAAGATAGTTTATTACTGCCCTGGAACACTGCCGGCACTCACCCACTGGGTGAGCACACCACTGGGGTATCATGGCACTGAAATCAGGTTGTGTAAGATTCTAGCTCCATTTGCTGACGCCCACAGTTAGGCACAGGGGAACAACCAGGTCTTAAGTCTCCTCCTGAATCTTAGAAGATCTGGTTCATCCTTGAGTAAATCAGGAAGTGAGTTCTATTTGTGGGTGGCGAGGACCGAAAAGGCCACTGGCCGGCCAACTTAGGGCCCATTAGATCACGATGAGGCGATCACCTCACAGTGCAAGCAGATGGTGTTTGAGCTGGGCCCTACGGGGGTGGCCGGGCTGCTAGGTGACTAGATTGCCTTATGAACCAAGCATAAGGATTTGAACTTAATTCCCCTTTTCGCCGGCAGCCAGTGTAGTCTAGACAAATTTGGGGTTATATGGATATTGTGCTGGACACCACTAGTTAGCCTTCCTGCAAAATTTTGAATCTGTTGTAGTGTCTTAATAAGGGATGCTAATCCCAAGTAAAGTATTACAGTAGTCTAGAAGAGAATAAATGATAGTATTCAAAATTTTAATTTTTGGGCTGAAGTAAACAAATGAAGTACTCGTTTAAGGCAGTGCAGCTGACCAGATAAGATTTACCTAACCACTGATGCTACTTGTTCAGTTAAGGTTAAAGAGGTGCCAATTTCTAACGCAGAGGCTCTCGACCACCGGGACCAGCAAGCGTGTAGAGCCTACACTGGGTAGCCAAAAACTGTCTGGTTTCAGCCCTGCAGGTGTTGAGGTACCAAAAATCTCTATTTCAGAGCCATTCACCTTGAGATGGTTAGAGTTCATCTAATGATGGTCATTACCTAATTAATCGTGTAGATCCAAAGAAGACTTGGTGTCAAAGACGAACGATTATCTGCCGGTCATCAGCATAGGGGGAGAACGTTTGTTCAAAGAATTTGGTCAAGTAAGCCAAAGGAGTGACATGCAAAATAAAAAGAAAAGTAGAAAGGATGGAGCCCTGTGGAACACCACAACAACCCTGCCTGGAAGAGTATTCAAGGCGAGGCAGCCTGGCTTAGGAGGATCTATCGGGCCAACAGGTCCTTCGGCCAGACCAAGGCGAACCCTGCACACCAGATTCGGGAAGTCTGGTGTCCAAGGCCGCAGTGGGGTCTGGCAAAAACTAAGACTGTTGTTAGTCAGGTGCTGGTTCCTGCACAAAAACCCATCTGTGCTACATGGAGGAGATGGTTTACGGGAACAAACCTGGAAAGATGTTGGAAGTGTGAGTGGTTACTAACTGCCCTTGAGGACTCTACTCCCGCTTATCGGCAATAGGTGCTTCCACCCACCGCACTAAGCCACAGTTCAGAGAACTCCTACTACAACAGGAGTGTTCAAAAGATCCTTACTACCCATTAATGCTACGCTTCCGTTATCTGAAATAGGTGCGTCCACCCACCGCACTAAGCCACAGTTCAGAGAACTCCTACTACAACGGGAGTGTTCAAAAGATCCTTACTACCCATTAATGCTACGCTTCCGTTATCTGCAATAGGTTCATCCGTCCACGCACCGCACTAAGCCACAGTTCAGAGAACTCCTACTACAACAGGAGTGTTCAAAAGATCCTTACTACCTTGCTACGCTTCCGTTATCTGCAATAGGTGCGTCCACCCACCCACCGCACTAAGCCACAACTCAGAGAATTCTTACTACAACAGGAGTGTTCAAACACACTCCACAATCCATTTAAGTAGGAGACCGTCCTCGTTGCCGCGACCAGTGTAAGGAACACTGAATGGAGCAAAAGTCTGTGTTTCTTTTTACACATACTTTCTTGTATAGTGCACTCTGAATAACCTGATGTTTTTGTTCCAGGCGCTTGAGAGGGTTTCCTTTCTTTGTCTAGTTGTCGGTAACAATAACTGACCGCGGCCCTGGAGGGGTGGCAAGAGGTACAAGAACTCTTTGCCACATCTAGCTACTGTGTTCCAACAGAGCTTAACCTTGAGGTCCAACGCGTGCTACTGCAGTGATGAATGTCTCTTAGATATGATGGTGTTTGCCCTCTTCTGATCTGTGCTGCTAACAGAGGAGAACAGTCTGGAGGAATGTTGCTGTATTACTGGCCAAGTCACCCACTCCCCTTTCCATCATCCATTTCAGAGATACCTTAGTGTGCTAATCCTCGGGAGAATGTTTTATTTTCTTTATAATTCCCAGTTTTTAGGATTTATGGACTTGAAAGACTTTTTTTTTAAGCTTCTCTGCTTCCAAAGGTTCATTTTACTCTTGATTTTAATATATTTTCTTTAAATGACAGTGTTGATATTATAATTAACTTCAAATTTAATAATCTTCTATATTAAACGAATTTACTTATTTAATACAT
This sequence comes from Calotriton arnoldi, assembly GCA_963921515.1. Taxonomy (NCBI): domain Eukaryota; kingdom Metazoa; phylum Chordata; class Amphibia; order Caudata; family Salamandridae; genus Calotriton; species Calotriton arnoldi. Next base: position 700,983 of record CAWUFW010004083.1, on the reverse strand, counting down.
TTTAAATTACCCTTCCCTGAATCTTAAGAAACCCTTACTGCCCTTTAATGCTACCATCCCGGCACCCTATAAACCTCTTGCTAGCCCTTAACGCTATCCTTCACTGAATCCCCAAAAACCCTTACAGCCTCTTAACGCTACCCTTTCCTGAACCCCCCCCCAAAAACCGTCTTACTACCCCTTAACACTACCATACCAGTATCCTAAAAAACCCTTACTATTGCTTAATGCTACCCTTCCCTGAACCGTAAGTTCCTTACTACTCATTAGCACTACCTTCTGTAAACCCTTGTTACTGCTTAATGATACCCATCTATAAACCTAAAAACACCTTACTATGACTTAGCGTTACTGTTCCATTAACCCCCAAAAAACGTTGCTAGCCTCAATGCTACTGTTCCCTAAACCATAAAAACCTATAATTACCCCTTAATGCTACCCATCCCATAACCCATAAAACCCTTAAAACTATTCTTCACTGAACCCTAAAAACCCCATACTATCTCTTAATGATACTCTTCCATAAACTGGAAAACCTTACTACCCCGTAACGCTACCCATCCCTGACTCCCCAAAACTCCATAATGCCTATTACCGCTATTCTTTAGTTAACCCTAAAAATCCTTACTGCTTCTTAATGCTGCCGATTCCTGAACCTTGAAAAACCCTTAACACTGTTGATCCCTGAAAACCCTAGCTACCTACTCAACCTACCCGTCCATAAAACCTAGAAATTCCTTACTACCCATTAATGCTATGCTTCCGTTATTCCTAAACACTCTTACTACCCCCTAACGTTACCTATTCCTGAACCCTAAAAACCCTCACCACTCCTTGCAGCTACCCATCCCTGGACCCCAAAAGCTCATTACTACCCATTAACACTACCCTTCCCTAAACACCAAAACCCCCTACTGCTCCTTAAAGCTACTCATCCATAAACCTGAAAAAACCTTGCTACTCCATAACACTACCCTTCTATAAACCCTGAAACCCCCTTAATACCCTTTAACACTACCCTTTCCTGAACCCTAGAATCCTTAACTACCCCTTAACTCTACAGTTCCCTGAACACCCAAAACCCCTCACTACCCCTTAATGCTACCTATCCCTGAACCCCTAAAATCCCTTACTACCCCATAACATTACCCTTCCCTGAACCCTAAAAAACCCTTTGCTAAGCCTCAGCACTACCTTTCCCTGCACCCTAAGAATCCCTTACTAACCCTTAACTAAAACCTACTATCTTCCCTGGACCCTAAAAACTCCTGACTCCACCTTAACTCTTCCCATCCCTGAACATTAAATAAACCCATACTGCCCGTTATGCTACTATTTCAAGAAACTTACAAACCCCTTAATGTACCTTTCTCTGAACCCTACAAACCCCTTACTACCCCTTAACGCTCCAAATTCATGAACCCTAAAATCCCTAACTACCGTTTAATGTAACTCTTCTTGACCATTCAACATCCTTTACAACTTCTTAACTCTCCCCTGACCCTACAATCCCTTTACTACCCCTGGTGTTACCCTTCCCTGAACCGGCCGTAAAAGCGCCCTACTGCCCCTTAATGTTATGCTTTCCAGAACCATAGAAACTTCCTACTACCCTGGAGTAGCGTAGTTTTAGCTCCACCCTTGCACGTCAGTGGATGCAATATTTACGTGTATTTAGCATTATATACACTGTGCGCCTTAACCTTACTAACTAAAGTTAAGCTCCAAATCCTATTATTTTAGTGCATTCACTGTAGAAATTTGGGATTCACATAATGTGTGTTCTAAGGTTTTCACATTAATGTTCTAAATCGTAGGTCTCATTCAAATATCTCCATGTGTATTTCGAGTTATGCTTTTACTGCAATTGTATATTCTATGTACTCATACATTCACTTATTAATGCTTGACGTATTCTGTAAGCGTATGTGCATATATAATCATGCATTTGAAAGTGCACGTTAATTGTATTACTAAATTGGCGTAACCAAAGGCCTTATGCATTTGGTCTTCAATGCGTAACCTTCAACGTCAAAGTTTTACTGGTACTACAATGTTCTTTCTTTTGCAGGTGTGTTCACATGATGTCATAGCTAGTGAAAGGCTTACTGTGTATTAGAGATAGTGGGGTCCGGGAGGAAATCTTTGGCAAGGACGAGAGATGCTAACAGACCGGAAAGAAGACCTTCATTCATGTGGTATCAGGAGTAAGGAGACATCCAAGGTCGTCCTGATGTTCAAACTGTAGGATGGGAAATTTGAGTAAAGGTTCCAATTACTTCTGTGAGAAGGTGGACACCTACTGGAGAGGATGACATGGAATTCTCGAATGTTCTGGTGTTCACTCTGTTAGTCGAGGGAGCAGGTGCCCCTTGGACTTTGAGAGGTACAGACCTCGCTGCCCTTATTTCCATTGTGTGTCTTTATCCTACACATTGCCCTGTTTGAAAAACTTTTACTGAAGTCTCCACTAAGCTGACACATTCCTGCCTTCCCTGATTTAAGAAGGGTTTCCCAGCTTCCCAACCTTAGTTTAGGACTAGTTTAAGTGATATAGATTAATTCATGCATAGACAGAAGGATCAAAACCTGTATACTGACCATCCAATTTAGTTTATTGTCTTTTGCATTGCGGAGGCCGAATTTCATGTAGGCCTTACATTACTGAGACTAAATTTTGTTTCACGCTTTGGATTTCCCCGTGGTGAAATCTTTACAATATGTTTTTGAGATTTATTTACATTAGTTTGAATTTGCAATAAATCCATTTAACTTTATCTGTCGATTCCTGGTGCTCATTGTGCGGTCAAATGGGCTGCACTGTAATTGAATTGGTTGAATATTGCTAACTCCCTTTTTCCTCTCAGTCATACTAAAAATGTCCATCTCCAGAAGAATTGGCAACAAGGGACCATGGCTCCCTTCAACCCCTTAACTCTCACTCCGGGGCTCTACCTGCTGAAAGCAAGAAGAGTCCAAAGGTGAAATACTGGGAAACATTGGGAATAAAATTACTGATTTCCCCTGGTAATTCTTAATTTCTAAGGCAATCCTCAGGGTCCCACATGTGATCCCTGTTATTTCTATCACCACCAGGCCTGGGCGTAGTTCGCGGAGTTTTGCTACGCGGAACTCAGCGAAGTTACAAAAAAACTCTGCGAGTGGCGGAGTGCAGTGCGAACTGCAGTTTGTGCTAGTATTCCTGCCGCTCGGGTAGAAATTCTACCCGAGCGGCAGCTCGCGAACTTACCGTTTGCGATCGCGAGTGGGGGAAAAAAACTCCACTGCACATCGCGAAGCAGAGTTTTCTGCAGAAAACTCCGCGAACGGAGCGAAGTTCACCGCCCAGGCCTAATCACCACCCCACTCCCCACAGTCATCAATGCCAGGGTATGGGGAACTCTGGGGAGGAGTTACCGGGTGATATCAGGAACATTGTTATAAGGGCCTTAGTGGTGATGAGCCACATTGAAAAGCTGCCTCTTTAAAGAGTTAGAGGAAGGTTTTTAGGACATCAGTGGAAGTACTTTCGGGGCTATATTCTGCTGTCTAAATAAAGTGGAGCTGTGATGCATTGACATTTGGGGGAAAATGAGATCCACCCCACTAATGCACAGAAAAACACTTTCCACACATTTCACTGGATTTTTACAGCTTTCTGCATATTCTAAATGATCTTCAATGTAGTATGTCTGTGAAGGAACTGAATATACCGAATATTAGTGCAGGACTATTCTAAACTTTTCGTAATAAAGGCCCATCTAGGTAAAATAAACTTCCCTTTTTAAGTCTGGTTTGAGAGTGAAGCTGTCTGAATGACACCTTTTTTTCCAATTCTTTAAAATATGCTTAGAGTGGGCTTTGGCCTGGCTTTACCCAGAGAAGAGTTACTCTCTCGCCTCCTGCCATCAGCTGATGCCATATCATTCCACCTTCCAGGAAGTGTTTCCAAAAATAAGCTCAACTGTGCTTTTTATCACATCCAGTTCTTTTTCCCTTCCATTCATTTTTGCTAAAAAAAATTCAGCACCCGCAAAGGCAATAGGTCATGCTTTAACGTGATAAACAACATCTGTGTATAAAATTAGGGCAAGCAGTGTTTGTGAATGCCCGTGTTTAGGTTTGTTGGTACATTAAAGCCAGTCTATTGGCTTTGCCAATGCTTGTTGCCTTTACTGCTATAGATTGACTCATTTACTTTGGTCTTGCTGGAGTGTGGAGTTTCATAACCTGGGATGAGAGACCAGCATGTGGGGTGTTTCCATGATGAACCAAGGGTTTTCAGCAGTCCCTTTTGGGAAAAGGTGTCTTGAACTACAGCTCTCCTCGATTCTTGTTCTAGAGAAAGAGGTTTCACTAAAGGGGGTGGGGGTGTACTCACTGCTGAGAAGCACGAACTCTATCGCAGGAAGGTGCACTGGTGCTAAGAAGCAGCCAGGCACGGCCCGTGGTAGGAGTGCCGGTCGGGCGGTGACGTGGGGCGGGGGAGGGGCAGGGTGGGTGGTAGTAAACTACGGATTATGGCCGAATACAGGTAAGTGAACATTTAAATAAATAAAACGAATTTCGTTGTGAGCGCTGCATCGCCAAATGCGATGCAGTGCGCGCAACGAAATTCGTTTTATTTATTTAAATGTTCACTTACCTGTATTCGGCCTTAATCCGTAGTTTACTACCCCCCACCCTGCCCCTCCCCTGCCCCACGTCACCGCCCGACCAGCACTCCTACCACGGGCCGCGCCTGGAAGCAGCAGCTCTCACTGGAGCAGGGGTGCACAATGACTAGGCCTGGGCAAAATGTAGATGAAGCAGGCGTAATTCGTGTAATATTGGGAATTTCGTGTTATGTGAAAACTCTAAAATTACACCACGACGCCATGCCACCCATGTATTTGCACCACCAGGGCTGGCTCTAGTGCCGTGCAATCGGTGCCACTGCGCCAGGTGCTGACTTGGGGTGGGGGTATCCTTTTTGCAAGTATGTTATCATTTTAAAAGCACCTGCTGCCACATTTTCAGGCATCAATTAAAACATCAAGATATCTCTGGTGATTAATCAATTTCCTGGAAAGAGACCAGAGGTTTGTCCAGTGGAAGTTTTGACTCATCCTAAAGTAGCACAGAGGGTTAAAATGCCTGCTGCTAAGAACGTGTACTATGCAGATAAAGTGCATATAATGTAAATAGGTCAGTGGGTTACTGCTTCTGTAAGAGAGCTCCTTTTGTTACTTGTCGTTTATAAGTCAAAATTCTAGTATAGAACATTGAGCTATTTACTGACATCAAAGAGCTGCTGCAAACTGCAAGGTATATGTTAGAGCTATATGTTTTTTTGCCCAGTCTTTCATTATCCTAATCTTCCCAAAAGGGTTCATTTGGGTAGAAAACAATCCTTCTTATTAAATAGAACCTCTAACAATGGTGTTTCTGAATTTGTGCCTTTCCTGAATAAGGACTCACTATATTGCCTACCAGTATCGATGACATGTCACTCCTACATTACACCTTGTAGTCCTGTCTGATGTAACATTTCCTATACACTGATTTACACACATATGATTGTCTCTGTGAAATGTGCGTGTGATGCAAAGTGCTCTGACACCTTACACTGGTATGAGTGGTGCTATAAAACTAAATGAATCTGAGAGGCAGTGGTTATGGAGACTTGAGGGGCACTGTTAAATGGTGCTAGTGAGGGAATCCGTGGTAGAGGTGGTCATTGGGGCGCCCCCAGTGTTAAAGCCGGCCCTGCGCATCACTGTTTGCAGCAAAATTGTACAGGAGCATAGGAGGGCAGGGACAGCCAGAACATGAGTGGCCGTTCTTTGTGGCAATTGGGCTTTTGTGCTATTTTTTTTAGCATGGAATACTTCATTGCATCAAAAATTGACACAAGGATGCATTTTACATTAAAATATAGTGCTAAGCGTCGGATTTGCTTTTTGTGTTATGTCTAATTTCATGCATATTCCAGAAATTGTACATATATTTGTGAACGCAATCATGTGAATGTTGCACTCTCCTAGCAGTGACTGCCCTCTTAAATGGCGCCCCCCTAGCAGTGACTGCCCTCTTAAATGAAGCACGTTTGGAGCTCCCTAGCAGTGACTGCCCTCGTATAAGGAGCACATTTGCGCCCCCTAGCAGTGACTGCCCTCTTAAATGGTGCCACCCCCTAGCAGTGACTGCCCTCTTAAATGGCGCCCCCCCCCCTAGCAGTGACTGCCCTCTTAAATGGAGCGGATTTGGCGCACCCCTAGCAGTGACTGCCCTCGTATAGGAGCACATTTGGCGCACCCCTAGCATGTGACTGCCCTCTTAAATGGAGCAGATTTGGCGCACCCCTAGCAGTGACTGCCCTCGTATAGGAGCACATTTGGCGCACCCCTAGCAGTGACTGCCCTCGTATAAGGAGCACATTTGGCGCACCCCTAGCAGTGACTGCCCTCGTATAAGGAGCACATTTGGCGCACCCCTAGCAGTGACTGCCCTCTTAAATGGAGCAGATTTGGCGCACCGCTAGCAGTGACTGCCCTCTTAAATGGAGCACATTTGGCGCACCCCTAGCAGTGACTGCCCTCTTAGATGGAGCACATTTGGCGCACCCCTAGCAGTGACTGCCCTCTTAGATGAAGCACATTTGGCGCACCCGTAGCAGTGACTGCCCTCTTAAATGGAGCAGATTTGGCGCACCCCTAGCAGTGACTGCCCTCTTAAATGGAGCAGATTTGGCGCACCCCTAGCAGTGATTGCTCTCGTATAAGGAGCACATTTGGCGCACCCCTAGCAGTGACTGCCCTCTTAAATGGAGCAGATTTGGCGCACCCCTAGCAGTGACTGCCCTCGTATAAGGAGCACATTTGCGCCCCCTAGCAGTGACTGCCCTCTTAAATGGCGCCCCCCCCTAGCAGTGACTGCCCTCTTAAATGAAGCACATTTGGCGCACCCCTAGCAGTGACTGCCCTCTTGAAGCACGTTTGGCGCACCCCTAGCAGTGACTGCCCTCTTGAAGCACGTTTGGCGCACCCCTAGCAGTGACTGCCCCCTTAAATGAAAGCACATTTGTCGCACCACTAGCAGTGACTGCCCCCAGGTCCTGGGGGGTGGTCTGTCTATGAGCCCCTGTGAGGTCCTTTTGTGGGAGGGAAGATGCGGGCAGGGTTCTGCTGCAGTGCAGAATGTGCAAGAGCATCTCACACAACACATCTTAGAGGGCAGGGAAGGTCATGGGGTTTGTAAGCCCCTTGGAGTGACAGCAACAAAGAACAGAGTTATCTGACCGGCAAAAGAGAGAGATTGAGATGAAAGAGCGAGGGAGGAATAGAGGGAAATACAGACATGGGGGGGAAAGAGTGAGTGACGAACAAAGCGCGAAACGGAGTGGAAGAGAAAGTAGAGAGAAAGGATACAGCGAGGAGAAAGTGTGAGACAAAGTGACAAAGTAAGAGAAAGGATAGAGAAGACAAAGACACTAGTAGGGAGAGTAGAGAGTAAGAGACAGGGAAGGGAAGAGATTGAGAGAGCAAAGAGAAAGAAGTGATGGAGTGAGAAAGACCAAGCTAGAGAGACAGAGGCAATCAGTGAGAGGAGAGAGAAAACACAAAAAATGAGAAGGGAGAAAGAGACAAAGCAACAGAGCAGGGAGAGGGAGAGGAAGTGACAGGTGGGGAGAGAGACAGATGGGAAGCAAGAGAGAGAGCGAGAAGAGTGCGAGAGGAGAGGGGGCTTGGGAGAAAAAAAATAATCAGAAAAGTAGACCAGCATGCAGAGAGAGGCGGGAGAGAGATGGCAAAGATGCAGAGGACACGAGAGAAAGGAAAAGTGAGAAGTGGGAGAAAGATAAACAGACATAAATTGGAGTAGGAGAGGGACAAATAGTAATGGGAGATAACTGAGGTGAAAAGAACAGAAACGGAAAAAGAGAGAGGAAGAGACGAGATGGAAAGAGGCAGATTGAAACAAAGGGAAAGAGGCAGTGAAAGAAAGAGAAAGGCAAAGAGAGCAAGGGGGAGAAAGGACACTAACGGAGAGAGATTTGAGAGCAAGATGCGACATAAGAGGTGGCATAATTCAAAGACTGGGGCTGCCAACTCGCCTGTATGATGTGAGACACCAGGGCTGTCACAAGGGGTCTCACCTGAGAACAGCGCGCGCTGAGACGTTCAAGGACATGTGCAGAGTGATAAAGACTGGCGTCAGGTGTCACGCATGAGACGAGGCCACGTGACGGCTGCTGGAGGGGGGGGGGAGCGGTATACACGAAGAGAGAGGGAGAGACAGAGGAGACGCACAGGTGTCACGCATGAGACGAGGCCAAGTGACGGCTGCTGGAAGGGAGAGAGCGGTATACACGAGGAGAGACCGAGGAGACGCACAGGTGTCACGCATGAGACTAGGTCAGGTGACGGCTGCTGGAGGGGGAGAGCGGTATACAAGAAGAGGGGGAGAGAGAAAGAGAGGCACAGGTGTCACGCATGAGACGAGGCCAAGTGACGGCTGCTGGAGGGGAGAGCGGTATACACGAAGAGAGAGGGAGAGACAAAGAGAAGACGCACAGGTGACGCGCAGGAGATGAGACCACGTGAGGGCTTCTGGAGTGGGAGAGAGCGGTATAGGAGAGAGAGGAAGAGGGAGACGCACAGGTGTCACGCATGAGATGAGACCACGTGACGGCTTCTGGAGGGGGAGAGAGCAGTATACAAGGAGAGAGGGAGACGCACAGGTGGCACGCATGAGATGAGGCCACGTGACGGCTTCTGGAGGGGAGAGAGAAAGGGAGACGCACAGGTGTCACGCATGAGACGAGGCCACGTGACCGCTTCTGGAGGGGAGCGAGCGGTATACAAGAGAGAAAAAGGAGACTCGCTGGTGTCGCATGAGATGAGACCACGTGACGGCTCTGGAGGGGGAGAGAGCGGTATACAAGAGAGGAAGAGGGAGACGCACAGGGGTCACACATGAGACGAGGCCACGTGACGGCTTCAGGAGGGGGAGAGAGAGGTATACAAAAAAAAGAGAGGAAGAGGGAGACGCAAGGAGCGAGAGAAGGGAAATGTGAAAGAAAGGGGATGTGGGGCTGAGAGAGGGGAAGAGGGCGAAAGCTAATAGTGAAAGAGGTGCAAGAGCGGAAAAGCGAGAAAGGAGGGGCGTTAGAGGGGGGACTGTGAGAGGAGTGTGTGGAGTGCAAGAGAAGGAGGAACAAAGGGCGCGAAAAGGTGATGACAGAGGCAGAGTTATGGGGACGGAGGAGGAGGGGTAGGAAGAGTGGGTCAGAGAAGAAGAGGCGAAGGAGGGAGAGGTCCTGAGGGGGGCGGGGGCATAGGATGACCACCTGTCCGTTATTTCCCTGGACCGCCGGTTATATCAGGTGAGTGTCGGTTGCCTGTAATTGTTTTTAGAATTACCATTAAATTGTAAAGTTTGCCATGGTGCGCCCCTGCCCTGCACCTCTCGGTTCCTCTTGCCTGGCCTCTCTCTTCCTCCTGCCTGGCCTCCCTGCTGAGAGTTCTCTGCACGCAGGGGGACTTAAGGGCTATGGCTGCTGAAGCCTCCCCCCCACCCCCCCCCATGCTGGTGTGCTTTTGCAGTTTTGCTTCATTATTTGCAGTTTTGGATTGAGTTCAAGGCGCAGACCTTCAAGCGCTTCAGATGTGTTGAAGTGCAGGGCGCTTTGAAGTGTCGTGCCTCTGTATGGACGCCCATAACATGCAGTCGTAGTTTAACTCTTTAGTGTCTCTCTCTGTCTAGCTCGCACTAGCCGCATGTGCTCATGTGTGCACAGATATGCACTGCTGCCTGTTAATGCGCACAGCCCGTCTCTAGTATGTCTGTCTCTCACCTCTGCACATGTGATGCTCACATTCTAGCGCTGCTGTGCGCGCTCGCCTGCTAGTGACCGCTGGAAATGGGATAAGTATGCAGCGTCCGACAGTCAACCTATGCATTTCTTTTTTGAAAACTTTGCCCTAAGGACACATGTGATTGCAAATCTGTGGTGGCTTACTTTTTTTGTTACAGCCAGGCTGCATTTTAAAATATCCCATCGGGACAACTCACCTGCACAGCTCATCGCCCAAAACGTCCAAGGTACAGTAGTGGTAAGATAACTCTGGCGGTTAATGCACCTACTGTGGAGTGAACACAGCCGACAACACCAGGTCATAGATGTGTAATATAGAATTTAGTGAGTTGCTGCTTTGGCTGCAGATATCCTTGTGTTTCCCAGGTCAGGAGTTACAGTCCTTGTAATACATCTGAGTGAGTGCTCCCTTAGTCTAGACCATTGATATTCAAAGTACGACCCGGGGGCCGCATGTGGCCCTCCTGACCTGTACATGCGGCTTCTGGACTGCTATTTACTGGACTCGGCGCTACCATTAAAAAAAATGTTAAATAAACAGCAAGCATTTATTTCAAGATTAATTCCATTTAAAGAAAGGAAGTAACTAGGGTGTACTTGCTGCACCCCTTAACTTTAGGAACACCTTCATTTTTAAAGACCGCTAACGTGTAAAAAAGAGCCTCTTCAATAGTCAAAAAGTGTATTTCATTAACCTGCATAACCGTTTCACCTTAGTAAATCCGATTATAGCAGGGCATTCAGAAGCATGAATTTAGAAACATTCATACTCCCCACCGCACCCCCCCCAATAACAATGCAATTAGTGATGTAATCCAAACACAGGAGAAGGTTTTGTACAGCACACATTCTGAAGTCATGTATTTCGAGGTCCTCTTATATGTCATAATGAAGAAAAAGGAGGGAACTTGAAATAAAACAATTGCCCAGGATCGCACAATTTGGGCAAATGAGGAAGCCAGGATTCACCCCAGGTTTTCAGGTTCCACACTGTGCAATTCAGTTCAGCCACTAGATGCACATGCTTCGCTTCCTCTACACCCACTTTAAGCCCCTCCCCCCTGAACACCACCCTGCTGGCATCATTGTGGCCCTCAGTCACAGCAAAGATCAAACTTTTTGGCCCCCGGGAAAATGTTTGCAAGTTCCCATGGTCTAGAGACTCAAAGCACTGTGGCCCTGCTTACGGGTGCAGCGGAGTTATCTGACCCCGTGTATGCACAGGGGCAGTAATTCCAATTACCTTGGAGTTTACTGCACACAGACAGTAATAACAAGATGTGATAAAGTCCTCGCCCTATGTTGGATATCAGCAGGTTAAAACTGCTGGAATTTAACAGAGCGAAACAGTACAGAGGCATGTGGATTTTGTCGAGCACCAAAATTGCATACTACTCCCCAAAAACTCAAGATGGGTGCAATCTAGTGCCCCAATACATTCAGGACCCCAGGGAGGCAGATTATATCAGGTGCGACTAATCAGGCCCTGGTAAATAGGGCCTATTTCACCTGTGTGAGTGCACCTTTTCTTTCTCCATGACCTATTCATCGCTCTTAAACCACTATTCTGAGCTCGCGAAGGACGCTTCGAGTGCGGTTCTAACCATCCTCAGAATACTGGGGAACAATTTGAAGAACTGAGTGTAAACCAGTTCTCTACCCTCATACTCTGCTTCCAGGGAGACTGATCTAAGCACAAGCATGCAGAGGGATTTTGTAAAGTTTTGGGAGCATTATGTAACCTATTTGGTAAAGTGGTTTGATTTATTTTGCTTTTGGTACAATCATTCGTGGTAAGAGGACCGAATCCTGTGTCAACTGCCCCTTATGTCGGCTCTCAAATTTTACTTGGCGTGCACACGGCTGCTAGTTCTACAATCTTTAACTAAATTCACTTACAGATGAATGTTTGTACAATACTGTTATGTGTTATACAAACCAAAGAACACAAGCCTATTGTGACCTGCATTTGTATCGGACATCTATTTACTTTTATGTCATTGCTTGACCTCCTCCGATGTGTCCATAAAATTGACCCCTGTCCTGATTTTTTACAGTCGCTGGCCATAATTTGCCCTATGCAGGGTGGTTGCCCTAGAAGAGAGAAAGTGTGTTAGAGACGGACAAGAGTGGAAAAGAGACGGTGCAAGGTGAGTGGAGTGATGGTGTGTGTGTGTGAAAGGGATTGGCGGGGCAGAGCTTCGAGGAGCTACGGAGTGGCTCTGATCCTGGTTTCGAGGAGTCTGGCTGCAAGGTCTAGGCCTGCCTTCTCCAACGAGTTGCTCGTGAGCTACTGGTAGCTCGGCAGGTACCCATAAGAAGCGCTCCTGTGCGCCGCCTGCTAAATAAGCAGCTTTTGCTCGGTTAAATTAATAGAGCACCACATTTGAAAAGTGTGTATTCAAGACGTATAGGTGTGTGCATTTAGAGCTCAGAAGCGAATGTTTGTAGGTGGTTGAATTTCTACAAAACTGATATGAGTGACAACTCGTGCGGCACAATCAATCAATCCGGTTTCTTATAAAGCGCGACTACTCACCAGTAAGGGTCTCAAGGCGTCAAGGAAGACGTATTACTATTGTTATCACCTTGGTGCCAAGGGCATTGCAGCAGTGGCCGTCTGTATTACCCAAGGGGAGGCATTGCACATTGATGCCTTTTGTACGTCACTTCTGACAACTCTCCCAGTGGCGTAACATAGGCCCCCGCAGCCCCCGCGGTGCGGGGGCCCCCTCAGCAAAGCACTCTGACCTGAGAGCTCCTGTTTAAGTCCGGAGAGGGGTCCCCTCCGTGTACCTTGCAGGAGGGTCCCCTCAAGTTACACAACTGAACTCTCCTGATGCACTGAGGTGATCACTGCTGCTAATCTTGCGTGGGGGGCACTACTGTAGCCTCGTCTGACGTGGTCACTATTACAACACTAATATTAGTAGCTCGGGATGACTTTCATTGGCTGTAAGTAGCTCTTATTACAGAAGGGGTTGGAGACCCCGGTCTAGTAGTGAGACAGGGCGTGAGTGACCATCAGAGGTGCCCCCTGTAGTACGAGACCACCCCTGACAGGGACTGCAGCCTAGACATAAGGGTGTGGAAGGAGTGGGGGGCTCCAAACATGCATATTCATTGCATTACTAGAGAGAAAGAGACGGTCGACGAAGGGGCTCCGCCTGAGAGCGGTCTCCTCCGCACTCTTAGAGAGAGAGCACAGGGAAGAGACTGCTCCTGGAGGTGGCCTTCGAGCTTCACCAATGTACAGGGAGGACATAGTCCTGTCTCTTGTATCTAAAGTCTCTGCACCAAGAGACAGGGGTGCAGGGTGTCTCTTTGCAACAAATGTCAGCAATGTGGAGACAGACTTTTCTGTACACCACGAGACAGCATGGAAAGAGAGACTGCACAATGAACGTGCCCTCTGTGTTCAGAGACTGCGAGAATAAGAAACTGCTCCTTGCCAAAGATATCTCTGAAACACGAGACAGGGCGGAGATAAAACATGTTGGTAAAAAGGCAATGCGTGTGGAAGAAGAGACATCCGTGGGCCTAGACTGCTCCTTGTCAGAGATTTCGTGGCGCCAATAGACAATGCAGTGAAGAGACCGCGCGCCGAGACAATCTTCTCGGCGCTAAGAGGCAGAATAAGGGAAAGGCAGACTCTGAAGGGACCTAAGGTCAGTAGCTTGAACTTAGGTCAAATGTGAGAATGAGAAAATGCAAGTTTAAAGCAGGGAAAATGGAAGAAACAAACATATAGCGAAAGAGAGAAATTAAAACACCAATAAAAACTGTAGAGATGGTGGTAAAGAAAAGAAAATGCAAATGGAAAAGAAGTTGTTAAAGTGGAAAAGAAGAAATTAAATAAATAAGGAAGGGATAATAGGTGAAGGGGAAGGGTGGGGAAAATCAAGAAGCAGAGAAAGGGTGACAGGACAAAGGAATAGAAAGGAAAATAGAAAATGCGAAAGAAAGAATGAAAGGAAGAACGGACGAGGCGGATAAAGGATCAAAGAGAAGGAGAGACATGAATAGGTAAAAGAAACAGGACGAAATAAAGAAAAATGAATACATGAATTAATCAATGGATTGTGTATTTATATAGTGCTTGGTGGCGCAAAGGCGTCGTGGCACTGACTGATCTGCCAGGAAGACGGGGGCAGGGTATCCTAGGACCGAGCCCGAAGCAGAGATCTAACGGAGCAGGCGAGCTTTAAGGACCGACCCAAGGGATCCGCGGGTAGAGATCTGGCGCACAGACTCTGAGGGCGGAGGCGCTATGTAGTGGGAAGAGGCACAGGTGGAGAGTAAGTTAATCCACAGAGGGGTCGACCTGAAAAGGAGAGAGAAAGAGAGAAAGAAAGGGAGAAAGAAAGGGAGAAAGAAAGGGAGAAAGAAAGGGAGACTGCCAATAAAGCTGTGAACAGGCTAGAGTGGTCGCTGCCCCCCCCATCTCTGCTCTTGTGCCAGTGCCCCCTTACCTTTTCTCGCCCTCCCAGCCGGGGAGCTGCCCTGGCACCGCCGCCTCTACCCCTCTCGCCGCCGGCCTGTGCTCATGTGCTTCCCGCTCTCCGGTGCTTCCTCCTCTTCACCGGCTCCTCTGCCAGCCCTCCGGTGCCAGCCTCAGGCGGCTCCCCTGAAGCTCCTCTGCCGCTGCTCTCCTGTGCCCAGCCTCTTCTCTGCCAGCTCAGGTGCTCCTCTCCTCTGTTGCCCCTCCCTCGCAGCCCTCTGGCGCTGCCCTCGGGCTGCTCCTCTGCAGCACCCCTTCAGCCTCTTCTCTGGCAGCTCAGGTGCTCCTCTCCTCTGATGCTCCTCTGTTGCGCCTGTGCCAGCCCTCTGGTGCCGCTCTGCTGTCCTTAAACTGCTCCTTTGTAGATCCCTGCCAGCCCTCTGCTCTCCCCTCAGCCACTTATCTGCTGCTCCCTCAGTCACTTCTCTGCCACTCGCTGCCTCTCCGCCCCTGCGTTCCGTTGCGTTCCTCTGCGTTCCTTTGCGTTCCTCTGTGCTCCTCTGCTGTCCCGCTGTCCTGTTCGTCAGCTGCTGCCGCTTCTGTGCCCTCGGCTGCCCCGCCTCTGTTTCTTTGCTGCTCGTCCCCTGTTCTTCAGCTGCCCCACCTCTGTTCTGCTCCTCTGCTGTCCCACGTCGGGGCTCTGTCGCTCCACCTCGGGGCTCTCCTCGCCAGTCAGAGGCTCTGCCCTCTCTGCTCCACCGCAGCTCCGCTGGAGCCCTAGCTGCCCCGCGTCGGGGCAGTTCTGTGTGCTGTGCTCTTTTGCCCAACCTCGGAGCTCTCCTCCCCAGTCAGAGGCACTGCCCTCCTAGCTCCAATTCAGCTCCTCTGGAGCTCTGGTGCTGTTTTGCCTCAGGTCGGGGCAGTTCTGCTCCTGTGTGCTCTGCTGCCCCACCTCGGAGCTCTGTTGCCCCACCTCGGAGCTCTCCTCCCCAGTCAGAGGCTCTGCCCTCCAAGCTACTCCTCAGCCGCAGTCTCCTGCCTCTCTCCTGCCCGCCTTGCTTCACCTCCAGCTCTGAGGTGCCAGACACGGCCGTTTCACGCCCCCCCCCCCCCCCCCAAACAGCGTCAGCACACACGCCCGCCCCCCTCTGCAGGAACCTCTTCTATTTTAAGGCCCGACAGGTCCCCCTGAGACGCCCTTGGGAAGGGCGTGTGCGGGGTGGTGCCAGGAGGCGTCGCCTCTTCCTGCTTCCAGAAGGAGGTGTGTGGCTCTTACTGCTGGACGCGTGTGAGCGCTGCCTGCCTGCCGCTGCCTCTAGGCGCTGACTTCACAGCCACCCTCTGCTGAACCCCGAGCGATCGACGGGGGCCTCGGAGCCCCCACCGTTCCACCGGACACCCGCCGATGTGTGTGGGGTTAATTCACATTTGGACACGTGCCCGTCGGAGTGGCGGGAAACGGTGTCCCGCGAGGGCGTCCTGTGACCCTTTAAAGCACCAGCCTGGAGCTGCAGGAGAACACTCGTGGTGTCACACAGCAGGGCGGTCAAATCATGGCGGGGGCGGAGGGTGTGATTAATGCACACGCATCTGTAAGTGCTAGAGTCTGTCTGTTTCTAAGCTCTCACAAGTGTCCTATATGTGGGTGGGGGTGAGGGTGAAATGACTTGCTCAAAGTCGCACAGTTTGGTGAAGTGGGGAAGAGAAGATTAGAAGTCAGACAGCCTTTATCTACAAAATAAAACATATCCACCTGACCGCATCTCAACCGGTGGGCAGGTCAACAGAGGTCACATCTCCCCTCGGCCAATAGGTCATGTCAACTTGGATACTAGATCACATCCCAGCTTTGATACTAGATTACACTTCATATTAGACAGACAATCGCCTCACCTTAGGCACCAGATCACACGTCCGCTTAGGCACAAGATCACATTTCACTTGGGCACAAGATCGCATGTCACTTAGGCACTAGGTCACACGTCACCTTAGACACAAGATCACATGTCACTTAGACACAAGATCACGTCACTTAGACACAAGATCACATGTCACTTAGGCACTAGGTCACACGTCACCTTAGACACAAGATCACATGTCACTTAGACACAAGATCACATGTCTATTAGGCACTAGGTCACACATCGTCAGCTTAGGCACTAGATTACATCCCACCTTAGACACTAGATCACACTTCAAATAGACACAAGATCACCTCACCTTGGGCACTAGATCACACACCACCTTACACACCAGATCACATCTCACGTTAGACATCAGATCGAATCTCACCTTAGACATTGGATCGCATTCCATCTTAGATGCTAGATTACACATCAATTTAAACACAAGCTCACATCTCACCTTGGACCAAGGTCACTGGAATTATGAAGCAGGGGAGGACCAACTAATGCGGCAGAGTTTACTAAATTATGCAGCAAGAAGAGGCAATTTATGAACAATAATGCAGCACGTTTTGTGATAGTATTACTTCATTAATTTGTCATTTATACACGCAAACACTGTCTGGGCAAAGGATTGACCTCATTATACCAGCCTTACATCCAAATACAGCGATACCAAAGGGGACGATGGACGGAGCGCCTGAGCAAATCAAACACTCACCCCCAGTCAACTGATCTGGGTTTAATCCATCATCATTCTTTAGCTCACTCCACCACCCCAGTTCAGACATGGCCATATGCAAATCAGTCTGACCCTGTGCCTCATGGGAACAGTCCAGCCCGAACTGCCAAGCCATGTCTTCCCTGGACCGGAAACAAGCATCCTGGGACCGGTTTCTGGCTATTCAGCCGTCATCAGCCAGGCTAGCTTGAATCCAGTGGCAAAGTGAGCAAGGGACCCACGTCTGGGCATACCCTGCCAACTTAGGGCGAACAAAGCGATACCAAAGGGGACGATGGACGGAGCGCCTGAGCAAATCAAACACTCACCCCCAGTCAACTGATCTGGGTTTAATCCATCATCATTCTTTAGCTCACTCCACCACCCCAGTTCAGACATGGCCATATGCAAATCAGTCTGACCCTGTGCCTCATGGGAACAGTCCAGCCCGAACGCTCCGTCCATCATCCCCTTTGGTATCGCTTTGTTCGCCCTAAGTTGGCAGGGTATGCCCAGACGTGGGTCCCTTGCTCACTTTGCCACTGGATTCAAGATAGCCTGGCTGATGAGGGTTTTGAACCCGAAACCGGTCCCAGGATGCTTGTTTCCGGTCCAGGGAAGACATGGCTTGGCAGTTCGGGCTGGACTGTTCCCATGAGGCACAGGGTCAGACTGATTTGCATATGGCCATGTCTGAACTGGGGTGGTGGAGTGAGCTAAAGAATGATGATGGATTAAACCCAGATCAGTTGACTGGGGGTGAGTGTTTGATTTGCTCTAACGCTCCGTCCATCATCTCCTTTGGTTTTGCTATGTTCGCCCTAAGTTGGTAGGGTATGCCCAGACGTGGGTCCCTTGCTCACTTTGCCACTGGATTCAAGCAAGCCTGGCTGATGACGGCTGAATGGCCAGAAACCGGTCCTAGGATGCTTGTTTCCGGTCCAGGGAAGACATGGCTTGGCAGTTCGGGCTGGACTGTTCCCATGAGGCACAGGGTCAGACTGATTTGCATATGGCCATGTCTGAACTGGGGTGGTGGAGTGAGCTAAAGAATGATGATGGATTAAACCCAGATCAGTTGACTGGGGGTGAGTGTTTGATTTGCTCTAACGCTCCGTCCATCATCTCCTTTGGTATCGCTTACATCCAAATACAGCAAGAAGCTGAAAGATGACCAGTCAAACTTTGTGAAGTGTCTTTCACTACGCAGAAGCACATGTTGCCGGATTTTTTGAAACTTTTGATCCATTTGAGCAAGAGGCAATTTTTTTTGTTAAAATATGCATTTTAGGGGGCATGGTTCGACCGCTCGCAAAATGGCGGCTTGATCCTGGCGTTCCACAGACTCCCTTTGTTCATAGGGAGATTTTTGGTGGTACCACCAGCTTCTTCATGCTGAATTTGACAGCTCTATCAGGTTGGGGAGGGCTGTGGGGGGTGGCACAGGGTTTTTCTGACCCTTTTAGCTAATAAATTTGTTATTCATTTCTTACACTTGCCGTTCCTCATCACAGTGCGTCGTGCCCACCATTTTGTATGAGACACACGATTCCAGCACTGTTTGTCACTCATGAATTTTTACATTTAAAGTTTAATGCCTCATTTCTAAAAAAAATCAATGTTTTTAGCAGGCAATTTAATGAATACATTAAGTGGCAGTGACTTTGAAGCAGATATTCTTTTTGAAGTTTCTTTCCAATAAAGGCTTGAGTACTTTTTGTTCAAGTTTTAGTCTTCTGCAAATGCAACCCTAAACGGACAGATGTTTTGAGGTGGATTTGTATATGTGCTGACTGCATATGTCTTTTTTGTGGTACTTTCAACCAATTTTACCACTAGAACTTGGTTTGTTTTGTTCATGCTGCACATGGCTGACTCTTTATTTAACAGCCATACAAGGAAAATTCTTCAGTTGTTGTTCCCAGTTGTGTGTGTTGAGGTACTTGTTAGTTCCTCTTTTATGGCAATATATTTTTTGAATGTACGTTAATATTCATATAGTGAACATTTTTCAAATCTTCTCTCATCTGTGCATGGATAGAATCAAATCTTTGCATTATAAGAAGTTCTCCAGGAAAAAAACGAAATGGTGGAAGTTTTGAAGTCAATATCTCCCATTGCTAAGTCCAGTATTCCCAAGCCTGCTTGTTCCAAGCTGTCAAAAACATCATCAAGAAAGTACACTCTTAGCTCTGGAAGTTCTAAAAAAAAAAAAAAAAAAAGACCTAAAAAAGACCCCACTTTTCCAACAAAGTCCCATCCTATTTTGACGCGGGAAGACGAAGAGGATAAACTTAGAAATGTAAAATCATTTGTATTTAGCACCAATGCTACACTCCAACGAATTGAAGATAATTAGAAGAGCCTTCATACAAGACTTTCACAGGTTGAACAAAGGGTCATTGATGCTCAAGATGATTTAGAAAAGAGGAATAGGCAAAATAATGTATGTATCTATGGCATTCCTGAAGGAGTGGAAGCCTCAGACATGATTTTTCTTAAAATCAAATCTTCCTAAACTAGGTGGTCTGTCGGATGTCACTGTTCAACTTACAAAGAGCTCATTCATTTGGTTTAAGAATCTTTTCATCAAATGATCAATCTAAACCATGAGGTATCATTGCCCTGTTTCTACAGTACACAAATCTAATGTCAATCCTTGAAGTAATAATCAATGAAAGCAGATGCTGTGGCAAAAAGTTTTCATATCTTTAGAGTGATAATTCAATAAATATATTGCTATTCTGAGAGTGCTGTCTTCTGACTTCTTTTTCTTGGTGAATCACATCACTCCTCATTTTTCTTATTGTATTCATTAGACATCAATTCTGTGGCCGGGGCTACTTTGACCCTCGTACCATATTTTCTCTCTTACTATTTGGGGTTTTGTTTCCCCTTCCTTTTCCTCCATTTTCATCTTTTTTTACTCACATTGTTCTACGCTGTTGCTTTTGATCATGTTATGACGAGTTTATCTACCTAGTGTTTATTTTTTCAGTTAATAAGTTTGCATTTCTTATTGTTTGTCATATTTCATTATTGCCTAATTATTACTTATGATAGATAATGTACATATTACTACTTCGAATTTTGAGGGTTTGCATTGCCCTATCAATAGACCAAGAGTGGTTTCCCAATTATCTAAAAATGAAATGCCAGATTGCTCTTTTACAGGCTGCATAATTCAATTAAGAAAATGCTGGGTTAATCAAATGTATTGTTCTTCTGCTACTGAAAAAAAAGAATGTAGTTGCCAAAATGTTTTATAATGCACTACATTTAGATGTTAATTCTACTGAACATGATGAGATTGGAAGATGGTTATTCATGCATATTAAAATTAATTACATTCCATTTTTGATACATATATATATACAGTTCAGGTACTGATGTACTTTTTGGGGAATTTATATCTGGAAAGTTAATGTCATGTGCACACAATAATTTGATATTTAGTGGAGATTGTAATCATAATTTAGATCCCTTTTTGAATAGGAAGTCCGCTTCTAAATACATAACTAATAAATTGCAGAAAATGTTTCATAGATCCATATGTATTCAATAGTGGTTTGGTGGATGTCTGGAGACATTTTAATCCTGATCTTTTGGAATATACTTTTTATTTCACTGCTCATCACTCTGCTTCAAAGATAATTTTTTCTAAGTAAACATTTATCCAAATCCTTATTGAATGTTCAGATTGAAGATATTCTAATTTCAGATCATGCACCTTTTACTATTGATTTGGAGCTCACTTTCCGGACCCCTTTATCAAATCAATGGTGTTTTAATGCTGCACTATTATCAGATTACATTTCATGAAAATTTGAAATTTGCTGCATAGTTTTTGTTTTTTAATACGACTAGTAATTCCTCTATTCAAAATAATTGAGATTAGTTTAAAGCGACTGCTAGATGTTTTATTAACTAAGTAGCCACAAAAAAGAAGGCATTTTAAAGAATCTAAAGATCTTTTTACAACAGATCAAACATTTGGAGCATAAAAACTATTCTTCAAACCATATTGTGTCCCTAATCCCACTTACCAACGAGAAACGTGAATTTAATACGAAGTCTATAGAACAAGCATCTGGTACTTTGCTTAAAATTAATGCAAAAAATCATGGCAGGCAGAACAAATCAGGAAAAAAGGTTGCTAATTATTTAAAAATTTGAAAAAAGCCCATATAGCCACAGTATCTGATGCAAACAGTAATTTTTTTCATAATGATTTGGAAATATTTCAATATTTTTCAGAATTTTAGAAGACTCTCTCTGCACCCCTGAAATCCTCCCATCTAATGAGTCATTAAATTCCTTTTTTGTTTATTCAGTCCCGAAATGTAATGATCAATTAGTTGATCTATTTTCACTGGATTGAGATATTGAACTTAATGACATTTTTGTAGCAACTGTTCATTCTCCAAAGGGGAAAGCTCCATGTCCTGATAGATTGCCCATAGAATTTTATTTACAACTCTCTAAAATTCTTTATCTTAAACTTCTTTTACTTTCCCCCAATTTTTGATCTTTAGAAGTAGCAGAAGGTTCATTTTTGGACACCATGTTATGCCTAATTCCCCCCCAAAAATCATGATTTATCAAAATAGACCCATGTCCCTTATTAACACTCACTGTAAAATGGATTCCTAAAATCTTAGCAATGCGCATTAATGAATGAATTCCTATATTAATAAATGTTGAGCAATATGGATTTATCAAAGGCTGGTATATTGCTGATAATTCCATAACTTTTCTAAGTATAATACAGAGTGCTGTTGCAGGGATTCTGTCTAAAACAGAACTATACCTGGGACCACAGGACGTCAGAATGTAGGGACTGAGTCCCATACCACATCAGTACCTATGTGCCCAAATCCAACTGGCTCATAGTGCCTCATCTGCCCTCCTAACCTTCCGTAAGTAAAAGGTGAATTGGCACCCCAGAACATAACTCTTCAGCCCCCAGTGGGAACCGTGGGAACAGATCATCACCTTTTGTTTTCTCACTCATGCATGTCCATAGTAAACATTAGAAAGACGCGAGGAACGTTTACAATATTTATTAAAACTATTGTGCTCTATTATGAAACAACTGTGCTGCAATTAGAAAACATATGCAGGCTAGTAAAGTAGTTAACATCAAAAGTAAACTATATACAACAAGAAGTCCTACCATGGTGACTGATATATCTGACCTAGTCTATCCGAAGTACATGGGTACAGCGATATATCGGAGATCTCTGGGATTAGAACCGGCCCCCATACCTGGCACTTGTAATGGGGCAACCTGAATCTCAGGTTGCGGAAAGCTGGCGCATCCGTCTCAGGCCCTTTCCCTCTGCAAGAAGTTCCCATCTCTGTCTGCAAAATCAAGTCCCAGGGTATATGATAAGAGGTGTTCAACTCGAAAACAGCAGATGTGGACTTATCTTGTGTCTAAATGTCACGCTACATTGCCAACCGATCACTGACTAACAGGGGCCCGATGCTGTTGGACCTTGTATGAAGTGTTTAGACAGAGTACCCGAGAAAAGAACCAAATAACAAAAAACATGTGCGTTTTTCTAAAATTATGTTGTAGCACAAAAACGATGTGCTATGTGGAA
Organism: Calotriton arnoldi; assembly: GCA_963921515.1. Classification (NCBI taxonomy): domain Eukaryota; kingdom Metazoa; phylum Chordata; class Amphibia; order Caudata; family Salamandridae; genus Calotriton; species Calotriton arnoldi. The sequence goes on along the minus strand of CAWUFW010004083.1, from coordinate 678,449 downwards.
TGTGTGCAAAGCAGCCTACAGTTTGCAAATAGGCTAAAATAAGGGAGAACTAAGTAGGCCCTAAAGGGATCTCACACCAGTGCTTCCAAACTTTGTGAACTTTTGCATGCTATTTCCCTCAACGCTGAGAAGGCTTTTGATACAGTAAACTGAGATTTTAAGATTAAAGCACTGCAATGGCACAATTGTACAATATATCAAACTATTATACACCTCTCCTAAAGCTTCTATTTTTGTTAATAATATACAATCTTCTTATTTTTTCCCCTCAAAGTGGGACCCAACAAGGTTATCCTTTGTCTTCCTAATTATTTATTTCATCTCTGCAGCCGTTTCTAGAAAAATGCATTGATCTCTGCATATTACAGGATATAGATACTCTGGAAAAGCGCGAGATTTGAAGAGCGCGCCATTAGGGCCCGGCCTCCCGGATCCTCGCCACGCCCCCACACATCGGCCGGGTCAGCCCGATTGGCGACCGGCCCTAGGAAGTACTTCCGGGTCCCCAGTGACGTGTTTCCGGCGTGGAAAGGGGTGGAGGCAATAGGCCTATTTAGGCTTCAGGGCCACCAAGCTCTGCCTCTCTTTTTCCTGCGCCGGACCACGGGACTGCCATCATCTCGGAATCTCCCACCCACCCGTCCCTATGAGTAGTGGTTTGAGGGGAGGTTCGGAGGAGAGAGTGGTGGCGGAAAAGAGACCACAGAACATTGACTTGCAGGGTTAACGGGAGTCCTCCTTACGTACTCCCTAGGCCAGCACTGAGGGGAGAGACGGTAAGCTCTCCGCAGGGAGAATGGGGTCACCGGCTGGGGAGGCAATGGCGCCAGGTCACGAACTAGGGCATGGGGCAGCGGCCAATGGGTATTCCCTACGAGCCTCCTTGGCAGCCTGGTGGTAGAGGGGTGGGCCCCGAAAATGGTGGACAAGGACCAGAGGGCTGGGGCCCACCGCTCAAGGACGCAGGTGGGTTGCGCCTTGCGTAATTCTCAGTTCAGGGGATGCGAGCCAGAGGGCCTCTTGGTGCTGGAGCAAAGTAAATTTCCATAACAGGTGCTGATGATATTTGAGGATAAATGTCGATATTAAAAGTGAAATATTAAGACCATAAATGTATAAGATGTAAACGTTTTTTGTCATGTTTATGATTGTTTGGAAATTAAACATGGCCGATTTATACCCACTCTCTTGAAGTAGTAGTATTGATTGTGGGCTGGACCACTTGGGGGCAGGGCGGGGGATCATCCTGGGGGTCCGGGTCCTAAAAGAATGAAATAAAAGTATCTGCATATGTGCTGATGATTTTCTGTTTATTTCTAATCCTAAATCCTCTATTCCCATTTGTACTGCAGAATAACACCCTTTCTCTAAAGTTTCTGGATTTAAATTAAATATCGACAAGTCAAAGTCTGCCTTTTGAATAAATATTCCTTTCATGGTGTGTTGAAAGACCATGAATTCTCATGGAAAGCCACTGAGATTAAAAGTCCTGAGATTTGGTATTTCAACTCTATTCAGCAGACAATTTTTTTATAATAGAGGTTTCCTAACATCCTTATCGTTCTATAAAATGAAGCTTTTTAACCATTTTTATTGATTTCAGTCGATGCATATGTTTTGACATCAATTACAGTAGTCTGTTAAAAACGACATCATTTTACAGATTCCCAGAGGGTCTTGAAACCCGTAGCAATGGCATCGAGCACTACAGGAGGCACTGGTTCGAAACATTACATAGTTGTAAACAATTGCAACTGGTAGGTCCTAACAGTCCCAGTTAGTCCAGATCACTGCTCATATCATATATAATCATATTGTCAATTGTTGGTGAAACCCGTAGGATCTCTAGCCAGACGCGATTAGTGTAATAAAGTAAGAATGACACAGGAGAACAGTCCAATTATAAAATGAAGCTTTCAAATGATCACAAATGTTGGACATGTTGTGAACCTAATCTGCATTTATTACATATGCTTTTTGATTGTCCTTAAGTTAAAACATTTTGGATTCAGGTTTGGAATAAGATTACAGATATTTGTTTGGTTGCTTTCTTTCAAGAAACCACATATTTTTAGGAAGTTTCACTGACATTTAGCCCTCTACAAGTCTGCAGGCAGAGGGTTAATATGCCTGCTGCACAGAGCGTGTACTATGCAGATCACAGAACAGTATTTTATGAGCATAGCTCAGTGGGTTGCTGCTTTTGTCACAGAGATTCTTTTGTTACTGCCTGTTCATAAGTTACAATAGTAATCTAGGTTAAAAAGTTATGCTTTTTCCCAGTCTTTCATTATGCTAATTTTACTAAAGGGTTTGTTTGGTTAGAAATAAATTCATATTAGTAAAGTCAACCCTAACCATTTTGTAACGTTCTGAATCCTGAGTTTGTGCTTCTCCAGACCAAGGACTCTTAAAAAAAAATGCCTACCAGTATGCATGACACACAAATCTTACACCTTACAGTCCCCTTTGTCATATATAACATTTTCTATACACGGATTTACACACGTATGATTCATTGCCTCTGTATGTGTGCAATGCAGCGGCGGCTCCTCCGCTAATGCGGAGGAGCGTCGCCCCACTGCATTTTGAGCAGTGAATAAAAGAAAAAGAAAATGATAATACCACTATGTTCTCTCTTTTTTTTTTTTTCCGGTTTACGGGGCGGGGCTTGGCTGTGTCACAGCCAGCAAGGGGAGAAGTGGTGGGAACTTAAGTGGGTATGACTGCTTGTCCGCCGTCTTGGGCCGGCCAAACAGTCATACGCACTTTGCATGCTCCCCACCAGGCTGTAATGCACAGCCTGGTGAGGAACATGCACAGGCTCCCACTGCCTGTCTGAGCGCCAAACCAGGGTGCTCAGACCAATCACAACGCTGCACTGCAGCGTTGTAATTGGCTATGGGGAGCCTGGGTGTGCTGCCTGCTTCAAGCAAGAACAGAAGAGGACGACACGAGGCGGTGGTCCGGGAGCAAGGTAAGTCATTTAATAAAAAAATTATTTTCCTATCCCAACGCCCCGCCCCACCCGTGCTACTTGGTGGCAGCCGCCACTGGTGCGATGTAAAATGCTCTGACACCCTACACTGGTATTGGAGGTGCTACAAAACAAATGAAATACGTGAGAGAGGGGTTATGGAGAGATGAGAGGCGCTGTTCGAGGGTGATAGTGAGGGAATCATTGAAGAGCCCCAACAACTATTGCTGTATCCTGGTGCACTGTAAGGTCAACATTTACTATGCTTTAAAAACGAATACAATTGAGTATATAATGAAAAAATGTGTTGTACAATGCACCATTTGTCCCCAAACCCCCTTGTAGTGGTCAGGCTCGCTCGCTGCACTTGGTGTGCACCGTACAGGGGCTGGTCTGACAAAATTGACCAGTGTTGCTTAGGGTTCCCTGTCCAGCCCTGGCTGGGGTAAATGGTGCAAAAAGGGACGGGTGAGGCAGAACCCAGGGTGAACCCGAGAAGAACAGGCTGAGGCGAAGGGGGAAGAGGAGGCTCGGACACTGATAGAAAGGAAGGGGTCAAGCTCTTTTACCCTCATTACCCCCCAGTCTTTCATCTATTGCCCCATCAGTTTTTTTTAAACCCTTCGATTTCTTCCCCACCGTCTTTGTGGTTATTTTACCCCATTTTGCCCCAAGCTCTTTACCCCATCCTCACCCGCTTATTTTACCCGAGTAACTACTTGGTTGTTATGTCTAGTTACCCTCCAGCCCCTTCACCTCATTGCCTCCGCAATGTCAGCTTCCCCGCGGAAACCTTCATCGAGTCACTTTGTCGAGCCATTCATTCACTCTTTCCTTCCCTCACATAATCCTTCTCCTTCACCATCACGCACTCCCTCGTGCACGTACCTCGCGTCATCCATTCATCCCGCCCGTGCCCCGCCCCTCCGGAGGAGGGATAAACGAAATGCGGAGACAATGAGGTGAAAGAGCTGGAGGGTAACTGGGTAACCAATCAACGGATGAAAGAATGAGTGGGTTAATAACCGGTTCCGTGAACCAACAGTGAATAAATAAAAATAAATAAAAACAGTGACCGAGTGGAGGGGTGCGTGCCGATAAACGGATGGACGCGCAGCAACTTGAGCGAGTGCACGCATGGATGGATGGATGCATGAATAGATATGGAACTAGGCGCTATAGAGTTAAAGTATCGATATGCAGGGCCTGCAGGCATCAACGGGCTGTCTGCCTGGCACAGACGCGCAGTACACGGACTTACTGTGGCTTTAAGAGGCAGGGAGGGGCGCAGAGGCTGCGTGCCTATGTTTACGTCCCAATTAAATCTCGGCATTTATCCATGTTCCTCCGGTGAGAGCGGGCAGTACCTCTGGCCCCTCCTTCCTCCCGCTGATTGAAGCACTGTCACCTCAGGGCGCTGTGCATAAATAGATGTGTTTGCCTGGCCGACATCGGGACAGTTCTGCAGAGGGTGTGTGTATGTTTCAGTGTGTCTCTCGCTGTACCATTGTCTTTGTCAGTGCACATGTCTGTGAATCTGCCTGTGTCATGTCTGTGTCAGACTTGTACTCGCCGGTGTGTCTGGATGTATCATTGTCTCTGTCGGTGTCTGTTAGCGTGTCTGGCTGTATCACTGACTGTCTCTGTCACTAAACCTGTCAGTGTGTCTGACTCTATCGTCGTCTTTGTCAGTGTGTCTGGGCGTATCGTTGTCTCTGTCAGTGTGTCTGGGTGTACAGGGCCGGACTGGGAACAGAAACCGGCCCTGGCAAACTGCTCAGCCGCCCCCCACTGGGGTGAGGGGGAGTGCAGCCGAGCAGTTTGCGAGGGCCGGATTCGGCCGATTTTCACTGTCTCTGAACCTGTCAGTGTGTCTGACTCTATCCTTGTCTTTGTCAGTGTGTCTGGGCGTATCGTTGTCTCTGTCAGTGTGTCTGGGTGTATCACTGTCTCTGAACCTGTCAGTGTGTCTGACTCTATCCTTGTCTTTGTCAGTGTGTCTGGGCGTGTCGTTGTCAGTGTATCGCTGTCTCTATCAGTGTGCTTGTCAGTTTGCTTGGCTCTATCGTTGTCTCTGTGAGTGAGCCCGTCAGTGTGTCTGGCTGTATCGTTGTCCTTGTCAGTGTGTCTGGTGTATTCAATTGCATGCTCTGCTACAGCGGGTATATGCAGAGACATACAGGACAGCCACGCAGGACATGCAGGACAGCACAACAGCAAGGACATCATGATGCAGGCCAACACAGGGACACGCACAAAGAACGGCGGGGCCGGCATCGGCCACGCCAAAAGTATGGCGGTCGTGCCGGCCCCCTCCGGAGACCACAGGGGCAAGCCTGTCGCGCGCGCTGGTGACGCGACGGGCGTGCCTCACTAAGTATTGGTCACATGACGGGGGGCGTGCCCCGGAAGTGATTGGAATAACTTCCGGGGCACGTCAAGAAACGTTAAAAGGCTGGTGAGCGCGGGAGTAGGTCTCTTTGCTCCCCGCTCCCCAGCCCACCACACCAGCCTCGCTAGGGGGCTGTAACCTCAATTTGTTTTTTCTCTGCTACAGGCATCGAGTCCGGACTTCACGACGCACGGGCCCAGGAGTATTCGGCGGCCGCATCGAGTCGCGGGTTTCACGGCGCCCGGGCCCACGAGTAGTCAGCGGCTGCTATCGGCAGCGGGCGTGGTCTGAGGCGAGGCCCAATCTGTTTTTCGGGGCAGCGGAGCAGCGGAGCACCGCGGTGGTGCGGGGATAAGGCGTGTGGGGACCCTGAAGGCAATCGGCAGCAAGCGGGTCGTCTGGGAGCCGAGAGCGGGCAGCAGAGGACGTCAGGTACCCGGTTGCGGTGGCGCTCGACTAACGAGGGCGCGCACCCTTCCGGTTTGATTACTGTCGACATCTGTGGTGTGTGAGAAGCACGTGCAGTGCGCGAGGCTTGAGTACGCTCGGGTGTCCTGATTGAGGGGGATAAGCAAGTAGAGTGCACGGTGAGAGCCTAATCTCGGGGAGTTTTGCGTACTGAGGGGACTCAAAGTGCTTTGCATACTTGCTGACTCACTGCACTGTCCCAGCACTAATTACCCCCAGGAGTCTCATTCGGGCGTTAGCATCCAGCCGGGGGCAGTGCGGTAGTGACTGTATAAGGAGGCGCATACTTAGGGACTGTTTAACATGGCTGGGAAAGCAAAGAGGGGGGGCAAGCCCTCCCGCATGGAGAGCTTTATGGAGGCGATGCTTAAGAAGGTAGAGGAGTTGGGGCAGGGCCTTGCGAATCTCACCGAACGGGTAGACGCACAAGGGAGGAATGAGGAGGGGGGGAGAAGAAAGATCCAGGCGCAGCATGGTGCCCCCGAAGTCTTGCTTTTCCTCCCCTCCCCAAAAGGGTTAGGTCGAACAGGGGGGGGCGGAGGGAACCAAGCTTCCCATCGTCACCGGCCCCTGTTTTGCCTACAGAGGAGGTACCACCCGCGGAACAGGTACCGGTTCCGCCAGTTGCCCCAGCGCCAGGCTCAGCGCCTGTCCCAGCGCCAGTCCCAGGGCCAGCTCACCAGCCCCCCGTTCCTCCGGTCCCAGTCCCCCAGCCCAGTGGAGGGCCTGGACCATCAGGGGATAGCCCACAATTGCCAGTGTTGCCCGGTACGGGTGGGGAAGGCACTCCGCAGGATGTGGTGTCACATTTAGCGGCAATACTTCCGTGGTTGGGACAAGTGGGGATCCTGTCATCAACGGTGGGGGATAAGGGCGGTGATCCGCTGGTAGAGGCGAGGCGAATAGTGGCCCAGTTTCATGGGACGCCAGCAGACAAAACAGGCGGGGGTCAGGGTGCGTTGTCCCCTCTCATTCCAGCTGGGGGGGCAAAGCCACTTGGACACAGCGGGGAAGTTCCGGGGAGCAGCTTGACGAAAGAGAAACCGTCAGGGTCAGCCGGGTCCGCAGGAGGAGGTAAGCTGATGACACTGCCAATGTTGAATGTGGGTGAGTCCCGCACGGATCGGGAGAATTTGGGGAGGCATGTAACACAGGAAGTAAAGGATAGGATTTGGTCGGGTTCATACATAAACATGTTCTCTTTACTTATTTGTGAAAAAGAGAGGGAAGAGGCCAGGAAGAACAAAGACTGGATGCTCCCGAGGGAATGGGCAAACGAACTCATGAAGTACAGGGTCGAAGAAAACTTGTTGAATTGGATTAGAGGTTTTTCCATTTTCATGGCAGTCATGGCTGAGCGTTTCCCTAATTTACAGGCTGAGATGGCATGTTACCAAAACAGGATTGTGCTTGCGCATGATAAATACGGGGGTGAGGGATGGAAGGAATATGATAAGAGCTTCAGGAGAACTAAAGCGTCTGACACATCCCTATCATGGGACCGTCTAGACACAATTGCATGGTTAGACCAAATGGGCGGTTGGTTCCAGGACAGGTCCAGGAACCAGTCCTTTCAGTCCTTTCAGTCCTTTCAGTCCTTTCGGTCACAGCCAAACACAGGTCCCCCCAGCAATACAAACACCGGGGGAGGGCGCAAAGGGACATGCTGGGATTTCAATAGACGTACTTGCACTAGACCGCAAGGCACGTGCAGGTTTAAGCATGCGTGTTCCATCTGCGCGAACCCATCTCACCCCGAGTCCAAGTGCTTCAAGAAACCAAAGGACAAGGGAGGGAAGAAGCATGAATGAGGCTCATAGTCAGCTAAAGGCACGGTCACCTATTGATGTAACGGCATTGACACCATGGCTAAACAAATATCCTTGTCACAATACCGCAAAAATGCTGCTAGATGGTTTCAGGTGCGGTTTTAGGATACCGGCGCCTGACTATGTGGGGGCATCAGAATGCAAAAACCAACTTTCAGTGCGAGCCAAACCTAGCGTGGCAGCTATGAAGATTGAAAAAGAACTGCGACTGGGCAGGGTAGCTGGCCCATACAATTCTATCCCGGTAGAGAATTTCGTCTGCTCTCCTTTGGGCGTGGTCCCCAAGAAGGAAAGTGGGGAATTCAGACTCATACACAACCTATCAGCACCCAGGGGAAGTTCATTGAACGAAGCAATTGATGAGGGGTTGTGCAGCGTGAGATATGCTTCTTTTGATCAAGCGGTGGAGATGCTCAGGGGCTTGGGCCCTGGAGCCCTTTTGGCAAAATCAGACATAGAGTCCGCTTTTCGTCTATTACCAGTCCACCCGTCTGATTTTCATCTACTTGGTTTTCAATTTTCAGGGAAGTTCTACATGGACATGTGTATGCCCATGGGTTGCTCTGTCTCCTGCGCATATTTTGAAAAATTCAGTTCATTTATAGAGTGGGTGTTCAGGCAGGTGATGGGGCACCAGTGGGTGATGCATTACCTGGATGATTTTCTTATCTTGGGGTCACCGGGATCGCGGGAGTGTGCGTGGGCGCTGCAGGAGTTTTGCGCACTCATGCGTACTTTTGGGGTCCCCTTGGCCCCGGGAAAGACAGTGGGACCTAAGACAAAGATCGAGTTCCTGGGGATTGAGTTAGATTCCATACAGGGGTGTTTCAGGTTGCCCGCGGACAAGATCATCAAGTTCAGGTCCACACTGCAGCAATGCTTGGTTAGTGAGAAGGTAACATTGCACCAGTTACAACAGACGGTAGGGCAGTTGAATTTTGCACTAAGGATCATTCCTATGGCAAGGCCATTTTCCCGATCCATCTCACAGGCAATGGCAGGGCTCCAAGAAAGACACCACCACACCAGGCTGTCAGCAGAGGTCAGGCAGGACATGCGCATTTGGTTGGCATTCCTGCAGGACTTCAATGGCAGGGTAGTGTGGCCCGGTCCGCCCACTACCTCCGCGGAGTTAGGTTTAATGACTGACGCCGCGGGGAGTGAGGGATTTGGCGCCATACTCGGTACCGAGTGGGTGGCGCAACGGTGGCCAGCATGGTGGGTAGAGACAGGTTTGACGTGCAACATCGGTTTTCTAGAATTGTTCCCCATCTGGGTGGCATTGACAGTGTGGCCAGAACAACTGCGTAATCAATCAGTGGTGTTCTGGTCAGACAACATGACAGTGGTCGAATGCATCAATCAGCAAGCGGCACGGTGTCGGATGATTCTCCGGCTGCTGAAGGAGATTGTACTGTTATGCATGAAGCTAAATTTGCAATTTAAGGCCAAACATGTGCCAGGGGTATTAAATCATGCGGCTGATGCGCTTTCTCGCTTTAAAATGCAGGTGTTCAGGGCTCACCTCCCGGCGGCGGCGGAGCAGGCCACCCCTTTCCCAGAACAACTTTGGCAAATTGGTGCCCCCAACTACCGGACCTCGTGGCAGCTAGCCTAGCACCCAGGACCAGGAAAGCATATGAAGGAGCGTTTGAGGCATATTGTTCCTTTTTAGGAGATGAGTGGGCTGAAAACTGGTACAATGCAGGGGCACTCCTTCATTACCTAGGTTTTTTGAAGGGGGAGGGGCGCTCAGCGGCAGCTGCAAAACGGCATGTGGCTGCAATCTCCTTTTTTGCCCAAACTAGGGACAAAGGCAATCCGACCAACAGCTTCATAGTCAGGAAAGCACTGAAGGGTTGGCAGCGCCTCCAGGGGGCTACCCCAGATACTAGGCGGCCAATCGGGGTGGAACTGCTAACGTCTTTACTGAGGACCCTCCCATTGATTTGCACCGCAGCAGGGGAAGTTCTGTTGTTCACCGCCGCCTTCTCATTGGCCTTTTATGGTGCTTTTAGAATTGGGGAACTGGTGGCCCAGAACAAAACAGATGTGCAAGGCGGATTGCAGTTTGAGGACGTGAAGGTGCGGGGGGACATTCTAACAATATCAATTAGGAAGTCTAAGACGGACCAAGAGGCACGGGGGGACAGAGTAGTACTCCATCGGGCACAGGACAATCCGTGTTGCCCCCTGGCACAGGTGGAGGCTTTCCTACAATATAGACCTATTAACAAAGGGGGGCCCTTTCTGGTGCATGCGGATGGAGTTCCACTTACACGGTTTCAGTTTAAAAGGGTCCTGGATATGGCAATACAGAGGGCGGGGCTTAACCCAAGCTGTTTTGGGACGCATTCTTTTAGGATAGGGGCGGCCACGGAAGCAACAGCTAGGGGTTTACCCAGCACCAGCGTCCAAAGGATTGGGAGGTGGTCCTCCAGTTTGTTACAAGCGCTATGTGCGGTTACATATGTTATGAGCAGGACAATTGCCAGGACCTGATGCATATGTCTTCTCTGTTTCATCTACAGTTTCTCAAACCTGTCACGCAGGGGGGAAACTGCGAACGCCGCAACAGCACCAAGCAACACAAAGAACGTCATCACCAGGGCAGGGATCACAGGTCGCATGGATCATTGGTCACTCGTATGTTAAGCGTTTGTCTGATTTTTTCCTTACAGGGAGCTACAAGACTAGGGTAGAGCGAGCAGGTGTTAGGGTATCATTTCATGGGAAGGGGGGCCTGTGTTTGAGCCAGTTTAGGGGTTTCACATTGGGGCTAATGGGGAAGGGTGGCCCCCGTCCCAGTATTATTATCTTACACCTAGGGGGGAACGATCTGGCAAGCCTCGGTAGAAGGGGGCTAGTGGAAGCAATTCTATCAGAAGTAAGTTGGTTAGCAAAGACATTCCCGGGGTGTACCATTGTATGGTCACAAATGATTCCAAGATTCCAGTGGAGGGGGGGGGAGTCGGTAAGAGCACTGAATCATTCTGTAAGGAGAATAAATAGAAAAATAGACAGGCTTTTCAGGGCTCCCCGTCTACAGACAATCGCCCACGGGTGTATCAGGGGTGAGTCTTGCTTTGTAAAGGACGGGGTCCATCTGTCAAGAGTAGGCAATGAGGCTTTCCTAGAAAATGTTCTGGCATGGTTCGAACTCCGGGGGCAGGGTATGACCTCCTAGTGAGCGCAGGGGGGGCCAGATAGTCGGTCAACTATGCTGGCCTGTGGCGGTAAGGTCATGATTGGTGAGCAGTAAATTTAAGGTCCTTAGAGGGCGGCGCCATTCTTGAATGGGGTCGCCCAAGTGGGAGGGACAAGTGGTCTCTCCTAGAACTCCAGGGGCAGTTTACAGCCGGTTGGCTGGATGGGTGCGGGGAGGGGGAGTCACGCTTTCCCTAGGCTGGTTGGCCACCCCGCACGTGCACAAGGTCGCCAGTAAACGGCGCAGAACTGCAAGGGCCCCTTTATGGAGATGATATACAGAGCGTACGGGGGTAACCGGGGGGGAGTACCCTCACGGTAAACGGGCCCTCTGCGCATGCGCACTCCGGCTGGAGGGCGTGGTTAAAAGTTGATAAGGATCTGACACCAGTTAGTGACCTTGCCGTAGGCCCAAATAGGATACGCAGAAAAGTAAAATGCTGTGAAGATTATTAAAGATATGTTAGATTCGGATAGGAAAACCTTTGTATTAGAGTCATGTTAAGGTTAGCCAACCGACATATGTACTTATCAATTGTAATCAGTGTAATGCATAATTTTCTGCGTAATTGTAAATATTGTATATATTAATTATGTTTTAATTTGTTTTAATAAATACGGCCGGGGGTTTACGACCCCCACATCCAAACCCTTCTCATGTCAGTTAATCGGGGTACAATGATGGGAGGAGGGGGTGTAGGTAGTACCTGGCCATAAAGAACGGCGGGGCCGGCATCGGCCACGCCAAAAGTATGGCGGTCGTGCCGGCCCCTCCGGAGACCACAGGGGCAAGCCTGTCGCGCGCGCTGGTGACGCGACGGGCGTGCCTCACTAAGTATTGGTCACATGACGGGGGGCGTGCCCCGGAAGTGATTGGAATCACTTCCGGGGCACGCCAAGAAACGATAAAAGGCTGGTGAGCGCGGGAGTAGGTCTCTTTGCTCCCCGCTCCCCAGCCCACCACACCAGCCTCGCTAGGGGCTGTAACCTCAATTTGCCCACCCACCGTCCCCTAAAGCAAATGTATTGGAGTAGATAAGCAACAAGCTGGTTTAAGTATTCAGGGGTATAAGTATCAAATTTGTGTTTTCCCACTAACGTTTTCAGTTTACAGGTCTTCAATCGTCGTATTTTAGTGCTATTCCTAGGTCAGGCGGTAAGGTCATGATTGGTGAGCAGTAAATTTAAGGTCCTTAGAGGGCGGCGCCATTCTTGAATGGGGTCGCCCAAGTGGGAGGGACAAGTGGTCTCTCCTAGAACTCCAGGGGCAGTTTACAGCCGGTTGGCTGGATGGGTGCGGGGGAGGGGGAGTCACGCTTTCCCTAGGCTGGTTGGCCACCCCGCACGTGCACAAGGTCGCCAGTAAACGGCGCAGAACTGCAAGGGCCCCTTTATGGAGATGATATACAGAGCGTACGGGGGTAACCGGGGGGGAGTACCCTCACGGTAAACGGGCCCTCTGCGCATGCGCACTCCGGCTGGAGGGCGTGGTTAAAAGTTGATAAGGATCTGACACCAGTTAGTGACCTTGCCGTAGGCCCAAATAGGATACGCAGAAAAGTAAAATGCTGTGATGATTATTAAAGATATGTTAGATTCGGATAGGAAAACCTTTGTATTAGAGTCATGTTAAGGTTAGCCAACCGACATATGTACTTATCAATTGTAATCAGTGTAATGCATAATTTTCTGCGTAATTGTAAATATTGTATATATTAATTATGTTTTAATTTGTTTTAATAAATACGGCCGGGGTTTACGACCCCCACATCCAAACCCTTCTCATGTCAGTTAATCGGGGTACAATGATGGGAGGAGGGGGTGTAGGTAGTACCTGGCCATACTGACACAGACAATGAAACACACTGAGATCACTGCCAGCAACGACAGAATGACAGGCAGACACCGGACACGCACACTGACAATGAAACAGGCTGATGTCAGTGCTAGAGAGGACAATCATAATGACAACCACGCTGACCTAGACACAGGCATAAGGACAGCCAAACACACAGATGTGCACACTGACGGAGGGAATGAATACAGCCAAACACACAGACGTGCACACTGACGGAGGGAATTAATACAGCCAGGCACACAGACGTGCACACTGACCGAGGCAATGATTACAGTCAGGCACACAGACATGCACACTGGCGGAGGCAATGAATACAGCCAAACACACAGACGTGCAGACTGACAGAGGCAATGAATACAGCCAAACACACAGATGTGCACACTGACCGAGGCAATGATTACAGTCAAACACACAGACGTGCACACACTGATGGAGGCAATGAATACAGCCAAACACACAGACGTGCAGACTGACAGAGGCAATGAATACAGCCAAACACACAGACGTGCACACACTGATGGAGGCAATGAATACAGCCAAACACACAGACGTGCACACTGACAGAGGCAATGAATACAGCCAAACACACAGACGTGCACACTGACGGAGGGAATGAATACAGCCAGGCACACAAACGTGCACACTGACTGAGGCAATGATTACAGTCAGGCACACAGACATGCACACTGGCGGAGGCAATGAATACAGCCAAACACACAGACGTGCAGACTGACAGAGGCAATGAATACAGCCAAACACACAGATGTGCACACTGACCGAGGCAATGATTACAGTCAAACACACAGACGTGCACACACTGATGGAGGCAATGAATACAGCCAAACACACAGACGTGCACACTGACAGAGGCAATGAATACAGCCAAACACACAGACATGCACACTGACAGAGGGAATGAATACAGCCAAACACACAGACGTGCACACTGACGGAGGCAATGAATACAGCCAAACACACAGACGTGCACACTGACGGAGGCAATGAATACAGCCAGGCTCACAAACGTGCACACTGACCGAGGCAATGAATACAGCCAAACACACAGACGTGCACACTGACGGAGGCAACAAATACAGCCAGGCCCACAAACGTGCACACAGACCGAGGCAATGATTACAGCCAAACACACAGACGTGCACACTGACAGAGGCAATGAATACAGCCAAACACACGGACGTGCACACTAACGGAGGCAACGAATACAGCCAGGCACACAAACGTGCACACTGACGGAGGCAATTAATACAGCCAAACACACAGACGTGCACACTGACCGAGACAATGATTACAGCCAAACACACAGACGTGCACACTGACGGAGGCAATTAATACAGCCAGGCACACAGACGTGCACACTGACAGAGGCAATGATTACAGCCAGGCACACAAACGTGCACACTGACCAAGGCAATGATTACAGCCAAACACACAGACATGCACACTGACAGAGCCAATGATACAGCCAAACACACGGACGTGCACACTGACAGAGGAAATGATACAGCCAAACACACAGACGTGCACACTGACAGAGGCAATGAATACAGCCAGGCACACAAACGTGCACACTGACCAAGGCAATGATTACAGCCAAACACACAGACATGCACACTGACAGAGCCAATGATACAGCCAAACACACGGACGTGCACACTGACAGAGGAAATGATACAGCCAAACACACAGACGTGCACACTGACAGAGGCAATGAATACAGCCAAACACACAAACGTGCAGACTGATGGAGGCACTGAATACAGCCAAGCACACAGATGTGCACACGCACCGAGGCAATGATTACAGCCTGACAAACAGACGTGCACACTGACAGAGGCAATGATAAAGCAAGGCATAAAGGGAGGCACACTGACACCAACATGACATAGGCACATTCATAGACATGCACACCGATAGAGACAAAGATACAACCAGGCACAAAGATGTGCACACAGACCGAGGCAATGATGCAGTGAGAGACACACCGACGTCGGCATGACACAGGCACATTCAAAGACATGCGCACCGACAGGGACAGTGATACAGCCAGCCACACAGACGTGCACACTGAGAGAGCCTGCTAAAACCCGGCCCACATTCCTGCACACTGACAGAGGCAATGATACAGCCAGGCACACAGACAAAGACCGCAATAGAGCCAGACCTACTGACAGGGACACTGACAGAGCCAATGATACAGCCAGAGACACTGAGGTGCACACTGACAGCGACAATGATACAACCAGACATTTATAGAGACTATGATACGGCCAGACACATAGACGTAAGCACTACAGAGACAAAAATAGAGCTGAACACACCGACAGAGGCAATGGTACACCCAGGCACATGACAGATACAACAATACAGCCAGACACACTGACGAAGACAATGAATACAGCCAGGCACACAGACGTGCACACTGACAGAGGCAATGAATACAGCCAAACACACAGACGTGCACACTGACAGTGGCAATGATTACAGCCAAACACACAGACGTGCACACTGACAGAGGCAATGAATACAGCCAAACACACGGACGTGCACACTGACGGAGACAACGAATACAGCCAGGCACACAAACGTGAACACAGACAGAGGCAATGATTACAGCCAAACACACAGACATGCACACTGACGGAGGCAATGAATACAGCCAGGCACACAGACGTGCAAACTGACAGAGGCAATGATTACAGCCAGGCACACAGACGTGACCACTGACGGAGGCAATGAATACAGCCAAACACACAGACGTGCACACTGACGAAGGCAATGAATACAGCCAAACACACAGACGTGCAAACTGACAGAGGCAATGATTACAGTCAGGCACACAGACGTGCACACTGACAGAGGCAATGATTACAACCAGGCACACAAACGTGCACACTGACCAAGGCAATGATTACAGCCAAACACACAGACGTGCACACTGACGGAGGCAATGAATACAGCCAAACACACAGACTTGCACACTGACGGAGGCAATGAATACAGCCAAACACACAGGCGGGCACACTGACAGAGGCAATGAATACAGCCAAACACACAAACGTGCACACTTGCCGAGGCAATGATTACAGTCAAACACACAAACGTGCAGATTGACGGAGGCACTGAATACAGCCAAACACACAGACGTGCACACTGAGTGAGGCACTGAATACAGTCAGGCACACAGACGTGCACACTGACCTAGGCAATGAATTCAGCCTGACAAACAGACGTGCACACTGACAGAAGCAATGATAAAACGAGGCATAAAGGGAGGCACACTGACGCCAACATGACATAGGCACATTCATAGACATGCACACCAATAGAGACAAAGATACAACCAGGCACAAAGATGTGCACACAGACAGAGGCAATGATGCAGTGAGACACACTGACGCTGGCACGACACAGGCACATTCAAAGATATGCGCACCGACAGAGACAGTGATACAGCCAGCCACACAGACGTGCACACTGAGAGAGACTGCTAAAACCCGGCCCACATACCTGCACACTGACAGAGGCAATGATACAGCCAGGCACACAGACAAAGACGCGATAGAGCCAGACATACTGACAGGGACACCGACAGAGCCAATCATACAGCCAGAGACACTGAGGTGCACACTGACAGCGACAATGAAACAACCAGACATTTATAGAGACTATGATACGGCCAGACACATAGACGTAAGCACTACAGAGACAAAAATAGAGCTGAACACACCGACAGAGGCAAGGATACACCCAGGCACATGACAGATACAACAATACAGCCAGACACACTGACAGAGGCAATGGTACACCCAGGCACATGACAGATACAACAATACAGCCAGACACACTGACGGGCTCAGTGACGGAGACAGTGATACACCCAGACACACTGACAGAGACAATGATACGGCCAGACATACTGACAAGGACAACGATACAGCCAGACACACTGACGGGCTCACTAACCGAGACAGTGATACACCCAGACACACTGACAGGCTCGCTGACAGAGACAGTGATACACCCAGACACACTGACAGATACAACGATACAGCCAGACACAGGGCCGGACTGGGATCCAAAACCGGCCCTGGCAAAGTGCTCGGCCGCACCCCCCGGGTTGTTGGGGGTGGGGCTGAGCGGTTTGCCAGGGCCGGTTTCAGCCGATTTTGTTATAGAGGCTGACATTGCAGCTATGCTGCAAAAGTGGCCCTGTAACAAAAACGGCCCCCCAGGGGCCCAAAACCGGCCCCTACCCTGGCGGCCCACCGGGGAAATGCCCGGTGCCCGCTACGGCCAGTCCGGCCCTGCACCACACATGGAGCTCTGGATTGTACCTCTTTTATTCCTCAGCAACCAATCACACATTGCAAACTCATTATGTCATGACACTTAATAACCACACCTTAACACCTTTATGTACTTCCTTGTTGAGTCCCCCAGACCCACAACGGTCTTAGAGCACATAATCTTATGACACTACATCTCCGCCTTGTTAAATAAAAAGGGCAAACGGTCACATCCTATTTCTTCAATAAGGTGTTGAGGCGCTTGCACTAGAAGCACAGGCTCTGATGCTTAATCTGGACTGTTAGGCGGGATCGTCTCGGTCATGATTTCGGCCGGTGTGCTGGACGAGTAGCCGGGCGGAGGGGGGCATAGGGGTCACGGGTGTAGGAAACATAAAAAAAAAAAAACTGCAGCCGGCTGCGTCGCACTCTTCTGCTCCTCTTCTCCAGGCGGCACAGGCTCCCAGAATGCCCTGCGGCAAATCCTGAAGCTGCTCTCATGCATGAGAGCAGCTTCAGGATTGGCTTGAGTGCCCTCGATTTGCGCTCCAGGACAGACTGGAAGTCTGTGCCTGCTCTCTCCTAGAGCTTTCACTGCGCATGATGGTTTGGCCTGCCTGAGACGCAGTGAAGAGAGTGCACTCACCGCTCCCCTCAGTGCCTGTCAAACCCCAGACCCGCTTCTAAGACTCATCAGGAAAGGAAAAATAAAACAAGTGTTTATTATTTTATTTTTCTGCCGTTTTTGGGGGGTGGCGCTCCTCCCCCATAGCGGAGGAGCCGCCAGGAGCTGACAACCGTCGAGGTAGGTGCTTAAAGACTGACGAGTTCTGTGTGATGGACTTTCCGGGACAATGCGCCGTCACCATATGTCCTTTGCACGTCACAACCCTCAGAGAATCGACAGCAAACAAAGTGTCTGTTTCGGCTGATGTTTCTGCTTGACCAGGACCTGTTACCTTCATCGAAGACTGTTTCCTGAGCTCGTCATATGTTTTCAACTGGCACTTCCGAGAAGTGCCAGTGACTCGAACCATATCAGCATTCAAGGATCGGTCTACTGTCCACTTGGGCAGTTTATTTTTGACGGCTATCCCAAATAACAAGGTAGCAGGACTCTCAAGTTGTGGAGTGAGGAGTTGAACGATGGGCCCAGCGGGCTTGAAACACGGCCTGGTTTAATGTGATTCCCTCCATCGATGCACCATGATTCGTTCCACAACACCATCAGCTTAGGGCCACAGAGGTGTGCTCGTTTGATGCTTGACATTTAGTCTGACCAGAAATGCCTTGAAATCTTTGCTATTGAAGAGGGACCATTGCCAGATTTGAGAATCCCCCATGCTGCAAGGATGTCACCCAACTGCTCTATGACCTTGTCATGGGTAGTTGGCGAGATGATGTCCGCCTTCTAAAGGCCCAAAGAAATCAACTGCAACTCTTTCCCATGCATGTGCAGGAAGGTAAGACATTGTCAATGGATGCTGCGTCACTGTGGGGGAAAGGCAGTTGCAAAGATGGCACTCTTGTAGTTTCCTCTTAACTCTCTCATCTAGGCGCAGGAACCACACTCGGTCTCTTAGGGCTCTTTTGGTGGATACAATGCCACGATGTCCTTAATAGGCCAGTTCAATGACTTGTTGTCTTAGGCTCTCACGTATGACAATTCTTGAGCCTCTCAATACAACACCTTCCTTGGTAACAGACAGTTCATCCTGTACATTTTTGAAATTCAGCTTTGTCAGCAAAAGATCAGGATAAGCATGTTCTTATCAACATTAGTAGTAGCAATATGTTCTATGTTATGTTATGTTATTAAAGCTTTTAAAGCGCACTTTTACCCAAAGGTGTCCTGGCGCTAAGCACTGTCTCCCTGGTTCCCATAGGCGCGGCAGCTTATTCAGAGAACAGCCACGTCTTCAACCCCTTCCGAAAGGAAAGGAGCTCGGTAGAATTCCTGAGATGCAATGGTAGATTGTTCCAAGCTTTTGCAGCACAAAAGATGAAACTGCTGCCGCCCCAGTTAACTTTTTTCACTCGGGGAACAGTCACTAGTTTTCCTTCTGAGGAACGTAACATTCTTCCGGGGACATACCATTGCAGGCGTCTTCTCAGGTATTCCGGGCCACTGCCCGTCAAAGACTTAAAAACCGTGCAAAGCGCTTTAAATTGTGCACGTTGTTTAACTGGTAACCAGTGCAGGTGTCTGAGTCCATTTCTAACTGAGACAAACCTTGGGGTGCCCGTTCGCAGTCTAGCTGCCGCATTTTGCACCAGCTGGAGTCTGTACAAATGTTTCTTTTGAATGTTCAAGTACAGACTGTTACAATAGTCCAGCCGTGACAAAATGAGGGCAGAGACTGCTGTCCTGAAGCAGTCCTCTGGTAGGAAACATTTTATTTTCCTCAAAATTCTGAGGAGGAAAAAGCTCGTCGAGACCACCCCGCTGACCTGATCGCCAAAGGTAAGTTTGTTGTCCATAATCATCCCCAAGTTCTTGGCTTTCACCGTAGGGGTTGGGGGCTTACCCATTTCTTCAGGCCACAGGTCAGGTGTCCAGAGACTGGGATTATTCCCAAATATTATGACCTCCGTTTTGCCTGCATTAAGCTTCAAGCAATTGGCGGACATCCAACCAGGTATGGCTTTCATGCAATCGTGGCATCTTAAGGCCGTTTCAGCTTCTTTGCCTCGCTGTAGGGACAACACAATCTGTGTGTCGTCCGCATAGGAAGTTAATTGGAGCCCGAAAGATCTTATCAAGGCTGCCAGCGGGCTGACTTGTATATTAAAAAGCGTGGGGCTAAGGGAGGAACCTTGAGATAGGTCTGCTGGCGTGCTGGACCTCACCATGAAGTTAATGTATTCCTCAGCGGATTTGGATGTCAAGACCTCACCATGAAGTTAATGTATTCCTCAGCGGTTTTGGATGTCAAACCGTGCCACTGTAACAGTACCTGTGAAAAGTAATCAGCAGGGTTCTGATGTTTACCCGGCTTGTGTACAATTGTATAGTCATACTCTTCCAGTCGCAACCCCACCTCTCAATGCGAGGGGCTATCTTGGCTTTCTGGTTTTCAAAAATAGTGAGCAGCACTTTGTGGTCTGTAATGATAGTGAAACGTTTTCCGTACAGAAACACATGAAAATGTTTGTAGGCCCACACTACAGCCAGACTATCCTTCTCCGGCTCAGAATAGGCACGTTGTGTGTCAGACGGGCTTCGACTGGCATAGGCTACAATGTGTCTCTGAGCATTCGGATGACCATTATGTTGAGCAAGGATTGCCCCCAAACCCACCAGGCTCTCATAGACTGTGATCTCTGTATGTAACTTGGGTCAAAATAGGCCATCTCGGTTGCATTTTGAATTGCATGTTTTATTCTTTTGCAGCTTTGATCACATTTGCAAAAAGAACAATTGATGGACAGAATGCAGAACAATGTCATACATTCACCCCAGTACAGAGATCTGGGCCTAAATCCATCGTTTTTTTGCTCACCATGCCATTCCAGTTTGAACCCAGCCATATGCAAATCAGTCTTGACCCTGTGCCCCATGGGAACAGTCCAGCCCGAACTGCCAAGCCAGGTCCTCCCTGGACTGGAAACAAGCATCCTAGGACCGGTTTCGGGGTTTCACCCCTCATCAGCCAGGATAGCTTGACTCCAGTGGCATGGAGAGCACGGGACCCACATCTGGGCATACCCGTCCCACTCGGGGTGACAAATGCAAAAAGAACCATTGATGGACAGAATGCAGAACAATGTCATACATTCACCCCAGTACAGAGATCTGGGCCTAAATCCATCGTTTTTTTGCTCACCATGCCATTCCAGTTTGAACCCAGCCATATGCAAATCAGTCTTGACCCTGTGCCCCATGGGAACAGTCCAGCCCGAACTGCCAAGCCAGGTCCTCCCTGGACTGGAAACAAGCATCCTAGGACCGGTTTCGGAGTTTCACCCCTCATCAGCCAGGATAGCTTGACTCCAGTGGCATGGAGAGCACGGGACCCACGTCTGGGCATACCCGTCCCACTCGGGGTGACAAATGCAAAAATCACAATTAGCAGACCACTGGAAAGGGACATTTTGTTTTGTCAAGTCTCTCAATGGGGCACTCACAGTAGCAAAGTCACAAATGTACCTTGAACAATAACTGGCCATGCCTAAGAAGGATCACAGCATGATGACATCTTGTGTGGGGCAGGTAGTTGATAGTGGTCGCACTTTATCTGGGTAAGGAGTCGTTCCTCCATCAGAGAATATGTGGTCAAAGAATTTGAGTTTGGTCTTGTGGAACTCACACTTATGTTGCATTTAGAGTGAGACTTGCGTCAGGAAGTAACTCACACACTTCGATAAGAGCTTTGACATGCTTTTTTTGCTTTGCCCCAAGCACCAGTATGTCATCACTGTAATTAAAAGCATGCATGACAGGTTGAATTATTCAACATATAACATCCTGAAATATTTCTGCAGCTTATGACTCTCGAAAAAACTCAACCTTTTGTATCTGAACAAACAAACATTAGTCGAAAAAGTAGTGATGTACCTGCAGTTCTCTTGCAACTCAAGTTGATGGTATCTCATGTTCAGATCAAGACGGGAGAAGAATTTGGCACTGTTCAGTTGCCATGTCCATTCGGTGTGGACTAGGATGTCTTTCTCTTTTGATTGCTTTGTTGGCCTGGTGCATATCAACACAAATGAGCACTGTAACTCCATTGTCCTTTTTTGGCACCACCACTATGGGCGAGACCCATGGCGTAGGACCGGTGGAGCGCTCAAAGATGTCATTGTTCAACATAATTTCTAGTTCTTTCTCAACAGCTTCTTGCAAATGGAGAGCTACTCTGCGGTGCCGCTGGTCAACAGGTGAATGTCCTCATTAATATGAAGTAGCACTTTCATTGTTTTGTGCCTTCCTAAGCCATGAAACAACGACAGGAGCTGACTCACAGCTTCAGCTTGAGTGTGAAGGTTGTAATTGACAGATATCAGTCCAATGTCAACAGCTGTGGCAAAACTGAGTAGGTGTGCACTGGACGAAGTTCCTAGAAGAACGTGAATTGGTACTTGCACTGATACTGTTTTATGTCACATTGTCGCTGTGAATGACCCTTGAATCTGCAATGGTTTAGAAGCAGCCTACGTGTATACCTTTTTGTTTGACGGGTTGAGGCATGGCACATGAGATGGGTAGTTGAACTTTTCGACCAGCATGATGTTAATCGAAGCACCACTGTCCATGATAAAGGTTAGGGATAAACATTGACCTTTATTGTAATCTTACAGCAACATCCAATTTAATCATGTTTCACGTGGTGGTTCACCTTTGCGTTTTGTTCTTTTTTTGCAGGCAGCCAAACCTACATTTGCCTGTCGTTCCTTTGTCGATGCCATCATCGTACATCCATCATCTTCATTAGCTCTCGATAATGACATTGACGAGCCCTTGTAAGATGAACTTGATGATGATCGACTTTGTCTGGTTTCTACTTGTCGTAACTGTTGTCGCTCTTTGGCCTTGTGGGTGTGGCGAGAATATTTCTGGAACCTTCTGACGTCCATTTTCTCTTCTCACTGTGATGTATTTGGTTTCTCTTTTGCTTTGCAAACCATTCTGAAGTGGTTTTATTTACTCTAAACTTTGAACATTTGTTCTGTGGCTGGACATTTGCCTTCATGGGGACATAAAAACCCACATTGGAATTACGTCTCTCTTCTTTGTTGATGTCGACTTGCGTGCACCTACCTTGTACTTGTGCTTACTTTTCATGACCGACGCAGATTCATTTTTCACTGTTCCAGCTTCCATATCGGCGGTTTGTTGATCTGCTGTTTCCTTAGCCCTTGCAGCCATAGTACTTTCTCTAAGTTAAGCATCTCTCCAACAACATGCGTCTTCTGAAAGACAGCCATCAATGACTCTGAGGCATATGGCTTCTACATCATTAAATTCACTAAACTTGCAATGTTTGGTAAGCACATCAAGTCTCTCAACAAACTCATCCATAGTTTCACCTGCTTGCTGTCTCACTTAATTGAAAATGTACCTTTCATAGTCGACATTCGTCATCAGATTGAACTTGGTTACCAATGCTTCCTTGATCTGATTGTATGATACTGCACCAGTTTGCGAGATTTTCTTCAGCACTTCTTTCACTCTGTTACCGGCAAGGTTCTTTAAATATTTGATGATTTTCCTATCATCTACCTCTTCTAGGGCATCTTTGAAGTCATCGAATGTCTCGATCCATGCAGTCCTCCTGGTACCAATATTCTGCTTCTTGGCGGTGTTGAGTGGCAGTGGTGATTTCAGAAACACAGTTGTATCGTACTTTGTGCTCTTTTCTACTGCCGTTGAGGAGTGGCGGCAGCTCCCGGGAAGCATTAGTGGGGAGGGGGGAAGGGGAAGAGGGGGGGTTTATGTTATTTTGCAGCTCAGTATCTCTTCTTTTGGCCTCACTAGTTGGTTTATGGTGGGCTTTTCGAATGCGCTCCTCCGCAGGGCCTTCAACTTCTTCGAGGGCAGTTTATGGGTTGGAGCAGGGCTTCGATTACACACACTCTAACTTCGAACTGCTTCTCATCGACTTGGGCACATGTGGCATGCACGAGCAGTTTGCTGTATCATTGCAAACTCCCAGAGAACTCTGTCTTGTTTGTTCGGGGCACGAATCCCCTACTCATCGCCAGTTGTAGTGTCCGCCCCAGTCCGGGAGCATGCAAATGAATATCTCACACATGGAGCTCTGGATTGTATTTCTTTATTCCTCAGCATACAATCACACGCTGTGCACGCATTCTATCATAACCATTAATTATCACACCTTAACACCCCCCAGCAAGTTACGTACTTCCTTGTTAAGTCCGTCCAGAACCACAAGGTTCCTAGCGCACATAGTCTCACAACACTACACCCGCCTGTACCTGTGTTTGAAAGATGCATTCCTTTACTGTCAGCACCCCGATGCACCGCCAGCCACAGGAGCCCCCACCATCCTCATCGACACAGCAGTAGTATTAATAACCTCACCGTTTCCAGTTCATTCTGGATTCCTATTACCAGAGGACTGACTGTTCAACCTCACTGCATGGTGAGGCAGTCAGTCACTCGCTACCCCTCTAGTGTCTGGTGCAGGAGTGTCCTTCTTTCTTTATTCTCCTTCCATTTTCCTTCCTTCTCTTCTCCGTTTCAGGTCAATCCCACTGCGGAGGTACTAACTTCTCCACCTTGGCCTCTTCCCACTGGAAACTACACTCCCACACCCCTCATTGTGCGTGAGACCTTTCGTTCTTTCCGCTATAAGACAGACTATTCCTCTACACTGCACACAGCAGGAGCCACGTTCTGTCTCGCGCCTTGGCTGGTGTCTCTCTCGCATGTCTGTCTCTTTGGCTGCTGCTCTCCACCCTTACCTGACCACCCCTATCTAGCTGTCCTGTTTACTACTGTAGGAAGGTAGGATCCTTCTCCATGGTTACTCCCACTTTTTGCCTGGTGCTATGCTAATTTTTGACTAATCTGACTGGGATCCTGCTAATCAAGACCGCAGTCTATCTGCTTTTTCCCTAAATTGTTGTGTTCAGTACTTAGGTACATCCCAGATTGGATACTGGGGTACCCTTATCAGTCCCTAGTATATGGTACTAAGGTACCCAGGGCATAAGTACCCCAGAGGTCCCCCATGGGCTGAAGCATGCATTATGCCACCCATGGGAGACCATTCAAAATGGAGCTACAGGCCTGCCGTTGCAGCCTGTGTAAGTTGGTGCTTGCACCACTTACTAAAGATATAGGTTACTATATCTAAGGGTCACTGCACTTAAAACCTATAAGTCACCCCTATAGCAGGCCTTTACAATCCTGAAGGCAGGGTGCTTGGTTCTAAGTGAGAGGGTGCCCTGCATGAGCAGGACACCCCTATAGCCTACAAAGTCTATTCTCCCGGGTTGTAAGTGAAGCAGCCATATACTATATATATGACCATCTCGAAAACGACTGCAACGAATCCTATCTTGTTTGGTATCAAACATGTTGGAATCATAACCCCACACCATAGACGGTGTGGGAGGTATGATTCCAAGCACTGGAAGAGCCCTCCGTTACACTCTGTGCTCCCGGTGCCAGCCTTCTAGGCCCGGACAGCCAAAATGGTTGCTTCCGACCAGAGACACCTTTCTGCCCTCCTTCTGCTGAGCCAAGCTCGAGCAGGGGAAGGCTGAACAATAGGCATCCTGTCACAGAGAGGTGTGACCACCTCCCAGACAGGATTTAGTGTATTAGGGCTGGGTGGGTGCTCTTGCCAGCACCAGAAAGTCTGTATGAGGGTTACATTTGGTGTCCCTGTGCATAGTCCAGTTCATACCAGTCCAGGGAGCTGTTTGCTCCCGCCCTGGCACGAAACTAGACAAAGTGATGAAATGAAAATGTTTTTGAAATTTTGTTCGTGCATTGTTCTATGTAAGTTGGCATTCGCTGCACCATTTTATGTTTAGCCGCCATTTTGAATCATGCTATTAACTGCGTATTCCCTCCTCAAGAAGCAGGCTGTGGAAAGTTCAGTTTCTCCAAGGTTAGGTCTCGCTGTACTAATGAATACACTGGTCTTATTAGCGCATAGATCTAGTGACTTACTTAACCTCGTTTAATCGTTTAGTGGCAGAGACCGCTTGGCTGGAAGAGAAAAAGATGTCCTTGTATTATCAGGGGTTGAGAGAGGAAATGAAGGACGTACTCGCCCAGATAGATCCACAACCAACTAATTGTACGGATTTGATGAACCTCACTCTTCGGTTGGATCATAGAATATCTGAAAGAGGGGGCGAGAAAAGGAGAGGTGAGCGAATGAATTTCAAGCCCGAAAGGGGCTTCAGAAGACCTTCCATAGACCATGAACCAAGCACTGAACCTATGGAAGTAGGGGCTGTCCGATCCCTGCTTTCAAAGGAAGAAAGAGAGGCACGTAGAGTGAACGGACAATGTATGTATTGCGGAAAAAAGGGACACTTCGTAAGAGAATGTCCTGCGAGACCTAAAATCTCCAGCTCTTTTGGTAAAAAGTAAACCTGGGCGTAGCAGGCGTAGTGCCTCTTCGTGTATTTCCACAGAGTTCGAAAAGAACTCTGTGGAAATACGCTCCGCTCCGCTCCCTCCCCCTTCCCAAATTCTTTAAAAATTAAAAAAGAAGCCACTTACCTGTGTGTCTGCTGCCTCCCCTGCCTGGCCGCTCTCCTTCCTGCTCCTCGCGTCCTTCTGTGATTAAAAAAAACACTACGTTGTACGTCATGCGCATGCGCACGCGCAAGACGTACAAAATAGTGGTTTTTTTTAACATATTGGGAATGCCTTGGTTGTGGCATCATAATCCAACCATAGATGGGAAAAATAAGTCAGTTCAGTTCTTATCTGATGAGTGCAAGAACTCCTGTCTGAAGCACACGTCTTCCCTTGCAAGTGCATTGGCACATCCTTTCTGCGTTGCCACAGCAGCAGAAAAAGATATTGAGTTACCCATCGCATATGCCCAATACGCTGAAGTGTTTAGTGAAGTACAGGCTGAAATGCTCCCTCCACATAGAGTTTACGATTGCCAGATAGATTTAATTGCAGGGGCCACTATACCATCCTGCAGAGTATATGCCTTATCTGAGTCAGAAACAAAACATCTGAGGGAATATTTGGATCACTACTTGGACATAGGGTTTATTCGACCTTCTCGATCCCCTGCGGCCTCTCCTCTTTTTTTTATATCAAAAGCTAATGGGGATCTGAGAACGTGTATCGATTATCGTTTACTAAACAGAAACACCATTAGAAACAGATACCCACTCCCTCTAGTGTCAGTACTCCTGGACCAGGTAAAGGAGTCTACCATTTACACCAAGTTGGACTTCAGAGGAGCCTATCATTTGGTCAGGATAAGAGAAGGTGATGAATGGAAAACCGCCTTCAAAACACTTTCTGGGCTATATGAATATACTGTCATGCCATTCGGGTTGTGTAACGCCCCCGCGGCCTTTCAGTATTTCTTGAATTACATGCTAAAAGAATATGTGGACACCTTCGTGGTGGTCTACATTGATGACATTTTGATCTATTCTGAGAGTGTAACGATGCATGAGAATCATGTGCTTCTAGTATTACAAAAACTAAGAGAACATCACTTGTTTTGTAAGTTGAGTAAATGCGACTTTCATGTGTATGAAGTAGAATTTCTGGGAGTGATGTTGTGTCCTTCAGGGTTGAGAATGACTGAACGTAAGGTAAAAGCGGTGCAGGAATGGCCTGTTCCAAACAATGTGCATGAAGTACAAAGTTTTTTAGGCTTCGCCAATAACTACAGGAGGTTCATTCTGCATTTCTCGCATGAAGTGGCTCCTATTACGAGATTGCTAAGAAAACGAGAACCTTTCGTATGGACCAGCGATGCGATGGAAGCCTTTGTACTTCTTAAAAAGGCTTTTACAACTGCATCAGTCTTGAAACACCCTCAAACAGAACTCCCATTTGTTGTGGAGGCGGATGCCTCTGGTGTGGCTATCGGAGCAGTATTTTCTCAAAGAGACAATCACACAGGACAATTACACCCGGTGGCGTACATGTCCAAGAAACTAAATGCTGCAGAACTTAACTATACCATTGCAGAAAAAGAGTTACTAGCCATCAAAAAGGCTTTCCAAGAATGGAGGCACCATTTTGGGGGTTTGCAACACCAGGTAACAGTGTATACAGACTATAGGAATCTGCAGTATATGAAAACGGCTAGACAGTTGTCCCAGAAACAGATGCGATGGATGCTTTTCTTTGCAGAATATGATTTCATCATCACATTTTGACCAGGAGTTGAAAACAGAAAGTCTGACTCTTTGTCAAGACAAGGAACTGATAGCGTTCTTAAGACAGTACATCCCGAGGCCATCGCTCCTACACGAGTATTGTGTGTGAGAACTTTTTGGAAGAAGTAAAAAAATTCAACTCTGACGAACCTTGGGATCAATGGGCTGGTGTGCATAATCAGCAGAATGTTAAACAGAGTTTGCCTTTCTTCAACAATAAACTGTATCTACCATCTAAGGCAATTCAACGTAAGGCATTTGATTGGTGTCACAAGTCCGTCATGGCCGGACATCAGGATAGTACGAAAACTACGCACTTATTGCAACGTCATTTCTGGTGGAAAACGCTAACAAAAGATGTGAAGGAATGGGTAGCAGGATGTGAGGTTTGCGCTAGAGCCAAAGGAGAACCGGCAAAAGCAAAAGGTAAACTAATGCCGTTGCCCACACCCACTCAACCATGGCAGAATATCAGTATGGACTTCATTACAGGTTTGCCGAACAATCAAGGGAACACTGCCATCTTGGTAGTGGTAGACAGCCTTACCAAGATGGGGCATTTCATTCCATGTCCAACTCTACCTACAGCAGGTCAAACAGCACAATTGTTGTTGGAAAATGTGGTGAGATTACACGGCCTACCTAAAGTGATAGTTTCAGATCGCGGACCCCACAATTCATAGCTCGTTTTTGGCGAATGTGGTGCAAAGTTCTACAAGTAACTCCCTCTTTATCTACCAGCTTCCATCCGCAAACTGATGGCCAAACAGAGCGGCTAAATCAAACTCTAAAGAAGTACTTAATAGCAAGCATACAGCCCTGCACTCATTTCATATACAGTTAAACAATTTTGTCGATCCATATAAGATCCGATCAGTGTCTAATGAACAATTGTTTCTCCAAGAACAAGTCAAACAGGTCTTGCGTTGTTTTGAATTCATTCTTTATTCATATTCTTTAAAATCTGAAGCTGCCAACGCGTTTCGTCCAGAAACGGACTTCTTCAGGGCTACAAAAATATATAAACAAACACTATTTACAACTTTAAAAACATATATTTCTTTTAAAATAATTTTTTTGAACCAGGCCAGATAATGTCACACTAGAAAAAACATTACTTCATTAGTCATTATAATTGGAAAAACAATTATATATTGCGTCCATCAATCATCAAGAAAGATCCCAAATTTATACAACTTGGTTCATCATTGAAAGTATGCAAAAGACCATATTATTTCCATGTCCCACATAAGACTTCAGCAAAGGGAGGAGACAACAAATATGCAAAACGTAGAAAAATGTATACGACATTTAGTCTTATTCTTTAAATATGTTTCCAGTTTTCAAAGCATTATTTTATCAAGAAATTACATTCAGGTAAATCCCCAGCGAGTTTTTTAAAAAAAAGGAGAAAGACACAAAGTATATATACATTGAAATACATAAGCGCATTCATGCTGTATTATCACTTAGTAAGTCCTAGACCTTATTATTGATAGATTTGTTATACACAGGCGAAGATATTTTATTTGAAACTATTATAACCTCAGGAAGAGGCACTATATTCATACCTCAAAAAGTAAAAACAAGGCTCTTCATACATATACTAGGTTTGCCTGTGTGTCACGTCATCTGATCTAAGAAAGAAAAATATATACATATATCATATTCACAATGACTATCAGGCAACTGCTCCCATCTTGCATTATGCCATTATTAGTCACACTGGATCAACTTACTTATTTACTGTGTGTATCCAAATGTATGGATCATATCAATTCAGGCGGACTCATAAAGTGTATCCTAAAGAAAGAGTACAAATCAGCCACAATTCTAAAACATCATGTCGGTAAAAAATCACATGTAGCAAACAGAGATTCAGACAGTTTTTGTGCCCATACTGCGAGATTTTTATTTTTACGGTGGGAGCCAGACATTACTATACCAGCTGCCATATATAAGTTTGTAAAGGAACAAGTTACCCAACGTGATGCTAAAGAAAAACCGACAGACACCTAAACTAATATTAACAAAACTAATGTAGCATGGTTATTGTGTCCCAGCCGGATTACACCCAGCCTCCCAAACATACTCACAGTGAGTGTTACACCAGTCTCCGTACGGTAATCTGGTTCAGTCAAAGAATCTCAGCAAAAGTGCTCGAAACCACGTTCTTTTATACGCTACAAAATTGGATAATTGCTTCATTTTAACCAATTTAAAGCTCCGAACATACCCACAATCGCGCCTAAAAATGACGTACGTAAATAATCAAAGCTGCCGCCATCTTTGAGTGGACTATAAGGCTCAGTGCTACATGTGCCAGTAATAAAACCGACTGCATGTAATAGTGTGCCACATGCCACTAGTTGCCACCCCCGGACTACAATCTCTGCCATACCATATGGCGAGATGGTACGTGTCCGGAGAAACTGCAGTGAGGACTGTAACTTTGAGGCGAACATAAATAAGGTTAAATGTGACTTTAGGGCAAGAGATTATGATGTAAAGTGTCTGGATAAAGCTGAGAGTAAGATCAGAAACCGCAAAAGAAGTGATACACTAATCCATCGTAAAAGAACTCCTGATAATACAACCCAGGGACAGTATGCATTTGTAACAGAGTATGGGATTTACAGTAATCATATTTACAATATACTTAGAAAAAATTGGCATTTACTTCAGTCTGATACTCTCCCACCAGATTTTGTTCCAAAAAAACCGAAAATGGTCTATCGGAAGGGGTCCACAATAAAAAGTATTCTCTGTCCCAGTCATGTTGGGGTACCTAGAATATCCCCATTAACATCAACATGGCTGCCAGAGAAACCGCAGGGATTTTATACATGCGGGAGTTGTTCCGCCTGAAAATATGGACTCAATAAAAAGAAATTCTTTAAACATAATGGTCCGAGGGAGTACCAAATAAGGTCATTTATTAACTGTAATACAACACATGCTGTGTACTTAATCATCTGTGCATGTGAGAAAATCTATGTAGGGAGCAGCATTAGGAGCTTAAAAATCAGAATTCAAGAACATGCAAGATGTATAAAAAATGGGGATGTGAGAAATCCGTTAGCGCAACACATTTGTGAGGTCCATCCTGAAAATAGTAATATCAAATTTCATGCAATAGACAGTGTTGGTGTGAACATCAGAGGGGGTGACAGGACGTTACAACTTAGACGGATGGAAGCTCGTTGGATCTCTAGGATGAGATCTGTAACCTTAGGTCTGAACATTAATAATGAATTCCACCATTTTCTATAACGTGAGTTTTCCCACTGAAATTGTATCTGACTGCTGTTATGTTGGGATTAATTCTGGTTCTGACCGTCATAATAATATACGAATTTTGTTTGACATCATATTCTGTTTTCCCCCAATGCTGGTATATATTTTAGAGTAGTATGATTACTGGTCAAGGGGGCCTTTCTATTCATGTGTAAATGCGACAGGTGATGATAACTGTTGAGGGCATTGATTATTCGATTCTATTGTTTACTTCGATTGTCTATTTCAAAACATTGGCAGGCACGGTATTTTGTTTATAAAGAAAACTCAACGAGAAGGCACTTCTTTAGTGATACTTGATATATGTTGTGGCCAGTTTAACCTTTGGCTGATAGATGCTCTATGTTTCTGACAACCAAGTAATAGATGTGGTGTCAATTACAAAAAATATAATGGAGATTGTTAATTTCGAGTAGTTCGAAGTAGTACCAATAAAGCAACATAGACTAATCCAAGAAGGCGCCTTTTTGAAAATTTGAATTGACGTCGTAATCAATACGACATTTTGATGTAGATATGGTTTTTGTTTTGCTTATTATTTAATGAAAATTATTGAAGTTTAGGATTAACCCGCATAGTACGCAGCGAATATAATGATAATATGTGGGGTAAAAAATGTATGTAGCCTGTACATCTATTAATAAGACATATAACCCATTTCAAAATGGCGCTTGTTTTGACTTCATCATTGATATGAGGTTTTGACATATACATGGTTTCTTTGGGTTTGTTAGCTTATTGATGATTGCCATAAGAAGTTTCGGGATTTTCCTTTTATTGATTTTGCAAATAGTGGCTGTAATAACATGCAGTACGTAGTGAAGACAATGATAACATGTTGGGCATTAAATTTCTGTAGCTCGCATACCATTGATAGGACACATAGCCCATTTCAAGATGGCGCTTGTTTTGATCTCACATTTACGTGTCGTTTGGTGCGACTTCGGGAATCTGTGATGTTGTCGTTGGTATAAGACTTAATATATACACGGTAATTTATTAACTATCGCCATTGAAGTGTCTTGACTTTCATCCAACTGACTTTACAAATAGTGGTTGCAATAACATTGGAAGCACTGAAACTTTATTACTGGCACATGTAGCACTGAGCCTTATAGTCCACTCAAAGATGGCGGCAGCTTTGATTATTTACGTACGTCATTTTTAGGCGCGATTGTGGGTATGTTCGGAGCTTTAAATTGGTTAAAATGAAGCAATTATCCAATTTTGTAGCGTATAAAAGAACGTGGTTTCGAGCACTTTTGCTGAGATTCTTTGACTGAACCAGATGACCGTACGGAGACTGGTGTAACACTCACTGTGAGTATGTTTGGGAGGCTGGGTGTAATCCGGCTAGGACACAAGAACCATGCTACATTAGTTTTGTTAATATTAGTTTAGGTGTCTGTCGGTTTTTCTTTAGCATCACGTTGGGTAACTTGTTCCTTTACAAACTTATATATGGCAGCTGGTATAGTAATGTCTGGCTCCCACCGTAAAAATAAAAATCTCGCAGTATGGGCACAAAAACTGTCTGAATCTCTGTTTGCTACATGTGATTTTTTACCGACATGATGTTTTAGAATTGTGTCTGATTTGTACTCTTTCTTT
This sequence comes from Calotriton arnoldi, assembly GCA_963921515.1. Classification (NCBI taxonomy): domain Eukaryota; kingdom Metazoa; phylum Chordata; class Amphibia; order Caudata; family Salamandridae; genus Calotriton; species Calotriton arnoldi. The sequence goes on along the minus strand of CAWUFW010004083.1, from coordinate 645,655 downwards.
AGGATACACTTTATGAGTCCACCTGAATTGATATGATCCATACATTTGGATACACACAGTAAATAAGTAAGTTGATCCAGTGTGACTAATAATGGCATAATGCAAGATGGGAGCAGTTGCCTGATAGTCATTGTGAATATGATATATGTATATATTTTTCTTTCTTAGATCAGATGACGTGACACACAGGCAAACCTAGTATATGTATGAAGAGCCTTGTTTTTACTTTTTGAGGTATGTGTATGAATATAGTGCCTCTTCCTGAGGTTATAATGGTTTCAAATAAAATATCTTCGCCTGTGTATAACAAATCTATCAATAATAAGGTCTAGGACTTACTAAGTGATAATACAGCATGAATGCGCTTATGTATTTCAATGTATATATACTTTGTGTCTTTCTCCGTTTAAAAAAAAAAAACTCGCTGGGGATTTACCTGAATGTAATTTCTTGATAAAGTAATGCTTTGAAAACTGGAAACATATTTAAAGAATAAGACTAAATGTCGTATACATTTTTCTACATTTTGCATATTTGTTGTCTCCTCCCTTTGCTGAAGTCTTATGTGGGACATGGAAATAATATGGTCTTTTGCATACTTTCAATGATGAACCAAGTTGTATAAATTTGGGATCTTTCTTGATGATTGATGGACGCAATATATAATTGTTTTTCCAATTATAATGACTAATGAAGTAATGTTTTTTCTAGTGTGACATTATCTGGTCTGGTTCAAAAAATTATTTTAAAAAAATTCTTTTTAAAGAAATATATGTTTTTAAAGTTGTAAATAGTGTTTGTTTATATATTTTTGTAGCCCTGAAGAAGTCCGTTTCTGGATGAAACGCATTGGCAGCTTCAGATTTTAAAGAATATGAATAAAGAATGAATTCAAAACAACGCAAGACCTGTTTGACTTGTTCTTGGAGAAACAATTGTTCATTAGACACTGATCGGATCTTATATGGATCGACAAAATTGTTTAACTGTATATGAAATGAGTGCAGGGCTGTATGCTTGCTATTTTGTACTAGAGTGACTAGGAATGCCTTCCTAGACTCTCTACTTTTGGGACCTAGGGGATTGTGTCTCAAGCCCTTTGCACCTTGCCTTTCATGTTACATTTGGGATGTTAAGACTGGTGCAGGTGTCTATGCTTTGATCTCCAATTCCGTGACATATAACTAAAGAAGTACTTACGTTGCTATGCAAAAGAAGCCGAAGCATCCTGGGTATCTTCATTGTGGTTGGCAGAATTGGCATACAACAACGCCTGGCACTGTTCTATAGGGGTATCACCGTTTCTTGCAAACCATGGGTTCCATGCTAAAATTCTTCCAATAAGTCTGCCTAGTGACCTTGAGGATCAATCTGAGGTAAAATCCTGCATTAAAAAAATCCAGTCCATTCATAAAAAAGTTCAAGTCCACCTGATTCATGCCAAGCAACAGTATAAAAAATGGGCAGCTCGACATCGTAGAGACGGTCCAATATACCAGCCTGGAGATCGGGTTTGGTTATCAACAAGAAACATTAGTTTTAGAGTACGCAGCATATTTCACCCCAGATACATCGGTCCTTATACTGTGCTGAAACAGATTAATCCGGTTGCTTACAAATTGTGTTTGCCCATTCATCTTAGGATCCACCCAGTGTTCCACTGTAGTCTTTTGAAACCAGCTATGGGGGTGAAACGTCAAGCTACTCCTCCAGTGTTACGGGATGGAAATCTGGAATACGAAGTGCATCGCATTCTGGATTCCAAGTACAGAAGGGGACAGTTGTGGTACTTGATCTCCTGGAAAGGCTACTCGTCGAAGGATGATTCTTGGGAACCTGTGGCCAACATCTATGCCCCTTTAGCGATACGTACCTACCATGCGGCTCATCCTACCAAGCCTGGTGCTAAGAGGCGCTTGGGAGGGAGGCGTACTGTCGGGGATCGCGTGCAGAGGCGCCTACCTCGGCGTATCCCTTAGAAACCCTGGAAAACTACATTACCCATGATTCCTGCAGCCCTAAGGATCATGGGATAAAAGAAGAATACGCACATCGCTCAATGTGCGTAATTCTTTGTTTTGTAATTGACCGGGAGGCTCGCATCGGCTGTGCGAGGTCTCTCGTCCGTCTTGGCGTGAGAAAGTATTTAAGCATCCTGACCTCCGTTCTTTCCTGGGGTGGTCAGTGCCTGTTTGAGGCGCATGAGTGTCTCTAATTTCCCTGGAGTGTTTCTGGTTGCGGGGCCTGGAAATTAGTTATACGCGGTAAGACTGGGAGTCTTAGCCGCGTGGAGTACTGGTGTCTCGAGGATTCCAGAGACGGGTATTCCTCTCCGTAGTGTAAGCGGGGGAGAAACAGGCTTGCATCCCGCTGTTTGGCAAAGGACCTACAGCCAACACGAAAGACCCGAATCTCTCGCCTTCCAGGTAGGAAGTATTCAAGGGGGCCTGCAGTTTTTATTTTGTATGTGGAGCTAAACATACTTATGTGCATATAGGCAAACTTGTTCTATACTTTTGGGAGTTCTTGACTTTGGGCCATGTTCTTTTCTTTTCCTGAATGGATTAGCGTTCATAGTGAACGTGAAGAGGAGCTAATGCAGTCAGAGGATTTTCGGTTGTATATCTAAAGAATTAATATACATTTCTTTGTACTGTCTTTGCACCATAAAGGAAACTAGGGTTTATGACTACAATAAACCTGCCTTGGCTACAGTGATAACAGGAGGCATACTATTGCGCATGACTTTTGAGTTAAGAAGCATTCCTAGCAATACTGCACCGATCTCCTAATTATTCTCATTTCTTTACTTATTTTAGTGGTACGTATGGTGTATGATTTTTCCTTTCTGATCTCAGTACACCCTATATAGGTAGATGAATGAGCAGGGTACACGTTATTGATTCTGTTGGTTTCTTGTATTGGTAGGCTCTTGCAGGGAGAATCTTATGGAAGGTTGTTGGCACAGAAATTCCATCACTTCAGAGAACCTTTCTATATTCTTAAGGTATTTACAGCTTTCTAGCGAGACTATCAGAGAGTAGACTTGTATCCTGTATTTTTACTTATTTTCTTCATTGTTTATTCAACAGGTTCAAAATCCCTACAGTTCCATTCCTTACACCCTTATCCCTCGCTTGACCACTCTACTACTCTGTGTAGTATTTGTTGCTACAGAGTTGGGGATGTCAGGAGGTGGACCCCTTTGTGCATCCTTTCGGTTCTGAGGAGTTCCATCTTCAAGGGCCCTGACAAAGGAGTCACTCCCTTGCATTTGCAGGCACCGCAACTAAGTTGACCGGTCTGCAGATCCTCAGCTCCTCCGGACTCTGTGGGCTCTGCAATACAGGTGGTGGTTTTCCACAGCTCCCGAGGCCTGCCTGCCCTCTCACCAAGTTTGAGGCCAGTATCCCTCGTGGGGGTTGCAATAACCGAACCCTTGTGCACTGCATCCAACTTGCAGTTGCAAAGGCTTGTTGGCTTCCTTCCAAAAAGATCTTCAGGCTCCATGTAGCCCGAACCTCGAGCACCTCCTGTGACCACAATCTTCAGCCACACCAAACCGTGTGCATCGTGGCCTGCATCTTTTGGTGAGCTGCTTGAGGTCCTCTCGCGACTCCAGTGCCTCCAGCCTATGGGTCCTTTTGAGGGTCACACTTGTTTCTTTTGGGCTCCCCTGATTGCTCAGGGCCTGCCTTGACTCCCCTGCTTGTGGTGAGTTCCCTGGACCTTGCTGATCCCAACTTTGCACCTTCTCAACTTCCTGCGTGGGTTGCATTTGCCAAGGCTTGTTAGTGCTCCCGCCGGACACCGACCCTTCAGCACTTGACATACTTTGTGGGACAGCTTGTACCTGGATCCTTGTCTTCCTCAGCGTCGCCTGGTCCTCACAGCTGCAGAGTCAAGGTCCTCGTCATTCATCCTGCAACACCCGACATCGGAGGGCATTTGCCTTCCAAGTCTCCTGATCATGCCTGAGTGACATAGACTCTGTCCCCTCTGCTTTCAGGTACTCCTCTTCAAGAATCCACATTTGGATTCTTACGGACACTTTCTCCTCTTCCAGCAGAGGCACTTTCCTGAAGTCCTCCATTGGGTTCGGCTGTTTCCGACACCACGTCACACGTATGCACCAGGCTTCCCTGGTGTAGGTAACGTGGGTACTAGCGTATCCACGGGTGCGGTGGCTCTCCAGCCTTCTGTCTTCCAAGGGGTTCCTCCAGGGTCCACTGGGAAGGGTCCTTAAACTTTAAAAATCCAACCGTGACTTTCACATAGACTTGTAGGGAGTACGCAGTCGTGTTCACACACAGCACACACTCTGCGTGGGGTCCCTAACTACTTACCTTGGGTGGTTCCGTGGGTCCCCAGCAATTCTATGTCCTCTCGACATCGTCCTGACTCGAGTTTGTGGTTCTCATACCACTTTCTTAATATATGGTTTGGTCCCCCCAGGGCCCTCTGTGCATTTCGTGCTATTTACTGTATTTCTTGCTAAAGTATTGTGTGCCTTGTGTTTATCTCCATGTGGGAGCGTCTTAGAGCGTATTATATAATAAATAAATATTTTTATAAATACTTGGTGTGGTTCTTTAACACTTAATCTATACTATAAGATTGCATACTGGTAAAACAAGCTGCTTTACACTCCTTCGGGACTAAGCCTGAATGCTGCTCTCCACAGCTACCACTTAGAGAGCTTTCTAAGGTTGTCTAAGACCTCTTAAATCCCCATAAGGGTTGTCTGGATTGGTGCAAGGTGCCCACTTACATAAGTGGACATCATATACCAGGTCAGCTTGTCACAACTACCCAGGCCCCTCCCTGGCTAATGTCTCTGTATTTCTGACTTCATCTATCTACCTCTATCACTCTCCTCTCTGCCTCTCTAACTCCTCCATCTGGCATAGCTCACTCAATCTCCGTCCCTCCCTCTCTAGCCTCCATCACTTGCCTTTGCTCTTTTGAACTGCCCTTCTCTGCATGTCTGTTTCTGCGATGGCTGCTGTCTCTCACCTAGGCTGCCTGTCTGCCACCAAGGCCACGGTGTCTGTCTCACACTCTACTCCTGCTGGGGCTGCTACCTCTTTCTTCGCTCCCTATCTCTCTACATACATCCCTCTTTCCTGCTGTCCCTCTCTGCCTGTATGGTGTCCTGTCTCTCTCAGCTGCTGTCTGGAATGCTGTCTCTTTCTTCTGCTCAATTGCAGATTCCCTATGTGTGTCTGCTCCTGCCTTAACTCTCCTCTTTCACCTCCTTCTCTCCCTCTGGGTGTCCCTCTCTGGCTGCTGTCTCTATCTCTTCCCTCAGTCTGCGCCTCTTTGCCTAAATGTTTCTACTCTTGCTCTGGCTAACACTGCTGACTATTGTTTTACCTCTCTGTTTGCCCCTCTCTTCATGTCTATTAAAGGACTAGTCTCAAGGTGTATGCAAGACCCCAAACTAAAGAACTTGTAGTCAGGGGCTGTAGAGTGTACAACTGTGTGGATGATTCTCAGCTTCTTATCCGCTTAGATAACACCTTGGTTCTGTAGCTGGAATGTCTAAACACAAGCTCAAGTTAAATGCAGACAAAACGGAGATCATGAGTCTAAACATAAAAACCGACCCCTGGAATAGCCTTTATTGACCAGTGTAGACGGGTGACCCTCCGCGGCCGAAGACTTTGCAATTATTGTTAGACAATGACACCACGGATTGGTGTGGTTGTATCGAGCTGCACTTTTACATTGAAAATGATCACAAAAATGTCTGCTCTTCTGCCCATGGAAGCCCTGAAAATGATAATCATGGCTAGAGTTAGACTAGGCCAAATGTATTTATTTAGCTACTCCAAAAAAAGGATCCTTAGGTTCCAGATTGAAGCAGCCCGCCTCTTATTTAGACTCCAGAGGCAATCCCACCTAACATCTACCCTAAAACAACTGTTCTGGTCACTTGTTGAGCAAAGGGTTCGGTGTAGAGTTTGCTGAACAGTAGTTAAGGCTCTTCGAGGTTCAGCACCACACTTTTAGTAAAGAGACTTACTGAATACACTCCTTTACACACATTAAGGTCTTCCAGCGCCAACCTTCTCCAGGTTCCGAAGTATAAGACGGAATGTGTGGGAGGTCGTAGTTCCTACGTCCAGGCTCCCTCTTTGTGGAACTCCTTACCAGAATATTTGAGGCTGGAAAACAGCTACCTAACCTTCAGGAAAACTCTTAAAACCTTTACCTCCGACAGACTCCATGAGGTTCAGCGAAATCCTCAAGAGATATTTGTTTGAGAGGCCTCTGAATCGAATCAAAGGTGGCTGCCCCCCAAATGAATGACCTACCAACCATAAAGGATACCCCCTCGAGATGAGGTGCTCCTAACTTGATCGCCCGACCCTTTGCAAACCATTTGGAAGTGGTCATTGGCGAGCATCAGTACAGTATAAACACCACAAATCCACCGAGTTTGCTCTGAGAATCTGTAATGTTGATATCTGCAGTGGCTGCAGCAGGCTGTTCAGACCCTGCCACATGAGCTCTGTTTACAATGACTGTCACAGAAGAAAGAACTAGAACATGTCCATGCTGCTGCAGCTTTCAGAGGAGACCCTCTCTTGTTCCTTGCATTGCTGTTTGCTGCGCCATGTTTAGAAGGGGTCTTTTGTTTGCCAGATGCTCTGGTGCCTGTCCACCTGCAGAAGACTGGAAGAGATCCTCACAAGTAGCAGATGGCTTGGAGTGGGGATGGCACACCTCCAGTTTACGGTTTGAGAATTTGTACTACTCTTGGAGAACTAGAATTCAGTTTTTCAACTCGTTTACACAGAAGCACTCAAAACATCTCACTCCACCAGTCTTGAAAGGGAAAACCAAAGCTAATATATGTAATCCAAATGTAATCTTATATTGTTAAAAATTGCACATACATATGTATACAAAATCACATTAAAACAATGAAAACAGTACACTTGATTATTTCACACAATATTAAAAACATCAGAGAGAGACACAATATGAGACATATATATTTGTCATTTATAACGGTTAATTTGAAGGAATCGATCAAAGTATTGACATCATTTTATCGTGTACATGCAACACCTCGTTCCTCAAATTTAACACAAAAGAGACAAGCGTTGACGCGTTTCGGTGGTAAAAAAGCAGAATGAAGCCACCTTCTTCAGGACTATAAGATATCTATCCCTCTTTATGAATGACCTAGGAGATTCACCTGTATAGAGACATATATCAAATGTCAACTTGAACCCCCCTTTGTTCCAATCACATGATCATTTAAATTACACAAAAAAACCCTATCTGTACAATGCTTATCCATTTTGGACCATAGTTGGACAATAACATTACAGTTGGAAAATTTGAGAGTAAAAATTTCTAGATTTCTCCCAAAGTACAACACCCAATTTTGAGTGGATCTACATATACGTTTGCCCCACATTACTTAATCAGGAATGGGAGGTATACCAACATTAATTCCATCATCCACACTATGTTCATATGATCTTTCTGAACTCACCTATAATATGAAGGTGAGATCAATATACAGGCTGTTCTCAACTTTTTTGGAAGAATCGGCAATCGTTCCTATGCGCTGGAGTCTCTTCTGGAGTTTGGTCGTGGTTCCCGCGTAGAGGACGTTGCCGTAGTCCAGCCTGCTGGTGACCAGGGCCTGGGTGACCGTTCTTCTGGTTCCGGTGGGGATCCATCTGTAGATCTTGCGAAGCATACGGAGGGTGTTGAAGCAGGAGGAAGAGACGGCGTTGACTTGTTGGGTCATTGACAGAGAAGAGTCCAGGATGAACCCCAGGTTGCGTGCGTGGTCGGTGGGTGTCGGCGCAGTACCCAGCGAGGCCGGCCACCAGGAGTCGTCCCAGGCGGAGGGGGTGGAGCCGAGGATGAGGACCTCCGTCTTGTCCGAGTTCAGTTTCAGGCAACTGCTCTTCATCCATTCGGCGACGGCCTTCATCCCTTCGTGGAAGTTGGTTTTGGCGGTGGCGGGGTCTTTGGTGAGGGAGAGGAGGATCAGCTGGGTGTCGTCCGCGTATGAGATTATGTTGAGGTCGTGCGATCGGACAATGTTGGCGAGCGGTGACATGTAGACGATGAAGAGGGTCGGGCTGAGGGAAGATCCTTGGGGTACGCCGCAGGTGATCTTGGTGGCTTCGGATCGGAATGGAGGGAGGCGGACTCCCTGGGTTCTGTTGGTGAGGAAGGAGGTGATCCAGTCCAGGGCTTTGTCACGGATCCCTGCGTTGTAGAGGCGTGTGCGAAGGGTGTGGTGGCAGACGGTGTCGAAGGCGGCCGAGAGGTCCAGGAGGATGAGGGCCGCGGTTTCGCCATTGTCCAGCAGGGCCCTGATGTCGTCGGTGGCGGCGATGAGGCCAGTTTCGGTGCTGTGGTTGCTGCGGAATCCGGATTGGGACGAGTCCAAGGTGTTGTTCTCTTCGAGGAATTGGGTCAGTTGTCTGTTGACGATCTTCTCGATGACTTTCGCCGGGAACTGGAACAGGGAGATGGGCCGGAAGTTCTTGAGGGCCTCTTGGTCTGCCTTGGGTTTCTTGAGTAGGGCGTTGATTTCTGCGTGTTTCCAGCTTTCCGGGAAGGTGGCGGTCTCGAATGAACTGTTGAAGATCTTACGGAGTTGGGGTGCGATGATGGAGCTCGCTTTGTTGAAGATGTGATGGGGGCAGGGGTCTGAAGGTGAGCCGGAGTGGATGGTATTCATGGTCTTGATGGTGTCTTCATCGTTGACGTGGTTCCAGGAGATCAGGCGGCCGGTGTGACTGGGGGGCGGTGAGTCTGGGGTGTCGGCGGCTGTTGGAGAGGTCTGGGTGTTGAAGCTGTCGTGGATGTCTGTGATCTTGCGGTGGAAGAAGGTTGCTAGCGAGTTGCAGAGGTCTTGTGACGGCGGGATGTCGTTGGAGCTGGGGTTGGCGAGTTCCTTCACGATGTTGAAGAGCTCTTTGCTGTTGTGTGCGTTGTTGTCGATGCGTTCCTTGAAGGAGGTCCTTTTGGCCGTTCGAATGAGTTGGTGGTGTCTGCGGCTGGCGTTCTTGAGGGCTGCATAGTTGTCTGGTGTTTGCTCGTGCCGCCATTTCTTCTCTAGTCTTCGGCAGGTCTGCTTGGATGTCTGGAGGTCAGCGGTGAACCAGATGGCTCTTCTGTTGGTGTGTCTGTTTGAGGGTTTCTTGATCGGGGCAAGAGTGTTGGCGCAGTCGTCGATCCATTGCCTGAGGTTGCGGGCGGCTGCGTCGGTGTCGGTATGGTCGGTTGGTGGGTCTCGGGCGAGGGTGGTGATTAGCTGGTCTTCGGTGACCTTGTTCCAGCTGCGGTGGGGGATTCTTTGCTGGTGGTAGTGTGCAGTGGTTTTCATGAAGGAGAAGTGGATGCAGCGGTGGTCGGTCCAGTGGAGTTCGGTGGTGTGGCTGACGGAGACGTGGCTGCTGGCGGAGAAAATGGGGTCGAGCGTGTGTCCGGCGGAGTGGGTGGGTGTCGTGACGAGCTGTTTGAGGCAGAGGTTGGCGAGGTTGTCCAGTAGTGTGGTGGAGTTGCTGACGTTGGTGTTCTCGAGGTGGAAGTTCAGGTCTCCGTGGAGGATGTACTCTGTGGAGGCCAGGGCGTGCGGGCTGACGGCGTCTGTGATGGAGTCGATGAACTGTGGCCGGGGTCCGGGGGGTCTGTACACGAGGGTTCCTCTGAGGGTGGTGTTGGGGTCGATGTGGATCTGGAAGTGCAGGTGTTCGACGGTGCTGAGGGTGTCTTCGGTGTTGGTTGTGATTCTGAGGGTATTTCTGTGGACGATGGCGATTCCTCCTCCCGGTCTGTTGGTGCGGTCCCTGCGGGTGATCTTGTAGCCATCCGGGATGGCTATGGCAACGTCGGGTGCCATGAGGTGTTCATCCAGGTCTCCGTCAGGAAAGCGACGTCCGGGGAGGATGAGTCGAGCAGGTCCCAGAGTTCGAAGGCGTGCCTGTGGACGGAGCGGGTGTTGAGCAGTATGCATCTGAGGTGGTTGTGGCCTGCCTTGGTGGGGGGGCAGGTCGTGCTGGTGTACGCTGGCTGGTGAAGCTGCAGTTTCGGCAGGTGAAGGGTCCGTGGGTGTGCTTCGGGGTGGCCTGGAAGCAGGCGGTAGATCGGCCGGCGTTGAGTGCGTGGAGAAGGTTGGCGTCGTAGCGGCGTCTGGCGTTGTGGTGCTCGTGGGGGCCAGGGGGTCTGGCGCTGGGCGCGGTCCAGGCACGGACGGGCGCAGACGGGCTTGCCTTAGGCGCGCCAGCGGCACGCGTTGGTCGCGCAGCGGTCGGCATTAAGTAGGGGAGGGGGGGCGGGACCAGAGGTAGGGAGGCGAGAGCGGGGCTGTGTCGGGGGCGGGGCCGCAGGGGTGCAGCGGCGGGAAAAAAGTACACAGTAACAGGGAAAAAACAATGAGTGCACAATAATAACAGTGAACAGAAAAGGAAAAACACAAGGACCAGGCGAAATAACTATTGGGAGGACAGGGGATTAGAGCACAAAACGGATCGGCAGCGGCAGGCAAAAACGGAAGAACGCCCTGAGGAGCGCTGTAGGCGCGAACTTCTGCTGGGGAGGGCTTCGCGCCGGAGCGGAGCGACTGCTGACCTGAGCTGCTGGGGAGTGCTGGCCTGGACCAGGGGTCAAGGCATCACAAGCGCTCCCCCGCAGCGGTCGGCATTAAGTAGGGGAGGGGGGCGGGACCAGAGGTAGGGAGGCGGGAGCGGGGCTGTGTTGGGGGCGGGGCCGCAGCGGTGCAGCGGCGGGAAAAAAGTACACAGTAACAGGGAAAAAACAATGAGTGCACAATAATAACAGTGAACAGAAAAGGAAAAACACAAGGACCAGGCGAAATAACTATTGGGAGGACAGGGGATTAGAGCACAAAACGGATCGGCAGCGGCAGGCAAAAACGGAAGAACGACCTGAGGAGCGCTGCAGGCGCGAACTTCTGCTGGGGAGGGCTTCGCGCCGGAGCGGAGCGACTGCTGACCTGAGCTGCTGGGGAGTGCTGGCCTGGACCAGGGGTCAAGGCATCAATGGCTGGAGCATTGATTCTCTTGGCGCCGCCTCTTATAATGGCTGGAGTCTTGATTCTATAGGTGCCACCTCTTGTAATGGCTGGAGTTTTGATTCTATAGGTGCCACCTGTTATAATGGCTGGAGTCTTGCTCTTATAGGCACTGTCTTTTATAATGGCTGGAGTCTTGATTCTTTATGCTCTGTCTCTTGTAATGTCTCGAGTTTTGATTAGTTCTATATACGCCACCTCTTGTAATGGCTGGAGTCTTGATTCTATAGGTGCTTCCCCTTATAATGGCTGAAGTCTTGATTCTATAGGCGCCACCTCTTGTAATGTCTGGAGTCTTGGTTCTATAGGCGCAGCCTATTGTAATGTTTTGAGGCTTGATTAGCTCTACAGGCATCACCTCTTATAATGCCTCTGAGTATTAATAAGCTTTATAGGCGCAGAGTCTTAAAATGTCTCAAGCTTTGATTAGCTTTATAGGTGCTGTCTATTGTAATGCCTCCGAATAGTGATTAGCTCTATAGGCACTGCGCCGCCTCTTGTAATGCCTCTGGTCTTGATTAGTTCTATAGGCGCCGCCTCTTGTAATGCATCGGAGTATTGATTAGTTCTCTCATCGCATCCTTCTGTAGTTCTCAAACATCATCCTCTTGTAACGTCATTGTGTCTTGCTTTATCCTATAGGGGCGGTGTTGGACATGGCCTCCTTAAGGGTATTGACCCCTAAATGTTTAGCTTTTTCCTTCTCTGCATAACCTTAGGAAACTGGTCACCTTCCCTCTGCACTGCAGAGGGAAGGTGCGCGTGCCCGCCTCGCCCGCATTGAGCTAGGGGTGCGTATACGATGGGGTTTAGGTGCCGTACCTCCGTGTGCCCTGTAAACAGGTATACCACATACCCGGCTCGGGTACGGCACTGGCTAGTAGTGGGACGTAGCACTGAGTGCGCCACACACTGGATAGCAGTCAGCCCTATATCAGGTCTGCCATGACAGGTTTGTGGGGCGACATTGCGCCCCTGCCTAGGTTGGCATCACTGATGCCTCAGCCAACCCTGAGTGGGTTGTCCCATACCATGGGGGCACCCCCCTAGGGAAACCCTGATGGGCACCATGGGGGTGTTAGGTTGAAGGCCGGGCGGACACATATGGATGTGCCCTGCCCAGGTATTGAGGAACACCCCACATGGGGCTTTCCCTGCCTTAGAGTTCAGCTCTACCCATGGATACTCCTGCGGTGTTGCCAATTCTCCGGAGTGGCCTTAGGGCCCTGCCCACAGCCTCACTGTCAAGGGCATGTAGAAGTGTGTGTGCCTTCCTACACAGATTAGGAAAAGGCGCTGACACGAGGTTCCGGGAACATGGGCTTGTCTGCCAACGCAGGCCGGGGTGTGCGCACCGGCCCTGATGCTGTTTTGGATACATGTCCCGCCTGCAGTGGCAGGCTGCAGGATGTGCTATGGTACCTATGGCATTTTGGATAAGTGCCTGGCCTGCCATCATGGGCTGATGAACGTATACCTGCATCCCTTAAGTTCTAACATCCGGGTGTCCAATTCACAAGGCGCAGCCCTTGGAGGGGGGTGGGGGGAGTACCCAGAGTAGTGCCTCATTCTACCTCATGTGGCTTTGCTGAACTTGCGCCTGTTTGTGTGTGGCCGGACTGGTCTGGTGAAACCCGTATCATCATGCACCGGACATTGTGCCTCATTTCCAGTGAGGTACGGAACTGCAAGTCTTCGCTGTGTGTGACTGGAATTGCCTGGTGTAAACCAACTCAGCGTGCACTGGTCATTGTGCCTCATTTCCATGGGGGTGTGGAATTTGCAACTCATCGTGTTTGAAATCTAAAGTGCCTGGTGTGACTCATTCCTACGCTCACCAGACGCTGTGCCTTGATAACCTGGGCACAACTCAGATCATCCTGTACCAATCGGGGCGCCTCATCCTATCGAGAGGCTCCCCTGTGTTATTCCCAATTCATTGGTTATTCCCTTGTTGACCCTCATCGTGGCGGACCAACTGCCCTCTCCACACATGGCCCCTCCCGAAGGGATGTATGACGATACATCGCAAACCAAAACAACGCATGCCTTTACAACGCGGTTTTTAGTTCGCATGTACCGTCACAACGCATGTTTTCACAACGGATGGCATTAGTTCGCATTTCCTTTGAAATGCATACTAAATGCCTTTACAACGGACCCCATTTCCCCGCATGTATTTACAACGCAAAATAACCCCCAAACAGTAACACAGTACCCTAAATAACACACACTCCACAGCACTACCCTACAGTACAAAACAGTAGACTATCCTACATTACAACCCCCTACCCTAAACCCTAAAACAGTACAATACAATACGACCCCCTGACACTACTCTAAGCCCTAAACCCTAAAACACTACCATACACTACGACCCCCTGACACTACCCTAAGCCCTAAACCCTAAAACACAACCATACACTACGACCCCCAGACACTACCCTAAGCCCTAAACCCTAAAACACAACCATACACTACGACCCCCTGACACTACCCTAAGCCCTAAACCCTAAAACACAACCATACACTACGACCCCCTGACACTACCCTAAGCCCTAAGACCTAAAACACTCCCATACACTACGACACTACAACACTACCCTAGACACTACAACACTACCCTAAACCCTAAACCACTACCCACACTACTCCCACCCCAAGCACAATCACCCTTACCTCTCTTTCCTCGTGGTTCCTCTCCAGCGTCGCAGTCTCTGCTCCCGGTTCCACCATTGCCGTTTCTGCTCCGGCGCCATTACATCACATGCGTTTTAAAAGCGCATGCGTTTTAAAAGCGCATGCGATGTAATGGTACGCGTCGCAATGTGTACGCGTGGTAACGTCGCTTGCGTTCTAACGCATGCGACGTAAAGCCATGCGTAGTGATGCCGGCGTTGTAATGGGTGTTCACCCTCCCGAAGACATCTTGGCACCAGGTAGTAATGAGAGAGATTGACAGGGTTGAAGAACCACTTCCGAGACAGTTCGGAAGCGGGTCAAGAACTTCCCAAGTGGCTGCTAACCTCTCCCTGGTTTACGTCTACCTCCTAATTAAAAATGCTAAACATTCCCACCTGCTTCCCGAGGAGGGGCGGAGCTGGTTATCTTCCATCCGGGGGTAAAGGACAATCTTGGAGAACTAGAGGGCGGAGGGAGTCTTGGGCCACAGAGTCTGCAGAGGATGAACAATATACCTGTTGGGTACCAGTGACACTGCATTAGGGGGCTGAGTATGTATGTGTGTGTAAGAGTGTGCCGTACAGACTGGCTGATACCTATCGCACCGCGTAGTGGTGCAAAGTGAGTGAGTGTGTGTGGGTGGGAGTAATCGTGTGTGGACTGTCTGTGATTCACAACACTGGCTGGCGGTTACTGGGCATATAAACCTAACTGGAAATGAAGCCTCGGCCTCTCAGTACGAGTGCCGCCTCTTGCAGTCTCTTAACATGTTCTACGAGTGCGGCCTCTTGCAGTCTCTGAATATGTTCTACGAGAGCGGTCTCTTGCAGACTCTGAATATGTTCTACAAGTGCAGCCTCTTGCAGTCTCTGAATATGTTCTAAGAGAGTGGTCTCTTGCAGTCTCTGAATATGTTCTACGAGTGCGGCCTCTTGCAATCTGTAAATATGTTCTACAAGTGCGGCCTCTTGCAGTCTCAGAACATATTCAGAGACTGCAAGAGGCTGCACTCATAGAACATATCAATGAGAGCGGCCTCTTGCAGTCTCTGAATATGTTCAACGAGTGCAGCTTCTTGCAGTCTCTGAATATGTTCAACAAGTGCAGCTTCTTGCAGTCTCTGAATATGTTCTACGAGTGCAGCCTCTTGCAGTCTCTGAATATGTTCTACAAGTGCGGCCTCTTGCAGTCTCTGAATATGTTCTACGAGTGCGGCCTCTTGCAGTCTCTGAATATGTTCTACGAGTGCGGCCTCTTGCAGTCTCTGAATATGTTCTACGAGTGCGGCCTCTTGCAGTCTCTGAATATGTTCTACGAGTGCGGCCTCTTGCAGTCTCTGAATATGTTCTACGAGTGCGGCCTCTTGCAGTCTCTGAATATGTTCTACGAGTGCGGACTCTTGCAGTGTCTGAATATGTTCTACGAGTGCGGCCTCTTGCAGTGTCTGAATATGTTCTACGAGTGCGGCCTCTTGCAGTGTCTGAATATGTTCTACGAGTGCGGCCTCTTGCAGTGCGGCCTCTTGCAGTCTCTGAATATGTTGTACGAGTGCGGCCTCTTGCAGTCTCTGAATATGTTGTACGGGTGCGGCCTCTTGCAGTCTCTGAATAAGTTGTACGAGTGCGGCCTCTTGCAGTCTCTGAATATGTTGTACGAGTGCGGCCTCTTGCAGTCTCTGAATATGTTGTACGAGTGCGGCCTCTTGCAGTCTCTAAATATGTTCTACGAGTGCGGCCTCTTGCAGTCTCTAAATATGTTCTACAAGTGCGGCCTCTTGCAGTCTCTGAATATGTTCTACGAGTGCAGCCTGTTGCAGTCTCTGAATAATTTCTACGAGTGCGGCCTCTTGCAGTCTCTGAATATGTTCTACGAGTGCGGCCTCTTGCAGTTTCTGAATATGTTCTACGAGTGCGGCCTCTTGCAGTCTCTGAATATGTTCTACAAGTGCGGCCTCTTGCAGTCTCTGAATATGTTCTACGAGTGCAGCCTCTTGCAGTCTCTGAATATGTTCCACGAGTGCGGCCTCTTGCAGTCTCTAAATATGTTCTATGAGTGCAGCCTGTTGCAGTCTCTGAATAATTTCTACGAGTGCGGCCTCTTGCAGTCTCTGAATATGTTCTACGAGTGCGGCCTCTTGCAGTTTCTGAATATGTTCTACGAGTGCGGCCTCTTGCAGTCTCTGAATATGTTCTACAAGTGCGGCCTCTTGCAGTCTCTGAATATGTTCTACGAGTGCAGCCTCTTGCAGTCTCTGAATATGTTCCACGAGTGCGGCCTCTTGCAGTCTCTAAATATGTTCTATGAGTGCGGCCTCTTGCAGTCTCTGAATATGTTCTACGAGTGCGGCCTCTTGCAGTCTCTGAATATGTTCTACAAGAGCGGCCTCTTGCAGTCTCTGAATATGTTCTACGAGTGCGGCCTCTTGCAGTCTCTGAATATGTTCTACAAGTGCGGCCTCTTGCAGTCTCTGAATATGTTCTACGAGTGCAGCCTCTTGCAGTCTCTGAATATGTTCCACGAGTGCGGCCTCTTGCAGTCTCTAAATATGTTCTACGAGTGCGGCCTCTTGCAGTCTCTGAATATGTTCTACAAGAGCGGCCTCTTGCAGTCTCTGAATATGTTCTACGAGTGCGGCCTCTTGCAGTCTTTGAATATGTTCCAAAGGTCACTCTCCTGCAGGGCTGCTGTGTCTCCGTACACTCCTCTCATACTCAGAGACACAAGCCCTGGAAGATCTAATTGACAATTTCTGCTGGAAAGGCAGAAATCAAAGAATAACTGGCTGTGATCCTTTCTGTAGGACTAGTCAAACATTGTATGCTCAGATGGAATATTCCATAAGCTTTTATCTTCTTCAGAATCGCTTCTTCGGGATCCAGGCTAGAGCTTCTTTGCCAGTGATGTTTTCCTGGTACTAGGTCAGTGGCATTGCTCTTTAAAGGTACGTGTGGTCCAGCACCTCCTTGTTTGAGGTCTGTTTGTTTGTATGAAAGACATTCAAGATGCCCATGCGAAGATGATGCTGTGAAGGGGGCAAAACAAAAAGTAGCTCACTTTGTTGCTCCCTACCTGGTAACTGGGTGGGTTGCACAGGTTTGCCTTACCTACAGCCTCTGGATTCCAGCACCTTTATTGTTTTTAGGTCGCAGCCTGCTAAAGACTTCTTGGGGACTTCCAGAAAGTTGACCTAGCAATGCATTCTGCACATTGATTACCACTGGCTTTGTGGTTTGTAACTCACATTTTCTGGCTTTCTATTTGCTGGCTTTATTTGCTTCAGGCTCAGTTTGTCCCTCCCGTTACCTAAACCGCGTTTACTGTATTCTTCCATGAACTCCCTTTCTGTAAACAGGTTTTTAAATCTTGTCACATTTGCTGTGCATTCAAAGACCGAGGTCAAATGTCAGGCTCTGTCTTCTAAGGGCACTTGCTTACTTTTCTTGCTCAGACTTTAGATTGAGAGGATGTGTGTGATAATCGTGCTGTTTACTAGGGGCAGGAAAAATGTTTTTTCTCACACACGACAACATTTAAATGAACTGTCTAAATATTTCAGAATATGTCAGAATTAGGAACACAAATGATGCACATTTTTTGTTATTTCTGAAATGTGCTTAGAAGAATTCCTGTCTGTTAGGTGAAGGACTAAGCAGAGTGACTCCTACTTCCTCCCAATTCTGAGGCCCAGAGAAACTGGAATCATGCTGACCCACCTGGAGAAGGTGGTCCAGGATCTCTACTGAAGAGCCCGTCTGCTGTGAACCTGGTTTTCTCAGAAGAAAAGTGTGAAAGATCCAAGGAAACGAGAAGCCCACATCTGCCTGGAAGAAACCCAGCAAGACCATTCATAACTGGACTTTTTCCTGTTTTCCTGACTGTACATGGGGAAAACACTTTTTCCCCCACTTGAACCCATGGGTCATGGCTTACCGAGCATTCCTCTGAACTTTGGGAACTTTTGGAGCATCGTAAAAGAAATTATAGAACTTTTCCGGGGCGTGGCCAACCGCCGAGCATGGCGGCAGCGACCTAAGAGAGCTCCGCAATACACCCTGACACTGAGGCATTTACTTGGCAGATATAGGCACCCCGGCGATCCCTGGGGGGCGCAGCGGGGATCGGAGGCGGTGACCGCAATTTGAACAGATTGCGGACTGTTTTTTACCCGACTAGACCGAGCGGCGTCTCTGACCGGGCTGACGCTGCTGAGGAGCGTAGACCCCGTCGCGGCCACCAAGCCGAAACCCAGCAGACAGCGAACCGGAGAGGCGGAGGGGCTGCAACGTGCATGATCCCGACTGTCCCTCCCCCCTTCCCTTTTAATAGCACGGCTACGGAGAGAAGCAGAACGGGGCAGTTATCACGGTGAGACATAGCGGCCCTGCGCTGGGCCCGGACTGGAACCAAGATGGCGGCGGCACGGTGGGGTTCTGCATCCACGGGTTGCCGTCGGAGAATGGAGTGACCCCTACCCTGGCTGCCGGACTGCCGCAAGAGGACATTGCCAATGACCCACAAACTCGGGCTGGGCTGACGGAGGCCGGCAATCGGACCACCCTGGGAGCGGGATACACTGTGAGCGTGAGGTGTTCCTCGGACGCTGCGGTGCTCAGCGGGGGCGCCTGGACTGGTGAAGGGGGCTGCATCAGGACGTTTGCTGAGGGCAGCGTACCCTGGGTGCATCGAGATACCGACGCCTAATAATATAGTGTGACTATTTGCCGTACTGTGCCGTATGTAGTGTCGGCTTAACGGAGAGGAACGAGATTTGCTGCGACGACTGCGGGGCCACAGGAGCGGACCAGAGGGATCTACAGCAACAGGTACACATCAGTGGCTGTCCGTGTGTCGATGCCCGAGGCGATACGCCTGTTCTGGTTAGTGTGTCTGGGACGCATAGTTGCGAGGGGTGAAGCTGGTCGGAGCGACGCTGTGGCGTGGATCCTGTTTGCAACTGGTGTGCACGGGCCGGATCTCACAGGTGGGCGAGTAAACTATGTGCATGCGTGCCGAGGTTGGATGCCAGGATTGGCGGAGTGCCTTGCAACGGATGAGACGAGGTGAGCGCAGTACTGCCCTGTCGACTATTCTTTGATGGTACCTGGTGGCGCTACGGGGTTGGCTGCCGCGACACTACAGGGGACGCCAGGCAGTACGAACTAAGATATACATTACTTACAAACCCCGTTGGGAAAATGGGACGGCCAAAGACTAAACAGGCAGATCCCCCGCCGCAAGACGGTCCCTCTGGAACAGTACCAGACACACAGATGGGCGGTCCAGACATGGAAGCGATTCCACCCACTGCACCCAATAGCACAGATGGAAAGCTGGACTTAATACTGTGTGAAATACGTGATTCCAGGGCGGTGATGGAAACCCAAATAGACACACTAACGACCAGTTTTACTCTGTTGAAAGCCGACCACACCAAACTGGCGGACAAAGTTAAAAATAATAGATTGGCGCTGGACGACCTCATACCTCAACAGAAGGGACACTCCTCACAACTAGAACAACTACAACGCCAACTGAAAGGCTTGCAAGACAGGGTGGATGATACAGAGGGACGCTCCAGGCGCAACAACGTGCGCATTTTAGGTCTGCCTGAGAAAAGCGAGGGGACCCACCCAACCCAATTCATCGAGAAGTGGCTACGGGAACAGGTAGCTACAATGGGACTCACTGACCATTTCAGTGTGGAACGCGCCCAGATAGTGCCGTCCAGGCCCCCTCCCCCGGGCGCACCTCCCAGACCAATAATAGCGCGGATCCTGAATTATAAAGACAGAGACACGATTTTGCGTCTGGCAAGGGAAAAGGCTCCGATAACATTCGAAAACAAAACGATTTCTTTTTACCCGGATTTTACGCTGGCAGTGCAAAGAGCGAGGGCTACTTTCCAGGACGTCAAAAGGAAACTTCGACTACATCACTTAAAGTATGCCTTATTGTTCCCGGCTCGCCTCAAGATTCTCTATGAACAAAAAGCCCTGTTCTTCGATAACCCGGAAGACGCTGCGGACTGGATGGAAATTACATTGTCGCCACCGGGATCTCGGCATTCCTCACAGTCTACCCACGGACAGCAACCGAAAGCGCAGCGGATGAAAAACGACAGACATGATAAATGACGGCAACCTGGCAATGACACGGGCGGACAACCTTCCCAAGAACAAATACTAGGCAGTCAAACAAATGCGATCCTGACTGCTGCGGCACTGGCAGCGCATGATGCAAGATCGACAGTGGACACTGTGAACTCTTCAGAGGAGATGGAGGCGCATTCAGAGTCTGGGTCCAGCGTGGCTCTGTTTCCTTTGGTCACTCCGCAAACTGTCAATGATTACATAGGATGATACAAGTTGTTGCCTTTGCCACTGAACTGCGATGTCAGATGAGTATATCTAGGCTCGTACACGAAATGTGCTGTATATGATCTTTATGTGTTTCCCTGTGTAACGGGACGGGGTGGGTTGGTTCGTGAAATCTATAATAATGCTTAATACTTGCAGAATGGGGTGTTGACGGGGGCTCTCGGGTCCCTAACTTGGTGTGATACGTAGAGGGTGCTATGTTCTGTGTGGTGGCTGCTACCCCTGGGGCAACTGCACTGAGTTATGTCATTACGGAATCATTATTGAGTTTGTTTTGCTGGTTTGGTTCTCTTTTGTTGTTTGAGGGGAACCTAGTATTGGGGTGTTTACGGGAATTTACTGGCTCAGCAATGTGGAATGCGAGGTATATACAGCATGTGGGGACCCATATGCTGATTAGATTGCATGTTCGGAGACCTGATGGCACATCCCAATAGATATACGTATATATCCTGGAATGTGAGAGGGATGGGGTCCATACACAAACGGCATAGAGTTTTGGCTCAATTAAACCGTAGGAAAACACAAATTGTTTTTCTCCAAGAAACGCATTTAATACAAGCGGAAGCAGCTAAGCTCATTAAGAAATGGAGGGGACAGCTGTACTCTACCTCCTTCTCAGCATTTGCCAGGGGGGCGGCGGTCTGGCTCAGGAATGGTACTCCCTTTAAGCTGTTAGAACAGCGGATAGATGCGAATGGACGATATGTGTTGTTACATGGCCTGTTGGATGGGGACAAATAGTGCTGGGAAGCATTTACGCTCCGAACACGGATCAAGATAGATTCTTGGCGATTCTTAGTACAGCACTGGTGGGCTGGGAAGGATATCCATGGATACTAGGAGGTGGTTTTAATTCAGTGCTGGACCTAGGGCTGGACAGATCCCACCCTCCTCTGAGAGAGGCGGGATGTAGGAAACAAACAGATGCACTGCAGATATGGGCAAAAGGGTGGGAACTGGGAGATATCTGGAGGGAGAGACATCCTACAGATAGGGAATACTCCTTCTTCTCCGCGCCACATAGTCTGCATACTCGTATAGATCGGATTTTCTGTTCACAGCGCCTATTGGGTACTGTTAAGGAAACCACACATCTGAGCAAAACGTATTCAGATCATAACCCAGTTGAGGCTACACTACAATGGGGAAAGGTGCCGACGCCAATCCCATCCTGGAGACTACATCCAGTGCTGCTGGAAGATTCTGTGTTTCGTAATGCTCTTGCTATGGCTACGACCCAATACTTTGCGGAAAACAGGAACACAGCGAGCACTCGCCAGATAGAGTGGGACGCGTTTAAAACAGTGATACGGGGGGTGGCGATTAGTACAAAAGTGGGGGTACGTGTGACACTTCTTGACAAGCTTACTGACGTAGAGAATAGAATGGGCAGATTGGAGCAGGACGTGGTTACTAATACCGCAAGCAAACTAGAATTACAAGAACTATATAAGACGCATGCAGAACTATTAGAAGACCTTCGAGTCCTAGACTATAGATTATATACGCAAAAACCACATGTGAATGCGGATAGGGCAGGCCCCCTGCTCGCTAAGATTATTAAAAATGCACCATCTATGACGCCCATTCTTGAAATAGACACCCTTGGGGGTGAGGTAAAACGCACACAGCTGGAAATTAACGCCGCTTTCCGACAGTACTACGAACAACTGTATGCATCCGGATAGGGTAGAGGACAGGGAATACGAGGAGTTTTTTGAGGGACTGAAAGTTCCCACGCTAAGCGCAGAGCAGGCGGCAGATTTAAAGGCGCCGATCACGCAGCTGGAGCTTAAGGCAGCGATAAATGCCCTTCCCCGCAATAAATCGCCAGGCAACGACGGACTGCCAATTGAATTTTATGTGGCGTACTCTGAATTGCTGATTCCCCGACTGTTAGAAGTATACAGTGCAGCATTGGAGGATGGCTCCCTCCCTGAAACAACGGTGCAGGCGACAGTGATCTCCTTGCTGAAACCCGGAAGGGACAGCAGAGATATAGCGAGTTATAGACCATTATCGCTCCTTAATACGGACTATAAAATCCTCAGTAAGGTATTAGCGAATAGATTGCTGCAGTACTCCCCCGGCTTAATACATACCGATCAGTGTGGATTTGTACCGAACAGGAGTACGGCGCTCAACATTCGGAGGCTCCACATGGTGATGACACAGGTGCCTACGGATGCTGAACCACGAGGCTGCATATCTTTGGATCTGCGGCAAGCGTTTGATTCGCTACACTGGGAGTATATGCTGACTGCCCTGACTAGGTTTGGGATCCCCCCGGAATACATAAAATGGGTGAGATTATTATACACGAATCCGACAGCACGGGCTCGCACGGGACCCCATATTTCCAACCACTATCAAGTAGAGAGAGGTACCAGACAGGGTTGTCCGCTCTCGCCCCTATTGTTTATCCTAGCGCTGGAACCTCTCTTGCACAAAATATGGATGGTGGCAGGACACAGAGGGATAAATATAAACGGGGAGATGCATGTGGTTTCGGCATACGCTGATGACCTTATTTTGTTCCTTCACAACTTAGATGAGAGCTATGACGCCCTGCCCGAACTTTTTTCAAGGTTCCAGAAACTTTCTGGTCTCACGATAAACGAGAACAAATCATACGTCTTTTTTTTTTAACAACGTAACTAGGACTGCGCCGATTCAATTTGGTCAATTGGAATTCCAGACTGCGCCAGTTACCTTTAAGTATTTAGGCATCCAAATATACAGAGACGTGGAAGATATACTGGATGGGAACTTAACCCGATCCATAACATCACTCCGGAAGCAGATCACGTTTTGGACCTCCCTACCCATATCAGTGGCTGGGCGGATAGCCATTGCTAAAATGGTGGTGCTTCCGCGACTGTTATATTATTTTGTTAATCTGCCTATTCTGATACCACTGTCTACATTTAAATTGCTGGACACCTTAATAGTTGAATTAATCTGGGGTTCTGGACGTAGGCGTATAGGACTTCCTAAATTGCAATTAGCCACGAAACATGGGGGAATCGGAGTCCCTGACATGAGAGCTTACTGCTATGCAGGCCAACTACAGTGGCTGGCTTATTGGATAAAAGGCCGCAACTTGAGAGAAATATCTATGACTAAACTAGCATGGGAAAAAGGGGAACTGCATGTACTGTTGCTAACGGGTAGCAAGGCTCCATCGACAGCGTCCCCACTGCTACGCACGGCCCTCAGCTACTGGAGGAGGGCGGTGCGCCACACCAAGGTCTCTGCACCTTACGCACTGAATATACCCCAATTGGGCCTTCCACTTTCATCGGGTAGGGTGACGCTCCGACACATAGGAGTCTGGACAGGGACAGGAGTTTCCACGATAGGGGATCTTTTTGCTGATGGCGCACTAATGTGCCATGATGCCTTTGTGAGAGAAACGGGGGTACCGGATAGATTATTTCTACTGCATGCACACGTCTCAAGATACATCAAAACAGTGTGGACCCCTAGGGGGGACGAGCCGCAGACCCATGCACTGACGCAAATGCAATACCTGATGGGTGATGGGGATCATCTGACAAAATGGTTATACAGGGGAGTCCACACGCATACCTCTGTGTCGCTGCACTCGATCAGAAGTCGATGGGACACGGATATTGGCCGCATACTCACGGATAAAGAATGGGGGGTAGTATTAGAACATGCGGGTAAGGTCTCTAGAAACCCAAAGTTTAAGTTTATCCAACTAATGATAGTACACCGTGCATATTTAACCCCACACAGACTTAGCAAAATGTTCCCGGAGGCGTCAGGTGACTGTCCCCGCTGCTGTTCTCCAAGTGCGGGTTTACTGCACATGTTATGGGATTGCCCAAGACTACTGACATATTGGTCGACTGTGCAGGAACTAGTGAATAGCGTGGCACCGACAGGGAACATTAGATCACTGGACTGTTGTATATTAGGTCTAGGTCCTAAGGGTAAGAAGGGAACTCCCACGCGTAGGTTTGTGAACTTGGCAATGATATTGGCAAAAAGGAACATAACCATGAGATGGAAAGCGACCAGACCACCCAAAGTGCTAGACTGGTACAATGAAGTGGTGCGCTGGGGGAGAGCAGAGGGAGCGGAGCTACACAGAGAGGAACAGAAGGGGCTGAGAAAGGTGCCAATATCGCTTGATTGGAATACAATACTGGAGGAATTTGTGGCAAAAGACCTACATGAATAAAATTGGAATGTATAAAACGAAACTGTGTATGATATAAGGTGCTATGGTCCCTTTACAAAGGGCAATGTTGTAAATGGTACACCACATGTTAATATTTTGCAATTGATATACACGAGACGTATTGTTGACCTCGCATAGATGATATGTTAACGTTATGTATACTAATGTTAGTCGGAGCCAGATCTGGGGGGTGGATGGGTGGGTGGGGTATGTTGATTGTCTTGTTTGTGTAAGCCAAAATGGCCATACTACACTCAGCAGACCAAGACGGTTGTATTATTTTGAAAATTCAATAAAAACAATATTAAAAAATAAATAAAAAAATAGAACTTTTCCTACATATTCTTAAAAGTTTGATTTGCAACTTTTTAAGGATAGTGGAACAAGACATCATGTCCAGGCTACCGGATGAAGAAATCCTGAGCTGAAATAACTTGAAATAAAGGCTGAAGCCTGCTGGAGCCAGCAGAACTGTGATAAAAGGGGTTCACCCCTGTGATGTGCCCAGCAGGGGCTCCTAACATTGCCCTGATGACAGATTTCGGTTTTCAGAAAAGTTCCTAATCAGAGCATTGTGCCCTGTAACTTGAGGCCTCAGCATGGCCACGAGGTTGATGTTACCTGGATCTCTGTTTGGCCACAACTTCCGGCCCTGCTTCAGGGAAACAACAAAGTCAAATGATTAAAACTCTTCCCCAGGGCAAACCACTAGGCCTTGTTCAACCAGGTTTCATTGCTAGTGAGCCAGGGAGGGCAACTAGTACATGGTCAACCAGGGCCAATAGGATAACATTGGATTTTGGTTTCTAATGGTTGTCTATGGGTGCTTTTTAAATATGTTTAGCACTCTTAGGGGCATATTCACAAGGAGCTATCGCCGAATTAACGGCACTTTATCGCAGCCAAAGTCGTGATAAATTTACCTCCCCATTCACAAGCCGGTGTAAACAGCCCACAGCACCAGTTTACCCGCGATAGCAGCCGCAAAAAGCATCGCCACAGAGGACCCCCGCAAATATCGCTAATGAGATGCAGAGTAGGCGTTTCCGTGCCAAAAGCCGAGACAATATCACACCTCAACATTCTCAACGACCAGCCACACCGGCGATAAAAACACAAAACAGGCGATAAGGCGTGTTAGCACCAGGAAATTTACACCTGCTCTGACCTGGTGTAAAGTCGGACGGCAGCCAGCACAACAAAAGAGAGCACAGCCCAGGGCCACATCTGAAGGGCAACAGATGCCATGGAGCCACTCATCATGCGGCCCGGACACCCAAGAGGGCCACAACACCCACCGCCACCACCCCAGGACCCCAACCCACACCCGGAACACCCCCCCTCCCCCGGACCACCACAGACGCAGCGCAGACAAAGACAGCGGACCCCCAGGAAGCTTACCAGCCGCACAGACCCAACATCTGACAATGTCACCGTCCACTACAGGCTGAAAGTGACAAACATCCTACGCATCCTGACCATCATCGCCTAACAGGCCTACGGCACCAACACAGCGAACAACCAACATCCCACCCCACACAAAGCTGCTGGCTTGGCTGCACCTGTTGGCCCCTGGTACCCCCCAACCAACACCCGCCAGAGTCGGAGGAGTCTCACAGCCAGCCACATCTAAGTCCCCCACACCTGTCCTGGACATCACCATCACCCTGGTACCTCAGTCCCTATACGTACAACACAATGCGCAGGATCCGCTGGAGACCAAGCAAGGACCATACACCCAAGCAGGATGCACGCACATGTTTGGGGCAATACACAGCACACATGTACTACCTGTGCCCCCTGGTGACACAGCACACAATCACCGCAACAGGAAGCACACGTCTCACATCAATGTGCAGGCAACAACAGAACACCGTGGAACCCCCAACAATGTTGCCTTCAAATACACAGCCAGTGTGCATGATACCTTCATCCTCCGACAGTCCATCATCAACCAGCATTCCCAGGATGTCAACAAGGGAAATGCACAGCCCCTTGGCAATATCCAAATGAACCCCCCACACACCTCAACTCCACAACCATGCAACTCACAACTCTGGCAATGCACACGTCACAAAATCACATACAACAGGCACAACAACATGCCCACCCACCAGACAAGACAGAACAGCTTACAATGTTCACATGGGCAAGCCCTGAACATGAGCCAGCAACGGCATGGCACCTCAGCCACATAATAGCTGAATGTGTGGAGAGGTGGCAACCAGGCATGTGTGAAGGATGCAGTAGAACCACGATTGGGAAACTACACAATGCCAAGAGTGGCGGAGATGTGCTGGACACACCGCAGTATGCAGAACACACCCCTATCCATGGCGACATACACCGCTGGTGTATGGAGTGTAGTGGACAGTGGACGCCACCATGTCACCCCAGCCAGTGGGGGACCTCGCAGAAATGTTGCCTGTTACGCCCCCCCTAAGTGTCACCGGAGTGGGATGGCCAGGCGTATGCCACGCCAGCGTAGGGGTGTGAATAAAAAGCACGTAGGCCTGGGCGTGGTCCTCTTCCGGAAAGACCCACGTCTCTGCCAGGGCGGCGCATCCCACCCCGCCACGAGGCCGACGCCGTCCTCGTGAGCGGAGTTGCCTGCGATGCTGTGCGCCTGCCAGATCCCAGCACGCTGGACCACGAACCCATCAGGCCCGCCCACGCGCAGCCAGGCCACACTGATCACCTGCCGACACCGGCGTGTGTCAAGGAGGGCCCACCACGTGCCGTCGCAAGCTCCAAGCCCGAGTCCCGCGACCTTGGCAGCCACCTCAGACCATCACGGCCTCCACGACACAGGCCCGCTTTATTCCTTTCTCGTTGACGTACTCTACTGCCGCCTTCGGCCTACTCTTCGGACCAGTAGGTCCCATATGTGAAACTGTGTCCTGAGTCATGAATGGCAGTGACCCCAAATCCGGGCCAGCGACCACAGCACCAGACCCCCCCCGATCAGTGAGGCACAGTTCCATATGGGCATCTTGCGACACGTGGTGCCACTAACCCTGTTCAACGCCAGCCGGCGACACGTGGATGAGGGACCAGGACTACCCTGCGGACCAGTAGGTCACACATCCAGCACCTAGTCAGAGTCCACACCAGTGGTCGCACGGAGAGGTGTAAGAGGAAGATGCGGCTCAGTCCGGATGAATGCCGGGTCACATACACGGAGGTGACCGAACACGTGGTGCCACTGAACCTGAACTACGCAGGCCAGTGGGGCCATCCAACCTATGCCGGCGACACTCGGTGAATGGGCCGTGCTGACCGCTGCCTCAGGCCTACACCACGGTCAGGTAGGTCACACATTTGGAACTGAGTCTTGATTACACCATGGCAGTGAACATTATTTAAGGCAGAGAACAATTCACTATACACCCTTCGATGTGGTGGCAACAAGTCTGTGCATGGCATCACAACCACACGTGTATGTGGGCCTATGCGGACTACTGCCCTCGGCCTACGCTGCGCACGAGTGGGATCACAGATTTGGAACTGAACATCGGTAATTCAAAAGGCAGAATACATTTCATCGCACGCACGGAGAGGCGTAAGAGGATGACGCGGTGCAGTCCGGAGGGAACAGGATCATCGTTACGGAGGTGATTGAACACTACCGACAACTGCCACTGTGTCACTAACTCTGTGCCTCGCGAGCCAACGACACGTGTCTGTGGGCCACTGCTGACTGCTGCCTCCGGCCTACACTGCGGTCCAGTTGGTCACAGAGTCTTGATTTGGCAATGTTGGTGTTCACATCTGTGTACCGGCATCATCGCAGACTGCATCCCCTCTCAGCACCTGTGCCACTAAGTGTGTTCCCCGACATTCATGGACACTCACTGGTCTTACATTGGTGGCGTTTGAGTCTATGGA
Organism: Calotriton arnoldi; assembly: GCA_963921515.1. Lineage (NCBI taxonomy): Eukaryota > Metazoa > Chordata > Amphibia > Caudata > Salamandridae > Calotriton > Calotriton arnoldi. Next base: position 617,418 of record CAWUFW010004083.1, on the reverse strand, counting down.
ATAGGGGCTAGTTTTCATCCTGCTGTAGCTGATACCGAATTGTTGGTGACAACGAGGGTTGCGCTTTCCACTCCTCCATTTGCTGCTTCCAGATAACATCAGACCTTCAGCATCATGCCCTGGAGGACACCTTCCACTGTCCCCCCGCAACCCTCCGCAACATACACCTCGGACATTGATGGGGACCCGCTCAGGTCGCATGGCCCATCTGACTGCACCGCAAGTCACCGTCCCGTGGCTGGGTGCCTGTGCCGGCCGCAGTGCATCCGGGGCCACTAACTCTGTGCTGCTCAGGCCTGGGACCCCTTCTTCTGAGACATTGAATGGCCTCTGTAGCGATGGTCTTGGGGTCATCAACGCCATGTGTCTGTGGCCTTGTGCTGTCCGCATCCTCCGGCCTCAACTGCGGGCCACCAGGGCCCACACATAGCATCGAGTCTTGACCGGCCCGGACGTCGCATCACCGCAGGAGGCACACACCACCACCGCAAGGACCACCTCCAACCGCCATCTGCCAGAGTCGAAACGGTGGTCCTGACAGACCTACGGAGTTGCTCAGATCTGTCGTGGATGCCATCATCGGCCTGATACCCTGCTCAGCACTCCAGGGTCCAGTGACTCAGTGCACCGCAAGCCATTGTCCGTTACTGATTGAGTTTTGTGCTGTTGTGAGGTTGCGCAGCAATGTCACCTCATGCAGTGGGGAAGACCTGGGACTATGATGAGGAAGATGTCAAGTGTGCGGACGGGAGAAGGCACAGACAATGGGAGGGCAGGAGGCAACAGCCCCAAGGCAGGAATGCAGACTGGTGGTGGTAGTCATGCTACACACCCCGATCTATTACTGGGTATTGCGCTGTGGACTGCGGACGCAACTGTCACCTCAGGCAGTGTGGGAGACCTGGGACGTTGATGAGGAAGTTGATGCAGGTGTAACACACCCCACTGCATCTGCAACAGGACTAACCAGAAGGGACACAATCCTAGCAATTTCTTCACATGAGCGCGCTCTTCTCTAGTGCCCCTACCTCAGTGCACTGCAACTCACGGAACCTCCTGGCTGAATATTGGGTGACCTCTGTCCTTACTCCGGATCCCTCCATGTTGCTCTGCAGTTGACTCTGTTATGCTGGTGTTTTCTGTTTCCATTACACTGGTGTCCACTGTTCAGGTTGTTGCCAGCACCAAGCACTCCGTGTGGGCTGGCTTATACTCACCCCACACACATCCAGCACAGGCATCACTGTACATGTGGCCCTGCCAATAAAGGGGCCGGGCGCATGTGCCCGTAGCCAGTTCAACATGATATGTGCATGTGTCCCTGTGGTCTTGTTGTATGCATGGGGGCCCTGGGCCCTACGACATTACATTGTGCTGTGTACAGCGGATGCAGACATGTCACCGCAGGCAGCGGGCTAGAACCTGGACATGTAGCTTTGTCGTCACCCACTCAATTCGTAAGGGGAGTGGACTGTGCCGTCGTACGCAGAGCCAACTTGGGTGTGTGACTGATATGTGCGTGCCCCTGGGTGTGGTTCTGTACTGGGTATGTGCATCTGCATGTGTCTCTATGGAAGTGTGGGTCTCCTTTGTGGGGTGTAGGTGGTCCCTGAAGGGTATTGGACACCCACGTATGTGTTCTAGTTCGCATTCCATGGGTTCGGCAACACTCGCACCTGTTGGGCCACCTCCTTTTGGCGTTCTGACACCTGCCATTGGGGTGCCATGTGTGGGTCGGTGAAGTGTTGTGAGCCAGCCGTGATTGCGGGTGCTTCATGCTGTGTGGTCTGTTGTAGGGGCTGGGTTCTCCTCTGAGTAGCTTGTCTGCCCTGGTCCTGGTGGTGGGTTGTGTGGGATGTCCATGGGCTGTTGTATGGCGTCGGTGTTGAAGGTGTGGTGTTCGTCTCCGGCATCACTGATGGGTTGTCTGTTCTGACCTGCTGGAGGTGTTGTTTGTCCATCTGCATTGTGAAGGGGAGGTGCATGTTGGCATTGTGTTGGCGCCTTGTTCTTGTCGACATGCAGACTGTGTGACAATGTACATTGTGACTGTTTGGGCGGTGGTGGCTATTTGAGTTGGGACAGTGTACATTTGGCCTACATGGCTGATGTGGGGTTGTAGCCGTAGATATGCATCTCACAGTTCCCTGCTCTGTCCAATGTGATTGTTCTGTTTCTGCGCCTGGGCGGACCCAGTTGTGTCCCCTGTTCTGCAGTGTGGGTGTTGCACTTTGTGCCACATTGTCATGGTATGTGCTGTGATTGCTATGTGTGTGTGCTGCAGTGTGCCACGGGGATGGGGGACATGTCCCTGGGTAATTGTGGGTGTGCAGTGTGCTACACCTCATTGTGCATGTGTGCCATTGTGACCATCACCCCCCGTCCCACCAGTCCCTGTTGGATCCTCACCCTGTTGTTGTTGTTTCAGGTCCTCTCGAGCTGTGTCCCTACTCCCTACTCCTTGCACCGTCTACACACTGATGACTGTGGCCTGGGTTTCCTCCAGCTCCTCCTGTGGCGCAGGTCTGCCACCTCCTGTCACCGTTGCTGCCTTCCTGTTGGCAGCGGGTTTGTACCTGGTTTAGGTTGTCACGTCCTGCCGGCGCCTCTTGGCCTCCTGGCTTGGCCTCCTCAGCACTCCGACTGCATTCCAGGTGGTCTGCTTGTGGGTCAGTTGCTGGTAGTGTTCTGTCACCTCCGTGACGCTGGTCTTGTTTTCCTGCGGTCTGCACCCCGTCTTCCTCTCCCTTTTCTCCTTGGCCTTCCCCGACCCAGTTGTTCCTTGCTGGTGGTCTGTGGAAGTTGTGGGGTTCGCGTTGACCTCTGCGCTGGGTCAGGGTGCATCCATGTTGCTACATGCTTTGGCTTGTTTCTGGTGTGTTGTTTCTGTGGTTTTTATGGTGCAATTTCCCACCAGATGCGTGGGATTTGCAGGCCTGTGGCTGCTTTTCGCTACTTTTTGTACCGCGATTGGCCTCATCGCATGATGTCTCGCGTTCGCGTTTCGCGTTTTTTCGGCGTGGCATTGATTTTCACGCTGACATTTGACGCGTTATCTGGTGACTATCGCAATCTACCGCCTTGTTGTGAATTCCACGTTGACACGGGGTTATTTTTCCGAGATAGGCTGCGATATTGAAAGTTGCGTTACGCTACTCTTGCGGTAGTTATCGCACGTTCTTGTGAATATACCCCTCAGTGTCTACATCCTATTTTAGAGTTTTTGGTTTATTTTTAATCATTCTATTTTACCTTTTCACTGAACAGCTCATATCAAGAATGAGGTTTCTCTTCCTCATAGTTTATTGATCTAGTTGCAACAGGAAGCTACACTGGGAGAAAGCACCAGCAACAGGAAGTCCTGCCCACCGGCTAAACTAGAAAGAACAATTACCAGCCCACCACTTCTCACTTGCTTCTGATAGGATATTCCACTCGAAGGAAGTCCAGACGACAGGGCTATGTATATCCAGCTAATCCCAAGCTGGTTGTATGTCTACAATATTGACCTTCAAAACTTTTGACTGCAGAATAGCGACTACCTTTCAGTGCTTAATTTGTAAAAAAAGAAAAAAGAAGAGTGCCAGGGCTCTCGTCAGGAGGCCACTGCAGCTTGCACTACACACTGCCCCTGCCATGCTGCCAAAGATAGTAACAACACAACTGGTAACCATCACATTCTCACAATTGTGACAAATCGGACTATTTCGGGCCCCCCCAAACTACAAGAATGGATTAGGCGTCAGGTAATAGTAATTCTAATGTATATTGAATTAATGATTCATTGTTGTTGTGGTCATCTCTAAATTAGCCAGACAGCGCCACCTTGTGGTAGACTGTCACAAGCACCGGTGCTGACAATTAAGTGCCGATACGGAGCACCGGAAACCACCGCCTCAAATTAAAAACTGCTACCACTATAGCATCAAGGTTATTATATATATGTAAGTAGATAAGTGTTGGTTTACTCTTCTTAACACCATTTCTGCGTACCTTGAAAATATTTATATAGTCATAGTATATAGATATTGAGTGAAGAATGGAAAATGTATAAGTACCTCTATATATGTGCCTTGACAATGTAGTGTTAGTTGACAGCCTGCAATCAAAATGTTTGTAGGACAAGGTGAAAGACTGATATTGTGCTGAGACGTCCTCCTTTGTAGACTTGACCCTACATGGGTAGCCACTAACCAGGGCAAGCTGTCAAAGCTTACTCCATGAGGAGCAGGTATGTTAGGAACTCGGATCAAGTAGGACTTGTAAATCATGCAAAATAGCCCCGATGTTCCTCAATGCTATATCTTTTTAAATAAACAGGTCTGTATTTGCATATAAGCTAGTTAAAATGTTGATCAACATTGTTTACAGAATAATGTACCGCCTCTTGGGGCTGAGCTAGGACTACAAACTGTTATATAATTGGTATCTATGCAACAGTTTCCCTTGCAAAAATTACGCAAAATTATACTAAATTACGCGTTGTTACGTGAAATGCTGGTCTAACACGTCATGTCCAAAATGTTCGAGAGGAGACATTTCATGCTAAAAAAAGTGTGAAATTGCACGTGACGCGAACAAAAGTTGCTCTCATTTGTTTCGTGTTGTTTCTTTGCTCACGCGATTGGATTTTTACCTGAATTAAATCTCGTTAACGCGACATGGTACAATTACAGGCATTACGTGTAACAATCGTGATGCGAAACGTCAGGAATTATGAGTTTACGCTGGGGTAAAGAAAATTTGGCCTGGGCTTACTTGTTACCAAAATGTAGGGGGTTTTATGTCTTAAACAACTGTTCCTCAGTGAAAGTTTTGGGTAGTAGAAGACCCCCAGAAAATTGGCGACACCCTGAAAACAGCTGTAGAGAGAGTAGAAACGTGGTTGAAACGGTCCTGAAAACAAGGTGATCATCCGTAGCCACAGGAGACAATCCTAAGAAACAGGGTGAAAGCGAACACCTTTGCTTCACAGCTCATGCAGGAAGCAGAGGGGTGAAGGCTCCAAGAGGTGGGATGCTCAGGGCCTATGAAGGAGGTTAGATGCAGTGCTTGTGTGGTCTCAGGCTCAGCACATCTTTGACTCTCAGATGTAGTGCTTAATTTGTAAAACAATAAGTGCCAGGGCCCTCTTCAGGAGGCCACTGTACCTTGTACCACCCATTGCTGCTGCCAATGACAGTACCAACACAACTACTAACCATCACACTTTTACAAGTGAGACAATTCAGACTATTCCAAGTTCCCAAAGCTATAAGAATGACTTGGGTGGCAGGCATTAGCCATTGTTAATGTATACTCAATAAACAGCTGTTGTGCTCACCCCTAATTTAGGCAGAAAGCGCCATCATGTGGCAGACTGTCATAAGTGCCAGTGCTGACAATCCGGTGCCGAGCACCGGAAACAACCTGCTCAAATTAAGCACTGCCAGGTGTCTATTCTTACACATGACCAGCAGGTTGCAGACTCAGCTCCTCTAGTCACACCCACTGAGACCCAGAGTGTTGGGCTTTACACTCACTCTTAAGATCAGACACTCCACTCTCATTCCATCCTTCCTAGCAGGGTGAAACAGTAGGGTTTTTCCAGTGAGCTAGCCTTTAATGGGGGGGAGCAGGGGAAATTGGGTGCCCTGGTCAGACACCCAAGCTGGTCCTGTAGAGCTTCTTCCAAATTCCTGGCGAAGAGCAAACTCATGTCTCGTTCAGGGGACACTGGAAGGGGCGAGCCAGACCATGATATGCCATGATGAAGATCCGTAACTCGCCAACCAGAGTTGGACACATCTCTTGTGTCTGCAGATGTTTATCACAAAAGAAAGGCCAGGAACTGCACTAAAAGTTCCAAGGAATATACAATAAAATGGAAACTGCGTAGACCTCTTGAGTGACCTCTCTGCAATCTCCTGACAAATCCTAGCACAGACTAAAGGGTGAGGGCACAGATGGTGTTAGGATGTGCAACAGCAGAGTGCCCAGCCAGAAATCAAAAGCAGGGGTAGCTAGTAACCCTTTCCAAGAGATGGGGTCTTTATAATCAAAAACGTGGCTTAAACATGTAAACTAAAATCCTGTGCTTCCCGCAGCATGCCACTTGACCAGGGCACGAGTCGGGGTACACGCGGGTGGACGGCGTCCACCCACTCTTTTCACAGGGTGAACGCCGTCCACCCTGCCAAGAATTTGGGCCCCACTGAATAATGTGCTGCACTCGTCCCAGTGTAATTTCCAAACACAGGGACACTTTCCGCAGCGCCTGCACGTTGTCTGCTTTCCATCTGCAACAACGTGCAGGCGGGGACGGGGCTTTCTTATTTAAGACTCCTGCTGGGCCCATAACAAAGTCCGAATTTGAGGGGTCATCTGGCTTCCTTTTGATCTCTTGGCTGGGAGCAGTCAGGAGCCTCACACCTGATGCAAATGAAGCGGAGGGGAAACAAAGGCTCACACCTTGTTAGCACTTCACACATACTTAGGAGAGGCAGCTTTTCACTTCGTTCAGTCCCTGTTTAAGAGATATGCACGCACTGTAAGAACGTCAGATGTGTTGGTCTTTCCCAGTATTTACACAAAGCAGATTGCATTTATATAGAGCTTACTTCCCCTGAGGAGGCGTTGAAATAATTTAAGTACCACTATTTTTTCTTGTACAGCCCTACTCATTCCAATGCAGGGTGTCAGAGTGCTTTACATCAACACGTGCATATTACATGTATAATAAATTATATAAGTTTATAAATGAATGTACAGGATGTGTTACATAAAACTGGGGGGCTGCAAGGTGTAGAAGTCACATATCATCTTCCATAGCTCACTGTGCTATTATCCTCGCAATGCGCTCAAACATACACATGATAGACCTGCTAAACATATATGTGAGGGCTTTAGATCTGATGTCACTTCTTGTGATGCCACTTCCTGTAAAGTTGTGGCTTGTGATGCGACTTTCTATGATGTCAATTCCTGTGATGCCATGCGTGATGTCGTCCGCCGTGATGTCACGCGCTGTGACGTCACTTGCATATTGCCAAACTAGGTCAGTCCCCCCACTTCTTTTTTTTTTTTAGGTCTTGTCCCCTGCACCCGACCAGTATGTTTCTGCTTCTCTCTGAGATTTCTGTTTTTGCACCCAGATAAATAAAACAACTGCAATACTCCTAAAACAAGTAAGAACTATTGGCTTTGCCAATGCTTGTTATTTATTTGCGATAAATGAATAACAAGGATTTTGTTGTGAGTAATTAGAATTGAAAATGTTCCACTATGAAATTATCAGTCAGTGAATTTAATATGACCAAGGTCTGTGAATGAGGCCTTAGTTTTCAGTGCTGCCTTTCTTCCCTTTACACGACTTTCCTCTGCAGTCTGTTAGGCACTCAAGGTCTTTTTCTCGCCACATCTTACTGAAATCCCGTATCTGCATATCTCACACCTTCTCTTTCCTCCTCAGCACTCTTTGTACTCGCTCCTGCATGTACTCCATTGCATTTCCTTCACTTCACCACCTCCACACACAATGCACCCCCTCACATGTGAGCACTGCATTTCCTTTTACTTTCACCCCGTCAACATTCTGACAGTGTCATGCTTCCTTTACACACTTTTGCAAACAATCACAATTGCAACTGGCACACGTGATCATTGTTCTTTTTGCTCTGCAGAGAGGCCACGGATTGGATGGTCACGTGTTATAAAGAGCCTTTTGACCCACTGACTGGCACAGTGAGAAACCCTCACTGCCTTCAGCCTGAGCTCCAGAACTCTTGAGTGTTCCCCATAAAGACTCCCACCCCGAGTTTGAACTCACAAAGACGCCTAGAGGCGTCTCAGTTGACAATACGTGAGCAATATACTGCATGGAAAAAAACTACAGAAACATAACATCCCGGAAAAGGCAAATGGGCGTAAGAAATGCAAGATTAAGTAAAAACAAAATATGAAATGCAAGCAGGAATATCAGTACATGGATTACCTTAATGGTTTTTACAGTCATTGTTCAGAAGTCGATCAGTGTTTTTTGCCTATAAAATTAAGGACATGAATGTAGAGTCCGATAGTGACCGGTTTCAAGTGTGCGTTTAATTACTGCCAGGTCTGAAACCCGTTGGGACCCGTCTCACTTCAAGCCTTGGGGTCAGATATCTCTGGACACAGTTGCCGGAGTAGGATTCAGCCGTGCCCGGCAGTGGTTCCCTGTAGATTCCCTATACCCTTGATCCAGCGGCGTACTAGCAACAGATACTCCACTACCATATACTCACCTGGGCCCATACAACTCGCTTCCGCTAACGCTAAGTAGACCACTGGAACTTTAGTTTTTTTGTAATAATCTTCATACCTCAAGATCTAGTTATTGCTTCTTTAACTAAACCTTTCACTGATCAAACAGTTCTTTCCTCTGGTCAATGGACCAGTTAGGTGGAACTAGTTGATGGTGATAATTAACATAACTTATTATACATTTCTTGATAAAAATAAAATAATGACAGACTCAATGAGTTTTAAAAACCTTTATCTAAATTAGTGGGTTGTGAACCATCTCAAAGCGTTTCAATACAAACACCCTCATTCACGAGAGTGCCAATTCAATAAAATTTCAATAGTTATAATATTTCAGATTCACACAACAACTATACTCAGAAAGGAGAGGATAGAGAGAAAAGAGCAATTGTCAAAACGATGAATTTCATAGTTACCAAAGTATGGTGTGAAGACCAACCCCCTGGCCAAAGGGCTGGTAAGGGTCTCCCAGGACAGATCAGGAGACAAAGACTTCAGGACAGGAATAAGGACAGGATAATTCACCTCTCTAGATACCGACGATTACGTCGCACCCCTCTCTGACACTCTCTTCCTCCTCGTGGTTCTTCCGCGATCTTCTTTCTAACCCACCCAATAATCAGGTAGATGGTTCTGCATTCGATTTCTTCATCAGAATTTCAGAGCATCAGCACCACCCCAACACCAACAGCATCCCGAGCTCTGTATCGCCTTCGCCCCAATAATCGCTCAATCGCTTCACTAACTAACTCAAACTACCTCAATTATACCTTTCCATAGCCATGTACCACCCATTAATGTTTCAATTTTACAGAATACTAACTTCTGATTGGACAGCCGAGGGGGGGATGATCATCACACCATGCTTATACTTCATTTATTTCTTTAAACCATTGTTTCCAAACTCCTCCCCTCAAACTTTTATTCCGCCCTTCCTTTCCCATACATCTTTAAACTTTATTAATACAAATGTAACAGTTTTCTCGAATAAGTTCCTTCATATGGATTCTTCACCCTCATGTTCCCAGGGCACATCTCCGCCGACCTTGGACGCGTGACAAGTCCTTAGTCATCCTTTCGTACTTCATAGCCAGGGCGCATGCGTTGCGCCACGTCAGTCTGCTTGACTCAGACAACTTTAACAGGCCCAAATACGCACTAATAATAAAGTCAAAAGGAGAAATGTTATTCTCAAAAATAAACGATTTCACTGTATACCACCAACCTCTACTCTAGCCCATACCATTTATTATTTCTCTTTCTGCATTTGCGTTAATGTAAACTCATTTTCTAATTTTCAGCAAGCAGGTGCCATGCATGTGAGCTTTCAAGCGGCCATTTTATAGCTCTTTGCGCAAGCGCCAGAATTTCCCTCCAAGCATTATTTCGTCATACTACGTAGGTGCAGTAGACGCATGCGCAGTAAAGATTCCGTGTTAGAATGCATTCTAGTCCTTCGTTCATGTTATTGCAGTTAGTAAACACATAGGCAAGCTTCATTCTTTCCCGCGTATGAAGGAAATGCGTATTATTAATCACAAAACACGTTGTTAGTAATTCGCTAGTAAGTTAAAACGAGAGGATTGCTTCCGAGCAAGTCTCATGTCCGAGTCATTGCTCCATCACCCTCACAAACAGACTAGACTGCTCTTTGAATGACCCTGCATGGAAATGAACTCCATCCTGCCTGGGACCAGTGTGTCTTTATTAGGACACCGTCCTGACAGCACGTGCTTTGTCCCGGACCTGCAGGAGGACTGACTGATCGCAGACGGCAATGGTAATGAATAGATGGCTCCTCTCCGGGCAGTAGGGGTTAAAATCCTGTGTACCACCCGCTAGCCCCAGCTGTCAGTCTCCTCATAGTATGGCGAGGGAGAAGTGACCATCTTCCAGTAGCGGCTCGTGGAGGGAGTGCTGCGGGGCGGCGGGGTGGGGGTGGGGGGGAGGAGCAGGGTGGGGGTAGTAAACTACGGCATACGGTCGAACAGAGGTAAGTAAACAAATAAATAAATAAAACGAATTTCATTGCGCGCCCTGCATTGCCAAATGCGATGCAGCGCGCGCGCAATGAAATTCGATTTATTTATTTATTTGTTTACTTACCTCTGTTCGACCGTATGCCGTAGTTTACTACCCCCCACCCTGCTCCTCCCCCCCACCCCCACCCCGCCGCCCCGCAGCACTCCCTCCACGAGCCGCTACTGGAAGATGGTCACTTCTACTAGCCCCCACCCTGCTCCTCCACCGCCCCGCAGCACTCCCTCCACGAGCCGCAACTGCCATCTTTTACTACAGGGGAATCCCCAATCAGTGCTGAATTTGTGCCGGTGTTTGCCAGTGCTCAGCACGCGTTTTACAACACCAGAACTTATTTCTGACAATCCACCACAAGGCGGCACTGTCTATCCATTTTTAAGCGGAGCAGATCAGCTGAGTATTTAAAATGAGTTGTCCGGTCCATTCTTACAATTCGAGTGACATGGAATAGTCCAAATTGTCACATGTGTTGGAGTGTGAGGGTTAGTAGGTAATAGTGACACTGGTATTAGGCCGCACTAGCAGGTGTGTCGCGTCTTGGAAGCTGTCCACGAACATCAAACGTGTTAGCGTGTGGGGATTGTGTATGTGGCATGCAATACCCCATGGCCTAGATTAATGAAAAAACAAAATCTGCACCCCTAGATTTACACGCACATGCGGGTGCAGATTTACTATTTTTTCGAATTCACAAACATTCCCAGAAGTATGTCTTGGGAATTTGCACCAGGCATAGGTTTCCAGGTGTACTTTGGGAATGAGATGGTGTGACTATTCCCAAACAGAGAAGTCCGCACAAGGAAGAGCATGGAGCCCCCTGTGCAAACACACACTTTTTCCCTTTTTTTCTCTATAGGGAATCCATTTTTCCTTCTAGGGAAAGCCCTGCCACCACTCTCCTCCCAAAATCTGAACCATTCCCCTTCCCACCCTGGAAGGGGAGTTAGTTCATCCCTACCTGGGGTAAATCTCGTATGTATGTGGGTTTTCCCAAGCTTCCAAGGCAAACCATGCATCCCTCCCTGGGGTGTGATTTAGCAATGGGAAGTTCTTCTGGTAGACAAGTCTGCACTCATGAATCCATTTACACCTCCCATGAACCCTCCTGTGAGATTCCCGGCAGGTGTAAAAAAGACATTCTCTCATAAACGCATTTTTATGGTCATGTTTACCTGAGTGACTCGGGCCTCATGTGCCTGGTCACAGATGGTCACGCCATGTGCATGGCAATGCAGGCCCCTCCCCATATTGGCACAGACCAGCTGCGGTCTGTGAGCCCAGGTGCAGGACAAGCCGGGAGTCTGATTATGTGGGATGGGCGCTGCCCAGTGCCCCGCACCTGAATTGTACCGGCCAGAAAATCCAGCTGGTAAAATGACCCGTCTCCCAACAACCCTGTTATAAGGCACGAGGGGGCATGTAATGCACTCACCAGCCAGGCCACATCCTCCCCTTTCTTCGGTCGCCCTCACACATCCTCCTAGCACCTCGCTTCTAACCGGCTCCCACGCACACATGTACCACCTGCTTCCAGGAAGTGGTAAATGTGTTGCACGTGTGCAATGTACTCCGTGGAATTCGGAGTCCCGGGTGGCATTTCACGCGGTAAATGTAGGTCTGCACAGCTTGTCCACATTCTGTGGGATTCATCTCATAATAGGCAGATATGGGGTGCAGATACTACCTGGAAACAGAAATATTCTTCTGCAAATGTAAAAAAGTAAAAAAAAAAAAAAGCAAATGTACTAATAAAGCCACATTCACCCACCTACTACTATAATGCAAAATTCAAATTTCATGCTATTACCATAGTGCAAGAAAACTGACATGAATCATATACAGTATACTGCCTCACAGGCTGCACGTTATAATGACTTTGTACAGAGAAAAACAACTATATAATAGTCATGCGGCCTCTTCGGTGTGATTTAATCTCACTGCGCTCATTTAATCCATTGCACCCAGCAGTGGCGGCTTGTGATAATTGGCATCAGGGCTCTGCCCTCCTTGTTTTCTACCCTTTCTTTGCTATACTCCTACTAAAAACTCAGACCCTCACTGCGAGCAAGGGCCAAGCAGCAGCTTGAGGCAGCGCATCTATTTGAAGGGTAGTGCAGGTGCACAGAGATGCCTGTGCCAGCCATCAGGGATATTTTCCAGCGCTGTAGAAGTCCCTGTCCTAGCCTATGCGGCCTGACATGCCTCAGGGGCTCCCCATTCATGGCATTTCACAACTCTACTTGTAAATGTAGCGCCAACCACTTGAGACATCAGAGCTGTAGTGCGTAGGGCTACCTATAACCCAGGCTGTCACTCACTCTTTCTCATCTCATCACAGAGAGAAGGTGGGTTCAGGAGCCTCAGTCACCCCATCCCACCCTGTGACATGTTGGGGGAAGGTGAGATGTAAAAGAAAGAGGCTGAAAGCGGAGTCTGGATAGATTTCAGATTTCAGTTTCCTGCTTCAGTGAGTAAGGCAGGTGGGAGCTTTGTACCTGCCCCGAGGGTCTATCCATCTGAAGATAAAGAAAAAAAAGATGTTCAAATGTGTGTGTGTGTGTGTGTGAGAGAGAGTGTGTGTGTGTGAGAGAGAGAGTGTGTGTGTGTGTGTGTGAGAGAGAGTGTGTAGGTGTGTGTGTGTGTGTGTGTAAGTGTGTGCGTACGGTGTGCGTGTGTGTAAGTGAGTGAGTATTGAGGAGCAAAGAATGCTATGAGAATTAATACAGGAAATGTCGCTTGTATCACGTTGACTCCTCCCTCTTTTTTGACAGATTTGTACAAAACTTACCATGAAGAACACAAAGGGGCTTAACTGTTTTTTGAAACGTTTTGTGCAGATTCAACAAATGGTGCTAAAGTTATTAGCAAAGCATGAAATGCCTTTTCAGTGGAAAACCTGACCTAAGCATAACGACACTGCGCTATACGCTGCAGGGGTTGGGACATATGCCTGTGGGCAGGCGCTGCGGCCAACCTCCGCTCCACAAGGCCGTCAGCTGTGTGTGGCAGAAATAGGATACCCGCAACAGGTTGGGTTCAGCGCCCGGCCACTGACTACGTCCTGTGACCAACCCCTGTGGTTCATGGATGAAGGCTGTGCTCAGCTGAGGTTGGGCTAAGTAGGAGGTTAGCAAAAGAACCAAAGGGGGGAGTGAAGAGGGGAGAGAGTAGAATCGTCCTCCTCAAGATACCTTAATTCAACAAGAAGATTCTACCACTTTACAATATATCCTTCCTTGTTAGGAGAGTAATAGTGATGGTGGTCGGAAAATGTGTTACACCCAAGAATTCGTTATGGGAAACACTATGTGTTTTTAAAATACCCCTCATACACTGAGAATCCCTCAGTGTCATGCTTCATCATGGGGGTCTTCCCGTCCCTCTACGGGGCGGGGCGTGCTGCAACATACAAAGACGCGGGAGCACTTAGTTCAGTGAAAAAATTATGTGTAGTGCGGAGGTAGGAGTGGTAGGGTCAGGAAGGATAGTGGTGCAAATTAAAAGTTGCCTGGCTAGTAGAAAAAATAAACTTTATTCGCTTCTCTAGCTGGAAACATTAAAAATTGGGGAGACGTAGGGGGTGTACTATAATGAGTTGCCTCCTACTTGGTCAACATGTTTCAAAAGCCAAACCCCTTGGATTTCTTCTTTAGGACCGTGCATGATCCCTACTTCACTCACACTTTTACTATGTGTAATTAGTGTGCCTAACTGAAACTCAGCCACAATTCATGCTTAAATTAAGCATGCAAAAAAACATACCCATTCGGTATTTTTTGTAACCTGCAAAAGAACAAAAAATGAAAAAAATGACACTGTATGTAACATATCACCATCATAGCACCATTATGTGGAACAGAACAGTTGGCAGTAAATACCACTGTGATATATTTTTCTCTCATAAATGATCGAGGTGCACCATACTCATTCTCTAGAGTGGGAGCTGTGTTGCCCAATGATGATTTGTAGTCACTCATTACACAGTTAAAAACACTCTAAAAAAACACACATATATACATAGTACACACACAATGCCCAGTGTTTTAAAGGCATTTATCAGTTGTTTTCATATGGGGATTTCACTTCGTTCTTACGCTGTTGTTATTGCGATCATACGTTTGTACATACAGTATTTTTAGGAACTTATTGCCTCATGAGCTGTCACGGAAGGGGATGGCGCCTGTAGTCAAACACTGCAGTAAAAAACGGTAGAGAATATAATATTAGAGAATATAATGTTAAGTTAGTTAGTTCGAGTGGTATTAATGCTTGCCAGCCAGAGGGGGGCTATATTTAAAGACCCGCCCGGGTCTAACTCACATCGTCAAGGCTGCACACTCTCCGGTAAATACCTTCTCGTGGCTCCGTGGAACGTCAACTAGACGTTCGGAGCTTCTATTTGTATTCCCAGCATCTTAGAAGCCCGCTCAAAAGAGGGTTGAAACACTAGAGTGTTACATTCCAAAGATGGCCGCTGATATCGGGCTGCTCGTTATGCGAGAAATTTCACACTTCCTGTTTGAGTGTTGACTCTTGTAACTTTCAGTACGTGTCGGGAGTAAGATATTAACAGTGATATTTTGTAAAAAAGGGGGGAAGAAACCTTATGTAAAAAGAGGTAATACACTTTGTGCAATTCTAAGTCCACCTCGATATACACGCTGTTATATCGTGAAGCAACTAGAAAGCTGCCCTACACAAAGATGGCCGCCGGTAAAGTGCTATCTTTGTTATGAGAAATGGCACACTTCCTGTATGATCGTGATTTTGTGCTTGCACATCGTTCGTTTTGGAAAGTGTCCCAGGCATAAAAAATGCTTTTATTTAAAAGAAAGGAGACATTTTACATCAGAGTAATTCGTTTTGTTTTATACTTAGTGACATGCATGCTGTTGAGTCGGCAAAACCTAGAGTGCTGCCCTTCACAAAATTGGCCACCTTAGTTGGGCCTTTCTGATCAGCTTGGATAATCCACTTCCTGTGTCAGTAGACAAGTGCTGTGTTCTTACTTGTTGGTACATACATTGGTAAGATGTGATTGCTGGTAAACTGGTTTAGTTGCTCATGAATATAAAATATTTTAACAAATTTTGAAAGAAGTGGGAAATGGAGGCATTAACAATTTGTCAGGAGTTACCATACATATTATTTGTCTATCTGATCTAGGTGGTATGGTCAGAAGGCTTTTAGATATTTCTCAGAAAACCATACAGTCCTATGGGGAATTACAGTTGGCCCCAGGGAATTTCATCGTTTAGTCCTGTGTCATAAGTCCTTAAACGGAACACCCAACGCTGTTCTTTCTCAAAAAGATATCTTTCGTTCATGACTTGTTCTATCACTGTCCATGAGATCTCTTCATGTGTGTGTCCCATTTCTAAAAAATGTGAGGCCATTTTCGTTGTGTTCTTTTTGCACTTAATATTGCTCCTGTGCTCCCCTATTCTGGTCTTTACTGGGCGAGTGGTCATACCTACATACTCCATTAGACAAGGACATGTGATCAGGTACACAACATTCTTGCTGTTACACTTAGTGAATTTTCTCTGTTCCCACCTAGTGCCCTTCCGAAATGGGATTTCTCTGCTCTTTTTAGTTAATCTGCACACTTGGCACATGTCGCAGGGGTGATGTCCTGTAATTTGTGGGTGTAAAGTTGTTTGTCTTGTGTGTTCACTTTCACGTGGTCTGATGTGCACTACCATATCTCTGATGCTTTTTCCTCTCCTATGCGAGAAGATTGGTTTTGGGAGGTTCATTCCTCCACTGTTCAAGATACGCCAGTGTTTGTTAACAATCTTGGTTATCTGGTTGGAATTCGAGTTGAACGTGGTTGTACAAATGGGACGTTTTTCATCTTGTTTTGGGAAGGAAGGTTCCAACAGACTGTCTCTGCAATTGTTCCGTGCTCTTTTGTAGGCCTGATCTATCACCTTTCTTGGGTATAGCCTTTTTTCTAGTTTCTTTTTCAAATCATCTGATTGTAGTTTAAAATCGGTGATTTCTGTACAATTCCTCCTTAGGCGTAAAAATTGGCCATAGGGGAGATTGTCACGGAGATGTCTAGGATGGAAACTTTGATATAGCAATAAGCAGTTTTTGGAAGTAGATTTAAAATGTGTTGTAGTCACAAGTTTTCCGTCTTTTGGGTATATGTTCAAATGTGCTCCCCATGCTGGTCCCTTGTACAAAAGACCTCAACATATTTGAAAGACACCAAGGATGTTCTGATACTTCTTGAAGACATGCTTTTTCACCCCCTGCACCAACTAATGATTAGTTGTGATGTGGAGAGTCTGTACACTAGCCTTCCTCACAATGAGACCTTAACCATCATTGAAGAAGTACTTTTTGATACAGACTGGGTTTATCAAACACCTCGAAATATCATCATGGAGTGCTGCAGCCTGGCTCTGAAAAAACTTTTTTGAGTACAACAAGACCTTGTACCTCCAAAAACATGGGACCAGCATGGGGAGCACATTTGCTCCCAGCATAGCTGGTCTCTATGTCCACCATCTGGAGAAACAAACATTTTTACACACTGACAACCCCTTCCGTGACCATATAAAAATATGGGAACGGTATATTGATGATATGCTAATCATCTGGGATGGGGATGAAACCACAGCTAAACGATTCATCACTTGGCTAAACTACCAAGATTAATTTTTGAAATTTACCAGCACCATTTCAAATAAGGAATTAGTCTTCCTCGACTTGAACATATACCCAAAAGACAGAAAACTTGTGACTACAACACATTTTAAATCTACTTCCAAAAACTGCTTATTGCTATATCAAAGTTTCCATCCTAGAGATCTCTGTGACAATCTCCCCTATGGCCAATTTTTACGCCTAAGGAGAAATTGTACAGAAATCACCGATTTTAAACTACAATCAGATGATTTGAAAAAGAAACTAGAAAAAAGGCTATACCCAAGAAAGGTGATAGATCAGGCCTACAAAAGAGCACGGAACAATTGCAGAGACAGTCTGTTGGAACCTTCATTCCCAAAACAAGATGAAAAACGTCCCATTTGTATAACCACGTTCAACTCGAATTCCAACCAGATAACCAAGATTGTTAACAAACAC